>JAAIXI010000236.1:4814167-5188186 GCA_013403645.1 Heliconius nattereri
ATCGATTGATATATTTTTCTTGAGACATGTCTTATTATTTATACTGCAGTAGTTATACTTAGGAATTATCTATTTGAACTATGTATTTGTGTACCTGCCAACAGAAAATTATAATATTTTTAATAAAACTTCTACTTTTCACATCGTCACGTACCTACTCCGTTCTATATAATAACAACTTAAAATAATTATTCATTTAAAAGATCTCATACAATTATGTCATAGTAATGACCCAATCTCAAGGCGAAGCTTAGTCATGGCATACACTAGTGAGCTAAAGACAAATATTTTTCTTTATAATCCGAAAACCGTGGCAAATGGAAAGACCGAACATAAATTGCGCTCACACGATATTGTTTCTGAAGGAAATTTAATTGGTTTTTGTTAGTATATTTCAATAATTTATGTACGTTTTGTGGGATAGATGTCTTCGGTGAACAAATATTTTTCACATAAGTAACTTATTATATGAAAAATATTTTTGTTGACATAAAAAAAACGCCAGACTGCCAGAGATTACTAAATTTAATTTGCACTCAATTACTTATATACATAAAAGAAAGAAAATCAATTACCATTGTGTTAGAAGCCAAAACAATCATTATTTAATTTTTACGTGTTGAGTGGCGAAACTCAACGCCGCGATAAAATATATTGTTCCATAAAATTGATACTTAATAATTGTTTTATTGAATTGGCTGAAACTTTAGCTTTCAATGTAAATAGATATAGCGTTTTAAATGATATTCATCTCGCTTTCATCGCTTTTATCATTAGTTTATAGGTACCTACATCAAAGCTTCATACACCGAACAACCACGATGTTTTCAAGCTTCATTAATACTTCACTTATTAAATTATACTGTAATAAAATCGCATTTGAGTAATAGAATCGACGGTTATTCTTTAAATATAAGGCTCATTTTGTACCTACGAGCGAGTAGAATAAAAGCCTCAGTTTCTCAATTAAATAGTAACATAATGAGAACGTAAATGGGAGCAATTACTTGGTGCTAGGCGGCGTGCTCTCCGGAAATCGTATTAATTTTACGGCGCTAAGAGAAATTCAGAATAATTACAAGTTCATTGTACTTCACACTCATATTGTACATCATTGTACGAGATGACCAAACTATTTTTATTTATCAATTTGATCTATTAACCGTTGTCTATAAATAAAGAAAAATTCGTACGAGACTTTGTTTCTTTTCTTCTTTTATTCTGAAGCCTACTTCTAAAAGTTTTCCAGAAATGATAAATTGTATATGTAATAATAAGTTTAGATGTTACTAATTTGCCAAATCTTTAAATTACAGTACCTATAAGGACAAGCATCGTTATAATTATGTTTGTTAGCCAGTGGATAACATGGATTTATAAAGGCATTGCATCTGGTAGTTCAAAGATTAACGACGAGATAATAACTATCTTTTGCTAACGATACGAGATTCTCACACGTGTTTACTTTACTGTTTAGCGCAGTTATGGGCATTTACAGACGCCGCGCAGTACAGTGGGATTAAAACCCGTCTTAAATCCCTTTACACATTTCTCTTACAAACTATTCGTCTACAATATTTTCAACAGTTGAAATAACTGAATTTAATTGTTTGATTGCAGTAATTACTCGTACTCGCAGTATAATAAATTGCACCTAATGATCAATAGCGTTAATCAAATAATTGTAACTTTAATAAGATAATTGAATGACCTAAATAATGTAAAAACACTGTTTCTTTACAGATGCCAGTGTGTCATGAGACATGACACGGGACAGTTACGAGATGAACACTAATCGGCTGTCTCGGGGTGGATCCCTCTTCGGTAGTGATCCTCAAGTACAACTGAGAACAGCACTTCGTAATAACGACTTTGCAACATTCAAGAAACTCGTCAGCTATGGTGCAGTAGACCTCAAACATGTATACCAGTACCCAGACTATAAAACGTGCCTTGATCTAGCGGTTTCGGATCCTCAAAAGGTTGAATTTGTAAAGTTACTTTTACAACATGAAGTTGAAGTTAATGATATCAACGAGACTCATGGAGCAGCACCTATACATTTTGCTGTTGAAAATGGTAATATTGAGGCTTTAAATATTTTATTGGAAGATGACAGAATAGATGTGAGTCTTAAAAGCAAAGGAAATACAGCACTGTTAATGGCAATAAAAAAGATTCAAGATTTAGATGATGACCGTGAACATGAATTAGGTGTATATGAAGAAATGATTGAAAAACTTTTAAAAGCTGGTTGTAATGCTAATTCCCCCGACTCCAGAGGTGTTACTCCTGTTTATTCTGCAGCAAAACAAGGTCTTGAACGAGTTGTGACATATATTCTAGATTACTCAGCAGATCCCGTAGACTTAGACACTTATAAAGATATTCGTGGTAGAACTGCTAGATACTACCTAAAAGAAGCTTTTCCACATTTGCTGGCAAAATTTGATTCCCAATCAGAAATAGAAGAAATCATTGACGTTGATAAGCTTTTTATGTATTTGAGTAGGCATGAAGAAGACAACTTTATAAGAGATTTTTCAAAACTTATAAAAAAAACTGAAGTTAGATCAGTATTAGCAGCTAACAATGGTATGAATACTATGTTACAACTTTCAGTTGACAAAGGGTTTGAAAAAGTTGTGTTTCTGTTATTAAAGTCTGGAGCTGATCCGAATGCAACATGCTCCGGTAACAAGATTTCTCCTATAGCTATAGCATGCCGTAATGGATATTGTAAAATACTCAAAATGTTTATTGACAACGAATCTACACTATTTGACGCAGTTAACAATGAGTCTCTCATACAAATAACAGTAAAAGGTATGCGTTCGGCTCTACAGGGTCCGAAAGTCGACTTCAAAGGCTGTTTAGACTTATTGTTGAAGCACCCTAAAATGAACATTAATATCAATCATCAAGATATTAAAGATAATACTGCCTTACATTATGCTGCTAGAAATGGAGACAGTGAGACAGTCTTAGAATTGCTTAGAAAGGGAGCTTGTATTGGATTATATAACAAATTTAATGAACCGCCCTTAGCAGACATAAACGCTAAAACACTTGAAACATTCCTCGATGAATGTATTACGTCAAACAGCGAACGACCCAGTGACGACGATTACGAAATTCACATTAAGTATAGTTTTCTTGTATATCCTAACAACTCTTTAGAAAATGAATTATGCAAAGTTCCATTAATGGAAAATTGTAATAACAACAACAGTACATTGAATGAATTCGACACCATATTAGCTCCAGAAACGGAAGCGTTACTTTATATGACGAGAAATGAAGAATTACGACCACTTCTTAAGCATCCTGTGATCACGAGTTTCCTTTATCTTAAATGGCAAAGAATAAGTAGCCTTTTTTACGCAAATATAACCTTTTATTCGCTTCTGTGGTTGTGCCTGATTTTATACATAATATTGGGATACGGAGTTGAAAAACACCCATCAGACTCAATAAACGCTCTGAATGTTATAACACGTATAGGAGCAATATTTGGATTAGTCCTTTTGATAATAAGAGAACTGTTTCAACTGCTGGTGTCACCGACACGATACTTGCAAAGTATTGAAAACTGGATGGAGATAGCATTAATATTTGTAACAGCTACTATTTTGAGTTACGGTGACGCAGAAGAGCCAACAAAACAACAGCTCTCTGCAGTAGCTATCCTTTTATCGTCCGCAGAACTCGTTTTACTTATTGGTCAATTTCCAACACTATCAACAAACATCGTTATGTTGAAAACTGTTTCATGGAATTTCTTCAAATTCTTGCTTTGGTATTGTATTTTAATAATAGCCTTTGCTTTAAGTTTCTATACATTATTTAGGAAAGATACTGAAGACGAGGATCAAAAACCACCAAACCCCAATACTGCTGGTCAAGAGGAAGAGGAGGAAGAAGATTTTTTCTTGGACCCAGGAAGGTCACTTTTTAAAACAATCGTTATGTTGACGGGTGAATTTGACGCCGGATCTATTAAGTTCAGTACATTCCCAGTTACGAGTCATATTATATTTATTGTATTTGTATTTATGATTCCAATAGTATTGTTTAATTTATTGAATGGCTTAGCTGTTAGTGACACCCAAGAGATCAGAGCGGATGCAGAACTAGTAGGACACATATCTCGGGTTAAGCTTATATCATATTTTGAGAGCGTGCTTATTGGAAAAGTATATACCAAGCCGCTAAAATGCTGGTCGTGGTTGCCACAGTACCTTCAAAACTTAAATATGATTAAACCCCAAATGATATGCATAAAACCATTCGCTAGAAGAATTAGCTTGTTCCCTTTCTTTTTGCCCAAGTATCGAATAATTGTTAAGCCTAATCAAGATAATAAAATTGAAATCCCACATACGGAACCTCTCGGAAAATTTGGAGATGATTACGAGGATATAGAAAGTGGTAAATGTTGTTTTGAACGCTGCCAAGCGTACAGGCTGGAGAGGAAAATCGTAAAGAATGCTAAAATCATAATTAGTAAAAAGAATTACGTATCAGAATTTGATGAAATTAATGACACGCTTTCACAATACGAAATAAAACTTGTGAGTATTGAAAACACGTTAAAAGAAATTCTACAAAAGTTTAAGTGATCATGGATAATTGTTTTTAAATATATTAAAATATTTTATTATAAAAATTAATTGATAACTTAAAATATATACAATTTATATTTATATCGATGTAACACAACACAATAAGTTAGGTACATCATATTATAGTTTATTGTAGAAAAAATATAAAATTAGTAATTTATGCTAAACAAAAAATATATATATTTAAAATATTTTATGTTTGGCCAGTCTAATAAACGAAGTGTCTACGCTACGCCGTTAGACATGGTGTTGGGGCAAAAAGTAAGATACTCATTTACACCGTTATGTTTTTTCTGCCCTTTCATTTAAATGTAATAGATGTGTAAAAATTATAAGGTATTTTTTTTTAAATTCATGTTATTTGTTTTATTTGTAAAAATATTAACCTTTAATTTTAAGAACATTTTAAATTTATGAAATTAAGTGAAACGTAATATAGTAATTTTAATTCTATTCCAGAATACAATTTGTTATATTGCTAAAAATATATTATGAAAATCAGTTTTGGATTTTCTTTTGAGTCTATGAAGACGATTTTATATTTATGTTTATGGAAAAAAATAGCAATATTTGTATTTATTGTTTACACGATATAAGACATGCGGGACGGTCAATGATAGTCGTGGCCGCTCCGAAGTTAGGCTATAAACTAAGCCTATCTCGGGAAGAAAATAATGAAAGTAAGAAAAATCCTAATATCAAATCTGTGCAGTCCACAGCTAACTTTAGGTACGACTCGCCGTCCGTACTGTTAGAATTTTCTTTCTTTCGCGGCAGAGGGACCCTAGTGTTACGACACTTCGTTCCCCCCTGGGAGGAACGTACGGTAACTTAAATGAATATTTTAACTTCAGCTAAGCAGCGACGATACAAAACACGAATACATGCAGAGGGTAAAATAGATTGGTATACATTTAATAAAACAATCTGTTATTAGTATTTTTTTATTTGCTAAAATATGTATGATAATGCAGAATTTTCTAATTTTAAACTTGAACAAAAGCAACTTAAAAAAATAATCGAGACGTAAGTGTTATAATGATATTATGCTAACATTTATACGAAAATGAAAACGAATTGAGTGATTCATCTACTGTTTCAAATATATAATGTAAAAAATGTGATAAAACAACTAATCTAGCTAAATGAACTGTAATTTGTTAGTTGCACAGCCAATTATAATTAGTATGTTTTTAGCTTCACGCTGTTTCCCGTATTGAACAGGCAGGGGGAATCTAGAGTTAAGAAATTACGGCCTCTTCCGCAATTTTCGAGACATTTCGTGTGGCGAAACTCAACGCCGCGCCTTGTCATCTTACAGGGCGAGAAATTTAAAAATCCCCCAAATAGAAATCGACCTCGCGACCGTTGCGTTTAAAGGCAGACGCTGTGCCGATACGGCACGACAGCCTCAGTCATAGTTAATTTAATGGAAGAATTATTTCACAACACATTACAATCACAACAAATACTTAACTACTGTCATGGCATGTTATGGCAAGGCTTTTTTATGTTGTCACACACACACATGTCACATCTACATATTAACATTTTCGGTTTACATGATTCTTTGAAAATATTTGATTTGTTTAAATATGAGTATTATCAATATATCGACAGACCAAACTACTCAAATAATAAATCTGTCGTCTTAAAGTCCACAAATCAGAAATCGTTAAAATACAATAATACATCCAGTTTTGTTTAAAAGTCTTCTTTTTGTATTGTTGACAATAAATTATCGAATAGTTGCTAATTAAAACATTTATTTTTACTTCTCTATGCGATAACAACGAAATCAAGAAACAAGTAATTTAAAATTGCTATAATGTTAAAAATCTTTTAAAGGTTTTGAGTTGTATTTTCAAGAAAACACTGTAGTTATATTACGTTTTACAAAATATTTTTTACTAGTTTATTAAAATTACTGTTTAAGAAATATGGTATTTATTTATTTTATTAAACTTTCAGATTCATATAAATGGATATTTCGTAGACATTATAAAATAATTGACATGGGAAGTATATATATTTAATAATATCCACTATTCTTACATTAATGAGATGTGCATTTCTTAACAGCCCTATTATATTTGATTTTTTCCTGTTTTTCAATTATAATATACGGAAACAGCTTTTTAAAGCTGTGCAAGTTAAATGTTTTATGTATTTTTATCATTATTGTTTCTTAGTTTTGTCTATGTAATATATACAAATATAGATAGCGCCATCCACGAAAACGGGGCTCCACTGTTTCGTCTAATCGCTTACAGTACAAGTGTGCAGTATTTAGCAAACAAAAATATGCTTTTTGTCTGTTGTTCGCTTTTCACGTGAAAACTACTGAAATTTGTAAAATGTATGTAATTTCCGATAGAAGGAATGCATATAATGTTAATATGTTATTATAATTTGGTAATAATACTACTTTATGTTAGATAATATATTAAATTATTTTTATTAGATTCAAGTTTTATTTAGATTGAAATACTATTAAAAGTATTAAAATCGAGATATGGATTGAAGTAATTGAGTGATATTTTAGAACATTTTTAATTTCTATATATTTTCTAAAATATCTATACTTAGTGTGATAATAACATCTTCAAAATTATTGTGTGTTGATTTTTTTTTTATTTTGAGTAGAAAAAATAGAAAGCTTTGTTTGTACTTTTTATGGACTTCCACTACTTCTATATGTAAAATTTTATACTATAACTGTTATGATATTTTTATTAATTTATTTAGCTATTAATGTGTTGTTTGTTTTAATTACTTACTAAATTATAGATATTACTTAAAAAAACTGAAAATTTTAGACAACAAGCCTAATGTTTTGAACAACTCTAGAATATTTTCAGTACCTAGGTTTCAATTTGTTTTGTTAAAAATGCTGACATACATAAAAAAATATTCAATTACATTAAAAACTAATGCAATATTTGTTCGAACGCCTATAAATTTTATGAAAAACTTTCTTTGCATACCTATATAAACAATTATCGGTACGGTGCACGTGAGAGACAAGATCAGTAATAATAGTTGCACCATTTTTGTCGACTATATAGATTTTTGCTATGCGGGCTTGACTTTAGCTTTCAATTAATTTTTTAAGTGAGAAAAGTTTTATTTCTTATTTTTTTTTAGGTTTAATTATTATTTGTTGGTAAAAATTTTTGGGAGACCCATACTCCAGAATATACATACCTACGCCTACATACAATAATTTTTCAACTCATTTCTACCGTTTCCTTTAAATTTGTTACAAATATTTACGCTGTCACCTAAAACTACATTATTGTATAAAAAGATCCTATGTGAAATCATTCAGATCTTTAGGCATGAATAGATATGATTAGAAATGTTATAAAACGTGTGTAGTCGTTAATTTTATTTAGACCGCGGTGGTTCGCGGTAATGAACGCTAGGATTTCTTGTTTTCTTCCATTAGTTTATCATCGGTGCAGAACTTTTCTAGTTGCTTCATGTAATAAGTGTTGAAGTTTAATCTGTAAGAAGATAATAATTGTTTTATTGGTCGGAGTAATAAATATAATTTCAACATACCGATATTATTATAATGATCTGAAATGAAAGAGCAAAAATCTTTCTGAAATACAGATTGTTAATGATTATTTTATTATTTATAAAATGTGCATGTTACTAAACAATAAGATGAAACATGCAGATTTCAAGTTCCGTATATAAAATTCTATAAATAATAGTAAATTAATATAATGTAATACGAATACTAACCTGGCAGATATATTAAGAAGTTTATTAGTGTTATTATCTCTCGCCATTCTTTCTATAATAGCCAATACGGAAAGAAGGGCTGCCGTGAAACGCAGGCCGTAGCGAGACACTGAACGTGAGAACGAATCCGCTGAGCCGCTTGTCGTTGTATCACAATTTGCGCCCTGATTATTGAAAAACGATTATATTTAGTGAAAATTATCAAACCTAAAAAACTAAAAAATATACGCTTAAAATTCTCCATCCTGATCATTCTGGCACAATCATTCGATTGTTTTTTTTTAGCTTCACATAGTGTCATGCGTGGCAGGGTAGACGGAGGGAACTTACTATGAAGACACTCCGTTCCCTACTTTTCTTCCACTTTTCGAGCAAGTGCGTGATGACTGGCGAAACTCAGAAGTCGTGTTAATAGAGCGAGCAAAATAAAAATACTTCAATTATACAGTCACATAGAAGAATTGGTTGATAAATGCAGGTAAGGCTAATAAAAAACATTTTTAAAATGATGTCACGTTTTTCCTCGCCTACCAGGATAGACAGATAGTCTAGTGTCACAGATATTCCAAATTTCTTTTTACTCGTTGGTCACGTACATTATCCATACTTGTGTAGTGATAGTGCCAACTTATTTTTTCAGATTGAAGGAATCGAAGATAAAAATAATATATTGAGAATTAAATATTTGACACTGCTATCAGTACAAGAGATGTAACGGTTATCAAAAAACCTTATTATACCGATTTACTACATAATATGAAAATTCACACAAATGCAAAGACCAGCTTAGACCTCGCAGGCTGTACAATGTTATATACCACTCTTTTCTCTGTTATATCTCATTTACCTAGTACTATTTATCTTATTCAATATATAATAAGAACTAATAAAGCCACACAGATTAAAAATAACAAACTTACCGTAAATGTCTAAAACAGAAAAGTCATGAAAAAAGCAAGAGTTACGTTCGTCATCATTTTGATTTGTCACACGATTCACAAAATACATAATAATACAATCGATATAATTTTGAACGTGGCCTTGTTTAATTACTACTTTGCCGACAAAAAAAAATAGTCTTTTAAAGTAATTAAATATTAAAATATAATATTGTGCTTGATTTTTCTACGTGCACTTTTTATTTACAAAATGTAAGTTGCTGAAGTGAATTATTTATTATGACTGACGATGCTAAGATGAAATTAATTTGCAATGAAAATGTATTTTACAATTAGTTTTACTATATACAATGATGATTGCGTCATGTTACTTAGGTATTTCTTACCAAACAGAATGGTTGCGGGCCCAAATGTCATATTTATAGTAACAGTTCTTCTTATCCTAATATAGAATAATTATAGCATTTCATTGAAATGATTTAATGCTATTTCGAACTCTACATCGAATAATGCTAAAAATATGTCTACAAATAAACATATAAAACAACAGGCGCTTGTTCGCAATACAGTGATGTAGTGATAATATTTGATCAATGATTAATTACTTAGTGCGCATTCATATTTTATACCTCTGTATAATCATTATTGTCATACGTTGATCCGAGCATACTGTTTAGTTCTGCGTCCACGAAGTACTTGTGCATCTCCTTGCCAATTTATCGTGTAATGGTTGCGTTAAATAAGACAAATTAAATTAATTACAAAATCATATATAAACTTTGCAAAAGCGGGACAGATAAGATTAATATAATTTTCTAAGGATGCTAATATTTTTATTGATTGAGTGTGTCCAAGAAGTAGGGAGTAATTTGAATTTGGTGACGTTTGGCAGCCCTATTTTTTTTTATATTTCTCATCCGATAACCTTTCCATTAGTCACCTGATCGCTGGTGAGCATTTTAGTTTATTTGATATTTATTTCTAGAACTCAAATGACAACTGAGCACCATATACACAAGGTATAAGAATTATCTTAAAGGGTGACAGTTATAGAACCAAAATTTTTGATTGTTTTATCCGTGCTGTTTTAAAACGCTATTGGTTTCAACAAGATTAGTGCGACATGTCATATAAGGAAAGAACGAAAAGTTTCCTCATAAAAATATCTCTTTACGTGAACTAGCTTGCGAGATTAAAATAACACCTTGTGGCTTTTTTGAGGGGAATTGTGAAGTCAATAGTGTACATGAACAAATCCAAAGCAATACATAAATCGAAGAAAGAAATTTAAAGGGTTCAGCCAATTACCGTAAACGCGGCATCGACCCATTAATAGTTCGAATGGAGAATATAATTTTATATTTGTCCCTACTTTCTGGACATATAGAGACGTGTGTATGTATAAACCAATCTATCACTTATTACCGAATTCGACATATGCCTCGTAAAATTGTCAGATATAATGAATACAAAACATGCATTTAAAATAAAGTAAACGTAATATACAGACAAATATATGTCTAATAATATACAAGAGATCAAAGAAGCTAATGAAAATAATTAAATATAACTAAACATATAGACATTTTTAAATAATTCAAATGATTTTTTCTAACATTCATACCTGTATAAAAGTGCAGAATTGCACACAAACTAAGCAAAGTGTTGTAACTGCTTTCAACAGTTGTGGTGACGTCAGCATACAGTCGCCGAGACAGGCCTCTAGGAAATCGTTGTGGCGTTCTAGCACTTCGTCTACGTTGTTCACCTACAACAATTTTAAAATATCATAAAATAAGGTTCGCCACTCAACACGCTATGCCTCAATAATTCGGAGGAAAGTGGAGTTCGGAGTGTCTTAACACTAGATTCTCAGGTTCCCTTTATCTACTAGAATACTAAATAGAGAAAACCTAGCGTCAAAATAATTTTCTCTACTTTCCGCCCCACTTCGAGACATTACGTGTTGAGTAGCGGAATTATTTTTATTGTCATGTTGACAATAAAAATGAATTAGTTTCTCGAATGGCGATTGAGCTCACAATCATCGCATTATCAGTGTGGTGTTACCCCACTGCACCACGATGGATTCATATGAAAATATATGTATACAAAATATAAGTTACAATTGAGGCCACCTATAAACGCTCCCGTTATGTGTCAGATTCCCAGTCAGGAGAATGAATTATTTGCATTTCCGGGCTCTGGTAACTTGGACAATACCCGGCGGCTTGTTACGCCACTGAACGAGCAAGTTTCAAAAAGTATACGGGAAGCGGAGAATATAGTATATCTACTTTTTCCCTCCCTCCCGCATTCCCTCTGCCTAATCTGCAAGATATAGCGTGAAGCTGAAATCACCCACCTTATCCAAACTCTGTATAAGTTGACACCAGGAAGGTTCGATGACCTCCACGCACATATAGTACTGCAAGTGTTGCACGCAACTGAGCATGCGCTGGCGCAGGGCAAACGCATCCGCGTACAGACGCCCCTCGGAGAAACGCTTCACTACTTTATTGTACAGCCATACTCTGGAAAAAATATTTATAAATAAAAACAATAAACCCAAAAAAAATTGAGGCCATTGTTGCACAGGGACCCAGCGTGTGACTGTAAGCGATTGTGGGTCGATTCACACTCGGCGTAACGAAATATTTTCTTTTAATTTCTTCGCTGTGATAAAGAGATAAAGTGCGACGATGAGTTTGGCCATTTTTCGATAGGAACGAGAAATAAAGATAAGATTGTTACTCCAAGTTTTCGCATCCAAAAAGTTAATAAATCTTTTATGGGTCTGAGCATATGTGTATATAATAAAATTCCGCAGTGTATTCTAGGTTCCAAAATTTAAAATATCAGTAAAAAAAATTCTGACAAGTAAAGCTTATTACACTGTTCAAGAATATTTAGAGGACAAACATGTATGGAATTAATGTCTATTGAACATAATGCAGGATAGCTGCCAGCTAATGTAATAGATTGCACCATTGATTTTGAAAAGAGCAACTGTTGAGTTTCTTGCCGGCTCTTCTCAGCAGAACTGCCTTCCGAACCGGTGGTAGCTTTTAGTTTCTATGTTCATTCGACGATTCAAAAGTGCTTATAATAAGTTTATTTGAATAAAGAATATCCTCTGTCTATCCTCCAAGCGATATTGAAATAAACAGCCTTGACAGAGGGATGAACATACAGACAGTCGGACTAAAAAAATATCTTATAAGGGTTCCGTTTTTTCTTGTGAGATACGGAACCCAAAAAAGAGAATATTAAAAATAATTTAAGTACACAAACCTGCACAATAGTCTCTCAACATGTTTACAGTAAAATAGGTGTCTGAATATCATTTGATAGCACGCAATAGCTTTATGGTTAATTATTAACGACACCGGCCATTTTACTTCCATTCCAAATGAAAATGTCTCTATACCCGTTAACGGTAGACAATCTTTGTTTTGCTTGTAGTCTGCAATATTAAAAAAAAAAAAATTATTAATAGTAATTTCTTACATAAAATTTGGTTACCACGTTGTTTTTTTTTCTTATCTACGGTGGAAGCATCTGAGCTCTTTTTAGGGGAGCAGCGGAGGTGAATAATATCTTAATTGACTGACAGTTAAAATATAAAAATAAAACAAATATTGGAAACTAAATCAAAATACAAGCCTTTCTCGTCTTCAGTTTCAATAGACAATATTTTGAACATTTGAAATTGTAAATCGTATGGAAGTAACTCCACTCTCATGTCTTCATTGTATGGATCATGACTTGCTGCCGATAATCTGGAAAAAAATAAAATAAAAAATAATAAGTACAGTCCGCGATGTCTAAGCTGAGCTCTGCATTTGTGTGAGTATTTATATATAGTATTAGTTGTAACCCCACTTGTATGGCCTTAACGGGTGGAAATTATGAGGGTGCAATGTCCG
The DNA here is from genome assembly GCA_013403645.1 of Heliconius nattereri. Classification (NCBI taxonomy): domain Eukaryota; kingdom Metazoa; phylum Arthropoda; class Insecta; order Lepidoptera; family Nymphalidae; genus Heliconius; species Heliconius nattereri. The sequence continues at coordinate 4,827,377 of JAAIXI010000236.1, forward strand.
GTGTAGTAGAATGCAAAGGTCTACTTACTTATATATTAAAATTGTGCTATAAAAATGTTACACTGTTGTTACGAACTACTATATTAAACCATTTAAAAAAATGTTATGGATATTTCATTATCCATTAACTTATTTTGTTATACACACATTTCCAAGTCGGAAGTCTTATTTTTCAACATTTTTGTAAACATTATTTAAAATGCAGGTCAATGAGTTAAGCCACTTAGCACATAACATCTCCAAACAAGCGCGAAAAGTGGGGAAAGAAGTTAAAAAAAATACCTTAAACAAAGCCCCAATAACGATTCAAGTTTGGACGGTATTATATCATCAATTTTCTTTGACAGTTCTTGTTCAGTCGCATCCATGAATTGCACTATAAAATCGCCTTGGCTCATTAAGAAATAATTTTTAACAGATTTCAATCGACCCATTAAATCGTATTCCTTTAATAATAACTCAAGTAATGATTTACTTGCAAATGAGTACGCCTTTTGTATTATGGCACCGTAGTTTTGTTCTCTGAGTGAATATTTAATCTCTTCATAGTTGGATTTGGTTATAGCTTTGCCTGAAATATTTATATCACATTTGTTATTGTTTATTAAAATTGATGTGTAGTGCGGTCGGCAAATCGTGGCCATCATGAAATTAGTTCACTCGGGACGAAAATAATCAAATATAAGAAAAATGCGAAAATCAAATCACAGCTAACTTCAGAGCAGTTACAATTTGTTGACCGTACTGTACATATTTAAAAAAAATGTAAGCAAAGCATACCACATTGGCTGATGACATTCAAATATTTGCCAGTTCTGAGTATAATATCTGTGAATTTGTCCAAAAACTTGGGTACCCTATCCCTTTGAACACAATAACGTTTTTCCCAGTAATCTGCTGAATAATCGCCCGGCAGTTCTTCTTTATTTATAAGCTCATTGTCTTCTATCATAAATTCCTAGAAATTTAGAAGTCAAAGTTATCATAATATATGCAGTAAACAAAAAGGATCGATCAAGTCTGACTAAGTAAGTACAATGATTATGAATTTCTACACGGGGGTTTTAATAATTTTCCTCGCTCTGGTAGAAATATAAGCCGCGGCGTTAAGGTCTGCTCAACTCAACTCAACACACAATCTCTCGAATATTGGGCGGTGCGTGGAAACGAAGTATCTGAACACTAGGCTCTCTCTGCCTACACTGGATATACGTGATACAACGTCAAGTTAGAAAGAAAAGAAAAGAAAAATGTGGCAATTTATATTTTGAAAAAGAGTGAGACGAAACCACCAAGAGTGTAATTAAAATCTCGAACAAAACGTTGAGATGTGTAGAAAAAACTAAAAAATTGAACCTAAATGTATAGACTTAAAAAGAGAAATAACACAAACAACGATAATTTCACGTGATAGGAAATATTGCATACTTTTATGAAATTAATTATTATTATTGAATTATCATTATTTTATAAAATACAAAGAATGAGTAAAATAAAAATTGCAATTTTTCAACATTTATTTCCACTCTAGTAAATTACTTGCACTAGTTAATTCCAATTTTTTTACGTAGTTTTCTAAAAAAGTCGTTTTTTTATAAGTGTGCAATAACAAATTAAATATAATAAAAATACTTTACTTCAAACGGATCAACAATGGTCCCCTTGTGTATCCACTGGTCCAATATACTCAGGTACGGTCGACAAGCGCGCTCTGTAAGGAATAGAGATATCTCCTGCGCGCGCACATCCCCCATTAGTGTATTTGTTTTCTCATGTAACACCGTTAATACTGCACCGCCTCTTAAATCACTCTAAAAATAATGATAAAGAATAATATTAAAAATTAGTTCTGCCACACAATGCCTAATCGTTTCTAATCGTTTGACTATAAATGGCGATAATTCTGAATCTCTAGTCAAATCGACTAAAAAAATGTATAACAGGAATAAGTAGATAAATTTCGGTAAAATACCAAACCTTAAAGCAATAATTTTGTAAACACAAGTATATATTACCTTTCCAATACTAGTAACAATGGCGGCAAGAACTTGCATAGTATGCATTGTAGGCAAAACAAAACACCATAACTTTTGCAATGTCAAATTTGTGCACATGTGCTCCGTTTCCAATTGAGCTATCATAGTCTGGAAAAATTAAATACGTAAAAAACTTATATTGTATGTGAATGTATGAATTAGATATAAACATAAAGTATGGTTGGGAAATCGTGACCGCCATCTAGTCAACTAAGTAGCTTCAGGGCGGCGATAATTAGTCTACTTATTAAACCTTACTATCTTCCTAAAATCTATGTTCTCTAAAATTTTATTTTCACTTTAACAATGATTCATAGTAGAGCCTGTTAAGTTTATAACTTAATTATTAAGATAGAGTATACTCTAACTTATTAAGTTCTACTACAATAAAACCATATTTAGTTACAGTTATAGCCAATTAACAACTTGCTAGCAATCTATGTTTCTAAAGTTAAAATAATTACTTGCTTTTGTATTGTAAATAAATAACGAAAAATTGTAAACTCACATAATAATCTTTTAACAGCATCTCAATAGCAGCCACCAATGCATGTAAAATTTGACCTGACCACATGTTACAATGCTCTATAAATCTTCTCACAATAGAATAATTTGAGGCCAATGGCAACATTTGTTGAACTATTTGTTTTAATGCGTCATCTAAATTGTCGGAAATTATGAATGTTCTTGGATCATATGTGTCTTTTACTGGTTGATGAACAATGAAATTGCCGGGTATACCAGAGAAAAGGTACAGCAATTCGTCTATAATTATATTCTCTTGTGAAGCAATTGGTATACCAGCTGCAAAGTGAAAAAATTATTTATTATGTAAAAAAAACATTTCTTTATTATAAAATTGGTCTTAATTTGTTTGTATAGACATATATGTTAAATTTGATCAGTTTCACGCTGTATCTCGCACTCAGCAGGTTAGGCAGACGAGCCAAGTGTTAAGATACTCTGTTGTCCAGCCAAATTCTAGGAGCATTGCATATTGAGTGGAGAAGCTCAACACCCTGTTTTTCCTTAATAACGGAGCAGAGAAAAAGAAATATAAATTTAAAGAAATATTTCATTTCCTGGATTAGTGATCGAACCCACAACCGTCACGTTACAGTCACAACCATGTGCCGTTGCACCACAACAGCCTCTAGATACTTCAATATTTATAAGGAGCTTTTTGTGGCACAGTTGAGCAGTGTCTGACTTCAATAGTGATAATTGTGGTATAAAGTCTCTATTAACAGGACAAAACAGTGTTGAGCCTCTAAACTTGGGTGTTATGTGGAAAAGCGTCATTACACTAAAAAAATATTGTAAATATATTGTTGTAAATTATATTACTTACACAGAGATGCTGTAATAGGCAGAGGATCCTTAGGAAAATCCCACGACATTGCCTGATGTTCCTTTTGCCAATTAGGTAAATCTAAGCTGTTGTACCACTGTGGACGCAACTTAGTTTCTTTCTCTTCAATTGACTTCATAACAAATTTTTTACTTTCATCAACAGCTTTCAATAACTTATCTTTAATCTGAGAAATATGAGATGTAACATAAATAATCATAATATTCACAAATGTAAACAATTTATAATTATTTAGAAGCAAATAAAAATATTTACTTATTTCTGAAAACAGGGTCAAAATGTGCATTTGCATTATTGCTAATAATTAAAATGTTTATAACTATACCTGTGGCAAATCTTCTTTGGTGATCTGGTGTTTATTGTCACCTAAAATAGGTTTAGGAGCCACTTTGGGTTTAGAAATTCTTGATTTCTTTTCTTCACAGACTAATTTATAAAATAAAACTATAATATCAGACAGGTTGTCAGTTCTATAAAAGAAATAAAAAACATTGGATTAAATTAGAAAAATATTAATTCTATTTTTTTCATTTTCACTTAATATATAATATTCATATTATTCATTATGAGATTTATCTTTACCGAGTAACTTACTTGCGATTCTTTAGTTCTTCATATTTTTTCAAAAATACTTTTGAATTAGAAGCTCTAAGCGCCAATCTTTGTGCGTATTCATTTACTTGTTTAGAAGAGAGATTACTATTGCCATAATTAGGATCGTTCTGAATGTAGTCTAATACCGTATCTGCTTCTAAATTACATCTGGAATTCAAATAATTGAGCATGATAATCGCATCTAATTACACCAAGGCAATGATGTCAAAACTATTTTAAAATTACCCTAAGGCATCTAGGAGCTCCTTAATGGTGCTTTGCATTTTAATCTTAGGTAGAACACAATTTTGAAACATTTAGTGTAAATAAAAGACCTTCGCTACATTTGTTTTGTTTGACAGACTAAAATGACAGTTGTGAACTTATGACAGTTACTACATTTTAAAGAAAACGTTTTGAATAACCATCTGGTAAATTATAAATATTTTAAAATAATAAATATATAAAATTTAAAATATAAGTTTAAAAATAAATTAATAGCGAAATATTCTCAGTACCAACCTAAAGGACCAGCTTCATAATGAGTGAATCTAAAGGAATTATATACTATTGAGCAGCTCCGACAGACGGCGCTAACGCGTTACTGAGATTGGATAAGTTTTCATTAGCGTATTCGTATTATGTACATTTTAATAAATATAACTTTTTGTACTTAAGTTACTACTTACACCTACAGTACTTGTTATATTTTCGATAAATAAAAAAGTCCATTATTATTTAATATTCAATTGTAATTATTTTTTAAGCTATACTTTGACTTTTGAAAATCTTAAAAGTTTGGACTATATACTTTTTTTGTTAATTAATAATTATATTATATTCCATGTGATGAGTACAAAAAAAGAACCAACAATCTTACCATTCTCGATTGATTGTGGTAAATTACTATGTAAATCAGTTAAATTTCTTTCAATTTACTATTACATATTAATTTAGCAGGGGCGGCGAAGAGAGGACTTTCGGGAGTCATTCGAGCGCATCAGATTAAGATACTGGGGATTCTTTGTACTCGGTTACGTACTTTCAACAAATATGAGCTTCATATGTCTAGCCGCTTCATATGTATAGTTAGTTACATGCTAAATCGTGTATATTCCACTTTAGGGGACATTCTCGAGCACGGCTAATTTTTTTTATTTTGGAGGGAATCATTCAAGAATTACGAAAAATATATAATCTGACAAATTCCGAAAATTATAATAGAAATTGATCGATAATCGATCGATTTAGTGTACCTAAGAATTGTATATATTCCTCTCCTTTATGAAGATGATAATTTAAAAAAATACGTGATAATTTAAAAAAAATACGACGTAGAAATTGATGATATCAACATCATGGAACAGTTTTTTTTTTACATTTTTGAAAATCTATAGCCCCTCAAACCACCGGTCAAACGATATGTATTATATGATATTTTTTTTTGTTATCATCTAAGGTTCGCAACCCAATAGGTCTTAATGACGCTCGAGTAAATCCCGAGTTTGCTGCTTCCCTCCCTAACCAATTTCAATTTTAAATATTTCTTTAAAATCTGAAAATCCATTCTGAATAATTCACTTTTCCCACTATATAAAATTTTTGTGTAGATCAAAAATAGGGGATACGTGTACAAATATCAAATATAAAGCAGGACAAAATGCCATATAAGAATATTTATTTAAAAAAGCTATGATTTTGATTAGGAATGAGCTATTTATTATAATTATAAAATAATTTAAAAACTTACAATTTAAATGTAATCCTTGACACCCACACCGTTATTTTCAACTTTACAATTGGGATAACACACGATATTTTTTTATCAGGCATAGCATTAAATTGGTAACTCCTAGAATTATCTTTATCGTAATATATAAAGGTGTTATTAAATGGGTCAGAGCCATGCTTAAAGTGTCCCATCCTGGGCCTTGGATATTCGGAAAATTTGCTTCTGATGGAATATATAAACTAGGCATCTATTTTATAGTTAGCAATTAATATAATTTGTACTTCACTATTATTTTTATCGACACCACTGCAATGCAACGGCAATGAAGAACATAAAAATGTTTGTAGAATGCACAATCATATAAAAAATACACTAGGTGGCCTTCCTTATATCTAAATAAACTTAAATAACTTATAATTTAATATATTACTTATATCAATAAAGTAGCACTATAGTTATTTATACCACTAGTAGACAGAGATTGTTACGTTACTATAGCCACCATTCTTTATGTAATGTATTCTTATTATTGATTAGATAATATTGAATTTTATACTATATTAATGTCACGTCTAAATAATCAGAAATCTGTATTGTAAAGTATAAAATAAACATATAAGTACACACACACACACACACAAAGTTAAAAAAAATGGTACGCAATGAAATAATCATATTATATTCTTTTTATTATAATTCACTAAAAAATATAATGATTTCGAAAAATAAAAACATGCCATTTTATTCAATCACGAGAAAAAAAAGCTGACGAATGTATGCGAAGCAGAATAAAAGGCGGCAACTCACAATAAATGTTGTGTCAACTTATAACAATCATTGTCCCCGCTTTTTTATCTTTGTCGGCATGCGGCACTTTGACGAGAGCTTTGTTAAAAGTTCGGCAGCCATTTGCAAAGGAACTAAAAGGTTCTATTTTGATAGTTTGATATGAAACTATAGATACGGTAGGTACTTGTGTAGAACTGTCGATTCATGGAACAATACATTAATATGATATGTGGACAAACAATATGGTAGGTGTGTTAAATTCATATGATTTTCGCGCTTAAAAATCGCACCTGTATTTTAATAAAAGACGTCGTAGTGCGATAATTTTTTTTTAAAAGTTCATATGTACCGACGGTTTTTTTCAAATACAATTTTAAAGAGAACAAAAAATCTTTATTGTCCATAATATCGCGACACTTGTCACACAATTCAGTGTTATATTGTAAAAGTACTGGAAATGTTAATATTGAGTGTTCTCTTATACGACAATAGGAACAAATTTAATTTCATTAAGCATCGATGTATATTAAAAAATTAAAATCATCATCAATTGAAATGTAATATATTATTTATAGAAATATAGTGTACAAAATGTATATAATACATATTATATACATTTTCAATACAATAACTCTACCAAGGTTTTTCTATGGTACGTAGGTAGGTAAATATTTTTTAATCAGAAGCTTACTAACATATTAAATTACGCGAACAAATTTCAAAAGAAATAATACTTTATTTAACTACAAAGAAATGTTACAGAATTTTATTGAAATCATTAACTACAAATAAAATATCTCGACTCTACCAAGGTTTTAAAAATGACATAATGTTATAAACACCTGACTTTAAAGACTCAATGAAAAACGACGTGGCTTTGAAATCCGTTTCTGTGATGTTGGGTTTAGTTCACGGGATCCACCATTCTTTTACTAAAGATTTATGAGAATTATATGGCAAGTCTATAAATGCCGCGTTTTTATTAGCCGCGAGACATTTACTGATTAATAAAGTGGACGGACGATGCGGAAGAATCTAATTATACTGATTCCTAGAATATCAATCATTATAGGGTTTTTTATTTTATATATTTATAAACTGTCTATTTCACAAGGATAGTTTTCATAAACTATTAACATTTTACAACATAACACAAGGCAGTGCGTTAAACCCTCGGTGGGGACCGAGGCATCCGCATAGTCGCATGCCGACTCGTGCGTTTCGACATCCAATCTGAATTACAATGTACGGAATTTACAGACTTCAACCGGTCCCTCTGTGTCCGTATCCGAGCGGAATAAGAAGCAGTCTTACTGTTAACTCTATTGTTCGGGAACATACACTAAACAATGTATTTTTGCCCAATATGGAGGCGCGATTATGTCAACGGGTGTGTTCTGTTTTTAAATAATGACCAATGTCGCATATCAAGAATCGTAGAGGGCGACGGTGTGTTTTATGCATTTTAAGTAGTTTATTATGTGGCATATTATATTTTTACAGTCGAGGTGTTTATATACAGTAAACATACATCTACATCATATTATAAATATAAAATAATAAAATATATACAGCTATATATATATTTTTATACTAGCGTCTTCTTATCTAAAAATATGCCTAGTGTTGTTTAAACAACCATATTCTTCATATCACCAATATAAACACAATTTAGCTTTACGAAACTTGTTCGGAGATGACGCAATAGTCTAATTATTTCCGCATCGGTACAGCTGACACTATTTAATACGTCTGTAGGACCAGCTGGGGATTGCGTCAGCGGAAAGGTTGCGGCACTTGTGGTTACATCAAGTTGCTTACGACTCCCTCTGTTACTCAATACGGATAGAGATAAGCCAGCCATCCTAAGTTCCCTTGCTCTGATGCAGGAAGCCGTGGAAGTGCTTTAGGCTTCCGTCAATGTAATGTTTGTGACCTCATTGTTAGCATTTGCTGGTTATTATATAACATTTTGCTTATAAAATCGTTTACTGGTTACTTATTGAATACCTGTATAGTTAATAATGAATTAAAATAATTTCAGACGATTTGTTGATTTTCTTAATTTGGCCGCGACTGTAACCTTTATTATCATGTCTTCGCTAATCTAACACCAAGTCAAGTCCGGCGTTGAGATCCGCCACTCAACTCACACTGCCTCGAAAAATTTGGCAGAAAGTAGGGACCGGAGTCTCTAAACACTGTTCACTCTGCCTGAAGCTCTGCGTGAAGCTGACTTATTTTGGTTTATTTATTTTACTTTCTTTCTTAAATAGGTACTATTACTAATTTAATTATTTTTTACAATTTTATAATATAACCATATTCTTTTAAAATATGAACTACCAAACATAATTAAATACCATAACATATTATATAAACATACATAACATAATATGTAATATTTTATAAGTATATAATAACATCAAAATAATATGTAGTATATAATAATAATCGGCCAGTAAATTAATTAATAGATTCAAAGCACATTACTCAATATCATTTTCATGGGCGCTATGATTTCCGGTAATTTCGTGGAAATGGTAATTTTCGCGGTACATACTATGCTTCTACTGGTTATAAGGAGCACGTGGTGAGAAGGGGGAGTGGGAGGAGAGGGAGTCGGAGTCGGTGACCGCGAGTGCTGGCTTGTATAAGGACCAAGGAGCCGCCGCCAGCTCGTCTTTGTATTCTAGTAAGGTCGTGGACGCCCAACTAGCGAGAATGGCACAAAACTATTGACGTTAACACTCTTCGGGTACCTGTTAACCATTGTCATTTTTTGTGCATACGGTATATTAATGAGGGGTACCCGATACATTAGAATAAACTTAGCTATGTTCATGAATTTATAATAATAATTATAATGAGTTGACAACAAGAAGCTATTATAATTTTTAGATCCTTTCAAATAAGATTATGTACCTATATGGTTTGTCAGCACAAATGGTGCGTTAATACTTTTCATAGAAATGTGGCCCAAAAGTAGGATAATTCTGATTTCATCGGATAATTTCATAGTATATAGTGAGGAACGGAGTGTCTTAACGCTAGGTTCACTCTGCCTATCCTGCTGTGTGCGGGATACAACGTGAAGCTGATTTATTAAAATTATTAAATAGCTATAGAATATGCAACACATTTATTGGTAAGTATGTACTAGCCTAGATACAGCTTAATTTATAAATGGACTTTCCACTTCAATATCCCGTTGGAGGCAATATCTAAAACAACCGTAACAGTTGTTACCTTGCCGTAATATTACACTTTGAAAGAGGAACAGGAAGTGTAATTTATGCAAGCGCGGCTAAGTCGCTATCATGGCAATTAGGGTTTGAGTAAAGAGATGATGTCTGCCACGATTGCAGCTACAAAGTTACGGAATCTGTATGCGGTCGAGGCATGCTTCCTGCTGGCCGCGTTCCCGACGGTTATGGTAATTTAATTGTATAATTTGACTTGACGTTGCCAACTATTATCGGACGCAAATCGGAATAAAACAAGGAAAATTCATATGACCAGTTCGTTTATTGCTTAGAATATGTTAGAGGATTCTAGATTACTAGATTTTAGACTAGACTATGAGAATCGATAGTACCTATCACAGGGTTTGAGTTCACAGTTTGGTATATTTATTTTGTAAAATATACGTAGGTACTATCTTTATGCTTATATCTAGCATTCATTCCTATATGACGCATATAGGTGTAAATTCTAGTATAATAAATGCAGTTTCACGTTTTTTCCTGTATAGCATAACTCTCCGTTCTCCTTTATTCGTCCGAATTCAAGATTAGCATTTCTAAAAATTGTACCTACTCATATCCATATAAACTTATACATAACACATATTTAGTGTACTTATTAAAACAATGAAATAAGTAATATAAATTTCCATATGATAATTCTATTAATCAAAACATTTGATAAATCCATGTTTTATCGTAATTATATACTTTGGTTTATCGGTAACGTTGGCTGTAAAACAATCATAACATATTGGTTTTTTCTCGGAACTTCCTCATATTTATTATAATGTATTAATCACGTTCTAGGCAAGCACAAATCTAATATGCTTAACATTTGAACTAAGTTAGGTTTTCCCGTTTATATCACATACCTACTTAAGCCCTAGGTCAGGGCGATGACACCAGACTATGTGCCAAATGTGAATAATAACTATGTAGAGGACGGCCTCCTCGTAGCGCTATCAGGTACTCTCAGATCCTTGTTTGTCCATGGAATGTCAATTATGACCGTTGAAATATGAAGTTTTTATCAAATCATAATGTTGAAACGACATTTAAAAAATTTTAAGCTTATAAAATTATATATAAGATCTTTGTTTATTTATGACTTTTTTCTATATTTAAGTATTTTTGTTTTACTTAATCTCTAGCGGGTTTTTATTTTTATTAAAGCTTAGCTAAGTTTTACTTAGCTCTATATCTAGTCCAGCTTTTTTATATTTAACTTACTTTTTTTATACTCTATTTAATATACAGGCTGTCAATAACTATTATTCACTAACCTTACTTAATTTATGCTTAGATATATTAAATTGAAGTTCACTGAACTTTTCCCACAAATTACAAATGAATTTGTAGTCTTTTGTATAGTAGAGTTATAATTAAGAGATCTAAAATTTTATTTAAATTATCCGATTGTTTTATCAAATATATAATTTGATAATGAAGTCTATACTATGTCAACACTTAAATTGAGGGTTATATAAAGAGAAACAATAGAGTATAAAATCTATGCTAGTTTAGCTTATACCACACTTCCTAAATTTCATAGTAATACAAAATAATATAAGGCTATGCAGAATTATATAAAGAATTGCTGAATAATTAATAATTAAATATCGTTTATTACCTATCTAGAGTAAATAAGAAGTTATATTGAATTAAGAATTATATTTATCACCTAACAAGTAAATATGTAATACAAATAAACACAAAAATTTCGAAGTCAAAGTACACTTTTTATTTAGGCACAGTATTATGCGGTAGTTCATTTTCAATATTCGATTTAGATAATATATTTTTTATATATAAAAAAAAAGTATGTAATAATAAATAATGTTTTTACTAAGCAACTATGTTCCAATGTAGGATACTGCACTAGTGATATTTCTTTCCGGTCGGAACATATTCTGGGAACGTAATACTTTAAGTTAAGGTCTAGATGACTTTTCCGGAATAGTTCTGGCTCCATGAACTAAACGGTTCACTTCAAGTCGGACTCGCCCTCAGAGGCTTCCGTACCAATTTCAAGTAACCATATCAATGTTATAAAAGCTGTATAAGAGAAAAGAATAGAAGATGTTAAAGTTGACTAAACAAGAAAGAGTAGTAACAGGTAGTTCCTGAGAACCTCTCAGGAACTACTTGTTTGTAGTGATTTTTTTTATGTTGGATACTTCATTTTTTGAGGTAGTCTATTTAGTCCTGGAATAAATATTGTTACAAACAAAAACTACTTATTTATTTTATGCAAAGCACGCCGTTGAGTTCCGCCACCAAACACGCAATGCCTCGAAAAAAAAACGATGGAAAGTGGGAAACGGAGATTCTTTACACTAGATTGCCTTTGTCTACCCTTCTGTAGCGTGAAGGTGAAAAAATAAATAAAAGCTTATTAGGCACTTTAGCAGTTCACCTGTGATCGAAGACATTTGAATAAAAATAAAATGGTCTAAATGACACAAAAGTAAATGTAAGTAGCAACTTACCATGCCATATTGTCGTCCAGCATTGTACATAGAATACAAATGATCGTATTTGGCGGTCAAAGCAGGAGAAGTACTAAAGTTAATTTATTACTAAGCTACGTACGAGTACGTACTGTATATGGTGACGCTATCGTGTATCACGTATGCAGTATGAGAAAATCAGTTTATGGGAATTAATACTTGGAACACTATTATAATTGCTTCCGGTCACATAATTTCAAGGAAAACTCCAAACATTGAATATTATACTAGTTATTTGTCGATAATAGTCGTAAGTATTTGACAAAAATGCTAAAGAAAATGATAACACCTTTAATATAGAAACTGTGTGAAATAAGAAATTGGCTTATGTTGCTAGCTTATATGCTTTATAAGCTTGGACACCTTTTAAAAAGTTTTTGACTACCTTTTTAGCCGAAATACCGAATATCCAGCCTCAACAAGTTAAATAAAAAGAAAAAAATATTTTTTAATGTTTAGGTAAGTAATTATAATATTTGCACTTGTATGTTCCTAATATTGTATGAATATTGTATAAGAAAGGTAAACTAACTTTGTGTGTTCGTATATAAATTAAAGTATACATAATATAATTCTAAAAATGATAATATAAAATATTTAATGTTCAATCTTAGTAAACAAATTAACCTATATGTCCTTCACCTCCTGCAAGCTGCAACTAAAAATACAATGTTTTCTTATTTAGATAAGAGTCCTCTATATTTAAAAAGCTCGAAAATGACTCTATTCGCCACAAGATGGAGCTACTTACATGTTTAATAAGATTGAATAAGTCTTCTTACATATACTTAGTTTGTACTTTGTAGTAATTATCATCAATTATAAAGAAACAATAAATTCGTTACGCGATATTGTATTAAGCATTTTACTTAAATTATTATATAAGCCTTAAATATAGGCTAATATTACGTGTGAATTTATGTATAACTTATTTCCGAAAACAAAGCATAGGTAGGTAAATATTAGGAAGCCGGATCTTTGTTTTTTATTACATGATTGTGCGGTTGGACCAAAATAAAAGCCTTTCAAAGATTTTTGTCGTTAACCGCTGCGTTCAAGTAGCAGCGGTCTGCGGGCACATTGTGCGCTCAGTGCACTCTGGTCGTATGCATGTTGACTTTTTATTTTGTTATTGAGACGTTATTGGACGGATGGTATTACCCTTCCTTAGCGTATTGTCGTGATTACTTCACTGGAATGATTTCGCTGTTTCCTCACCACGTAGTGACGTTTTATATTTTTTTTATTCTAAATTTTGTTATATATCTGCTGTGGCCGATCACTGATTATTATGTCATTCTTCTTATAATCTTGACAGCACAAATAAAATACAGATTATAATATTTTATGTGAAACTTATATATTTTTTTTTCGTAAAATATACAGTTAGTATTCAGTAATATATTAACATTAATATATTAATATATTTTAAATGTCGTGAATAGTGCTCTACATCAGCGCACATCCTAAATTCTGTGGTCAGTCAACCCTGTGCACAAAGAGGGTAAGGAGGTTGAGTGCCTCCCACTTCCTCGTACGTCTACATTGCGTGGCGGGAAATGTCAAGGCCGCGTCCGCTCACTTCCTTTGATACTGCCAGTGATTGTGATTACCGTCTTACATATATATAAAATATATAAGAAATACAAGCAATAATTTAACTATTGCGGAAAAATGGAATGGAATTTACCGCTGACTGCGCTAGCTCGAGAGTCTGTGTTCCTATAAATTGCTATACCTACAGCTATTCGTAGTGTAATCTATGTATCCAATTCTAGGAACGGCGTCTTGTTTATACGTCACATATCTGTATGTAGGCTGAATCAACTAGTAAAATCATTTTTGAAATTAAGTTTTGTCGCTTAAATTTTTATTTTACTTTTTTGTACTGTTAATTATTATGAATTATAATAAAATAGTCTGGAAAAGGAAACGTTAATGTTGGCAGTCATTGTTGTGTATATTCAAATTTCTTATAAGTAAGTAGATATTGAGTAATTTCCTGAGTATTTTCCTGAATGATAAGAGATTGTCAAGGTTGATGATTAATTACCTTAGCGCTGCGTTAATCTCGACTTGTGCGGAAATCACTGTTGTATTTTGAAATAGACTGAAAGTATATTTAATAAAAATATATTTTTCTTCCTCATATGAGTATGTATATTTAAAAATACGACGTCTGTTACTGTGGCAAATATTCTACTACCTCCTGGACGTTTTAGAGTTAGGAAATTCGTATTAACATATATTAAAAAATATATTTTATAAGATAATAAGCAAACGCGGTTGGTTTAAAAAGATTAAAACATGATAATGTCCTTAACTTCTCCCAGTACATTTACATACCTGTAACGTAATCCCCTGTCAAATAACCAAGGCTAAACTTTTTACTTATCTAAAGAAGCTGAAGCCTGTAAAGTTTAAACAAATTTTGTGCTCATTTTTAAAATTCATCTTTTTGTCAAAATTGTTGTATGTACTTATTTAAATGCATTTGTGACTGTAACTGTAATAGTAATAGTAGTAGTAACTGAAGTAAATGATATATATTATATATTATAAAGTGATATTATTTATAGAAATTCGTAGTAAGCATTTTGTTTTCATTGTTCAAAAAAAGGAAAAATAAATAATTTTATGGCTTAAATAACTATTTATGTTATTAAAAAAAGATAAAGAATATTGAGTATATACATGACACTCAGACGATATTCTGGTCCGTTGTAGAAAGGATGGCGTAACTACATCCAATGGAGCGCGGTTCCTGAGCCTTTCTTATGGTAGGCACTGATTTCAGAATACGGCAATCCATGGAGGATTCTTATTATTTATTATTATCATGATGAAAAAAAATTAAAATGTATTTTACGCCATCGACAGACAGAATCTGACTGTAAGAGTAATGCTTATGGGTTTGATTTTCACTTGGAATAGCTATCATATTAAAGTTACTTTTATTTCTCCGCTTTGATAAGTGGAAATATACCATATTTAATAAGTAACGAGAGCCTTTACCGTTTAACTAATAAGACTAATAGTAGACACAAGACATTGAGGAAAATGAACAAAGGGATACCTACATATAATAGATTTTTTGAGACAAATTTGTTCTAAAGTAAATTAATTTACATTATAGTAATAAAATTAGCTTGTGGCGATTCATTCTATACAAAGGAATTTCGTACCATATATACATACCTTAATAATACAATCGATGTCGCTAAGATTTCTTTAGTAATAACTTTTCTAAAATCACGACGACTCCACCAATTTCTATCATCTGAAGCATCAGAGTTTTCGTAACCGTTGAAGCGTCAAATGCGCCCAAACGTTTACTCGTTCCCACCGAAAGGGCGCGCCGTTCTGTCACCCGAAGCCTTAGGATGTAGACAACGCTAATTAAGCATTTAGCAGGGCTTTTTATATGTAATATTCATTTACCAATAAAATATATTCAATCTGGCACCTTTTATAACATACTTATGTACATACAAGTGTATTATAATCTTTATTAGTAAGTTTTTTTTTCGAGGTTGAGGTTAATGCTGCTAGCCCTACTGGCTTTTACAGCGACACCGGTTGGGTAGGGAAGAGACAACTGTCCCTGAAAAAAAAAATACGATAAGTTTGAATGGAGTGATTTTTTTATAACTTTTCTTCTAATTAAATCACTATTTTACAATGTCCCTATTAAGTAGAATAGATTGGAGAAAACAATTCTTTGTGAAAAAAAATATATTTACATAATATGTAAATCCTAATGTAAGGTGTCTGTATATATAATCCTTATTCAATATTATTCTTAATCTGTTACTCGGAGCGTTGTGTTTGGCCACTAAAAACCAAAAAGATACATTTACGTTAAGGCTTTCATGGGGTAGGGTATGACTGTAAACACGACAGTAAAGTTGGGAATAGAGTGTTCTAAGACTAGATTCCTGCTATATGCGAGACGGTGAAGCTAAAAAAACATATCTCCTCAGAATTCAAGATGCACGCAAGTATTGTCTCGGATGATGTCGATTGCGTGTAAATTATAAATATAATGATTATAGCACCAGCAGGTTACGCAGCGAGAGTGCATTCTCAGCTATCTAATGACAATGAGCATCCCCGCTTTCCAAGTTCAATGACAATGAAAGTATTGTATGCGTGAAAACTCGTGAGTTGTAAGAACAATGTACAGAGATTGATTACAATATCGTTTTGTGGAATTATTTTAAAATATTATTATTATTATTATTAATAAATATTCTATTTATTTTTATATAAATATGTATTATGAATAAATAATGCTCATATATTTTTATCCAGTGTGTCGTTTTTTTAATCTTATTTATTATCTATTAAATATAAATTTATATAAAAAGTGACAAGTGTTATATTAATCTCAGTGATAATATCAACACTTTTACCAAATAAAATTTAAACATGTACTTATACGATATAATATATTTTGATAAATAAAAAAAAAAATAGTAAATATATATGAATACATTAAGGTATTTTATTTCAGCTTTACCCTAAATTCCGAAAAAAGCAGAAAAGACAGTGGGAACCTAGTGTTAAGCCAATCCGTTCCCCATTTTCCGCCAAATTCTATATAAAATATTTAATTTCCACGACTGAGAATCAAACACACTACAGTCACGCGCTAGTGCCCCTGCTCCACGACTCGCCTCCTCTTAATATTATTTATGTTGATATTAAACCGAGCTCGGTCGCAGCAACTACGCGGTCGGCGTGACGGCCGTTGCGCATGCTTCACTGCCAAGGCCATGCTTTCTCTCGATACACTGTTACGTATACTTATATAACTACAAATCCGATATTACTCGACGATTACTTATAGTAAATAACAGTAAAACATATAAATATTACAACAGCTCTTCCAGCTTATTACAATTGAATAATTTACTAAGAAAATATAGGTTTA
Source organism: Heliconius nattereri (assembly GCA_013403645.1). Classification (NCBI taxonomy): domain Eukaryota; kingdom Metazoa; phylum Arthropoda; class Insecta; order Lepidoptera; family Nymphalidae; genus Heliconius; species Heliconius nattereri. The sequence goes on from JAAIXI010000236.1 coordinate 4,844,594, forward strand.
AGCAGCTTACGTATGATCACTTCGTGCTAGCTTAAAACAAGTAGAAATTTTAATTATTTTAAGTACATAACGTTACAATAGGCTATTCTGGGATTATGGCTATTTGAAGCCTGTCTTGGTGCAGATTTGTGGGTTCGATCCCCACTCAAGCAAATTATATATTTAATATTTTTATTTTCTCGCTCTAGTTACGAGGCAAAGTGCAGTGTTGAGTTTCGCCACTCAACAACTCAAAAGCAGGAAACAGAGGTTTCTTAATGAGAACGTAGTGTCTCACTAGATTCCCAGGTTCCCTCTGTCTACCATGCTATGTCCGAGATACAACCTGAAGCTAAAAAAAGCTATTGGCTTGGATTTGTACTCTTGAGCGAATAATGCTTATGTTAGGTACGAGGTAGTTGAGTAGTTAACCTTACTGTAACTATAAATATGCTATTACAATCACGCATTTGAATAAGACTTTATACAAAATGCTTTTTAAGTAATTTATGAAACCTTTAAGGGTTTCCGTTATTAAGTGAAGGATGTTAGCCAGTTGTTCTTGACCTAAACTTCGATGTCAACTAGTTATTTCCGTATTTATTACTCTAATGATATACAAATATTGTTTATTAAGGATATTTAGAACGCGATAATAATTTAACATTTTGTAATTATTATTACTCTATTTGGAGAAAAATTATTGACTATTTTAGTTATCGATACTGTTTGTTATAGATAAATTTGTTATAGGTACAATAGATTATTAGAAAGAAAATATTATTTCATATCTATCTAGGATGTATAAGTATGTTGGTAATTCCTGCGCAAATCCCAATCCTGCACAAATACCAGGATAAAAAGTAGATTATAGGTGGCGCCATAATTTTTCCCTTCTCAGAATTAAATTCCCCAGACTAGCTTAGATAAACAGAAATACCGACAGACAGACATTGTTTCTTTGTGATTTGGTGTTGTTAAACAGTCATATATGTATGTTACCTTCCGAAAATAATTCATCTTTAGTGTATGAATTTCCCATATTCGTACCTAACATTCAAATGAAATTATTGACATAATTGGTCACAAATTTCTTTTTATCTTCGGGAGAATTTAACGTCCTCAGTAGATAATATTACCAAAAAATTAATATATATAACAAAAATCTTCCATCTTATATTGTAGTCTAATAAATAAAATGTATATATACCTATACCATTAACCTATAGTCTACGTATTGTGCATTGCAGTAGTGACGCAAGTCACCGCAGAACTAGGCGGGTAGGTTGTAAGTAGGTGTACATTAACATTTGACTTCCGTGTCACTTCTGTGACAAGTCTCACGGCACACTGCTTTAGTTGTTACTTATCATTGCGATTGAAATCTGGTGTGAGTTAGGTAATTGACTATTTATTATTAAAATAACACATAATATTCAATTCAAGTTGAGTATGAGGCAAGTCAAGGCGTAGGGGCATGAAGAGTGACGGTTGTGCTTGTCGGTTCGATCCTCACTCGACGAAATGAAATATTTATTTAAATTTATATTTTTATTTCTTCCATAATTCGGCGAAAAGTAGAGAACGAAGTGTCTTAACACTAGTTTCCCTCCGCCTTCCGTATTGTGTGCGGGACAGCGTGAAGCTGACTCAATTCAAGTCAATTTTACTTCCATATTTATTTTTTATTTATTTATTTATTATACAGAAAACAACAGCATATTTTTAACTACTAATAAAAAAAAACTTGTACAAAAAACAATAAAGCCAATTACAGTTTTCTACTTATAAGTATTATCTAAGTACAGAGCTACACATCATTTATTAAAATTTCTTTTAGCAATTGTGACAAATTCGTGCCTTCTGACATTGTAAGCACACGTCAAATATACAATACTTGCTCGCCTGACTTAATTATGGAGTTGTTTGTGGTATTATTCAAATAAAATACAAAATTATATAAATACAATCAATAAGCAGAAATTACTTACAGAACTGGCCGTGTTTGTGATGTTTTGTCCATTCACAAAACATGAATTATAATGCATCGATGGGTTTAAGCTTACGTATTATATAAAAAACGGTGCTGGATGCGCACGCCGGACACCCACGTTGCAGATTCTTGTCCATTATAGTCTCCATCTCACGGGCTCGTGTATCCAACGGGAGTCATTACTGGGCGGTGCCGGTGTATGGGGAATTACTTTTTGTAAAGAGACATTCTTCCCAGCTGATCACATGAATTGATTTCTGGCCATGAACGTTTTTTTCTACTTGTCATTATGTAATATTAACGTAATATGGCTTCCGTAGGTACATAACCGAGATAAGCTGTTGTTGTACATTAAATTATTAAAACTTCTTTACTTCTTTAGGACTCACTCGAGGAAGTGAAATATTTATTTACGTTTATATTTCCATTTCTTCGCTCTGGTGTCGAGGCAAAGTGCGGCGTTAAATTCTGTCAGTCAACACGCAAAGCATCCAGAATTCGGCTAAAGTGAGGAACGGATGGTATTAACACTAGATTTCCTCTGCCTACCCTGCTGTGTGCGGGATACAGCGTGAAGCTGATTTTTTTTTATATAAAATTAATTTTCCAGAAAAATATTTTAATAGTGTAAAACAGTTTTAAACGTTCTCATCAAAACTGAGATAAAATAATGCTTTGTTATTGTTTTTAGACCACCGGGCAGATAAAGGTGTAACGCACACTCCCCCGCGAAGACTTCGTTCTTCTCGTCACTTACATTTCTGTTTTGTTAAATATTATTTTTAAACACCCCAAATAGAAGAGAACCACATGTGCCGCCACCTGACCTTACCGAGCTTTCCCACGCTTAGAATATCAGAGTCTTTGAAACAAAAACTATAACGTTTACGTTCGCTTCCTTAACCTTAAACTTTAACGTCTAATCGTAACACGTTGCTGTCTTTTTTTTACTGACGAGGTTTGTGTTTCGGGAGCAAATGTCTCGAACGCATCGAGGCTTAAACATTTTTTTTTTCTGTTTACTTAAATGAACTGGTGATTGTTTTTTAATTTATTTCGTCATTCGACTGCGTCATGTGGTTCCAATCAGCGTCTGACGAGGCTTTTAAGTTTTTTCTATACATATTTAATAATTTTACGTTCACTTGTCTTAAAGTTTAAAAATATACTTAAAAAATAGTTTTTTTTTAAAAGTAGTTTTCAGCGATGTTGCAGCATGTTCGAAGTTTGAAGCAAGTAGGTCATAGCCTACTGAAGCATAGTTTATCTGATATAATAATGTGAACCTAAATAATGAAGAAATATATTCTGTAAGGCTAGGTCACAAGTATTTTTGTTAGATATAAAAAATATGCAATATAGAATAGAAACAATGATAAGCGTACGATATTGTTTACTTTTAGTAAATGAATCTGCAATATCGATATCCAAAATAATAATACAGCTCATTCAACATTGCCAGCAATACCTTGAATGAAGTGGCTTTTTATTTGTTTCGGGCGAGGGTTGGAAATAATAATACCTAGTGAATGTGCGTCAATTGCGAAGTCAATGAGGCGTCATGACCGTGGACATCCAGCAGGGTACCATTGTTCCTACATCTGTCGCGTTTGGGTACGAAAACAAGTGGTCTTCAAACCATACGTATATTTATTTATGTAGTATTTAAACACAATGTACATATATCACAAAATCGAATTGCGTAATTGCTTTAGTTTCTTTAGCAACACGCTGTAGCTCGCACATAGCAGGATAGATAGAGGGAACCTAGTGTTAAGACACTCTGTTCCTCATTTTTCGCTGAAATTTCTAGACATTGCGTGTTGAGTGGCGGAGACTGCGCTTTGCCACGACTCGAGAGCGAAGATATTTGAAATATTAAATATTTCATTTCCACGAGTGGGAATCGAACCCACAGCCTGTCGCGCTTACAGTCACATTTTGTTTACCTGCGCCACGACCGAACTCTAACTTTTGTTATTTACCTTTTATCATTTAAATATTATCATAATATGTAAATTAATATAAAACTATAGTATCTACAGTTATATCTGCTTCATATGAGTTAAACGGGAAATATTAATAAATAACAGTTTTTTTAGCAATTAGATAAAAATTCCGCTTCCTAGCAATTTATAAATACGAGTGAAATAGGATAAGGAAGCGGCGAGTAGAAGCTATGACGTCATGATCAGAATAAACTCAATACCGAGAAACGAGCACTGAGAACCGAAACGTAGTGTCAGTGCACTTGTCCTGAGATAGCGCGGGCGCACGTGTGTACGAGTACTTACATTTTATATAGCTTACGTAAAAAATATACTAGAACATTATTATACGTATTGACATAAGATAACGAGATTGTATTATATAACTTTTGATAACATTTTATTTAATTTTCTTAACATAGCTTCACGCTGTATTCCGCACACAGCAGGGTAGGCAGAGGGAAACTAGTGTTAAGACACTCCGTTCCCCACTTTCTCCCGAACTCTGGAGGTATTGTGTGTTTAGTGGCAGAACTCAACGCCGCGCTTTGCCTCGACAATAGACCGAAGAAATGAAAATATGAACATAGATAAATATTTCACTTCCTCGAGTGTGGATCGAACCCACGACCATGTTACAGTCACAACCTTGTGCCGCTGCGCCACGACGGTTTCATATATTTTTTTAATTCTCTTAACTTTTGATAAAAACAAGTTTCAGATCATATTGACAATAAATATTTACTTATTTTGGTAATAATGTAATTTGGATTCGAAGTATTAATTATCAATCATTATGTGATGAACAAGATCCTAGGCTCAAATAACAAATGGATGTAAATAGTAGAATATATATAGAGATATATAAGCTTTAACCTTTATATATATACTGCTTATAAAGTTAATTGCTCTATTTTTTAGATTAGACGTAAAATTAATTCTTGAATTAAACCCTTAAGTATCTCCTAAAAGGGCACTTTATATAAGATTTTTTTTATTGAAATAATAGTAATAACACATGCTTTTCCGCAGTTGCTTACAATTTTAATGAATACTGCAGTTTGATAGCTTTACTTTAAATCTGTACGGTAAAATAAAAATGTATTTAAGTGTACTTTGTAGTATATAGGTTAGGTACGATAAAATCGTTTAACGATTTTGTAAACAACTATATTGTTATATATAGTGGAAATATTTCAATAACGACTTTGCAATATGTCATATAATAACTATATTTCAAAAAGCGCTCTATATAAGTATAAGAGTATAGAGTAGACTAACTGTTAAAAAAATATAAATTATATAAAATAAATATTAATTAATTTTTAACAAAAAGAAAAACCGACTTCTAGCAACGAACTAAAAAGTGAAAAATAATCTTACAAAGATTTTATAATTTTGAAGTCAAACGAACAGGCCAAGTAAAACAAACAGGCTTAGTAATTAGATATTGTTGTACGGTTATTGTAGCATTACCTTGACACCGAATTCAAAAAATTATAAAATCTTTGTAAGATTATTTTTCACTTTTTAGTTCGTTGCTAGAAGTCGGCTTTTCTTTTTGTTAAAAATTAATTCATTTTACGATTTTAAGTGATGGTATCTTAAAATGATGCTTCTTAAATGAGTGGTGATGGTGGTGGTAGTGGTTGTCAACGAGTGGTGGTGGTTGTCCTATGTAAAACTTCATTTAATTAGGATTTTTTATATAAAGTAACATTTTGGTATATTGACAAGAACATACATAAAAAGTATTCGGGCGAATTAGGAATCTTCCTTTTTTGAAGTTGGTTGAAAATGGGAACTTTCTCTTTTTTGAGATTGGTTGAAAAGAAATGTATTGATTCCACACTTCTGACATCCATTTAAAAAGTTTTTGTGTAACTATTACAATATAGTCAATTTTTTACCAAAAAAAACAAACTTTCACAAAATTATCGTTGAAGTGTATCCTTTCAAATAAAAAAAGAATCATGAAAATCGATTGGCACGACATTGAGTTATTCGTCTATTTGTCGCGCACGTACCTAATGCAAATTTAAGACTTATGTGGTTTTCTCATAGATACCATTGTCAGACATGGACCAAAAAAAATGGGACCACTCGGGAAGCATTACCTTTCAATTAAAAAAAAATATCCAAAACGGTTCACCCAGTCAAAGGTTATGAGGTAACAAGCAAAAAAAATACAGCCGAATTGATAACCTCCTTTTCTAACAGAAGTGGGTTAAAAAAAATGAATCTGTTTTATTCCTATTTGTATTTAGATGTAAAATATAGCTGAAAATAATACACAACATGATGGATTTTTAATTATAATATAATATATCTTAAAAGTAATAGCCCCCACTAATGACAGACATTCTGTCACACTTACGCTCTTGATCCTCATCAGGATATCCGTCTCCACTGGCTTTAATCCTTGTACCAAAAATATCTCTAGCATATTAATCATGGAGAATAATTGTTTAGGAATACATAAATTATGATTGAAAGTAGCATTTGTATATATCTATTAAAAGGTTTTCTCTTAATTTGTTTTGACAAATTTACATTTTGAAAATTAACTCAAAACTTATATTTATATGCTATATGCATACAGATCCTCGTCTATCAACCGCCATGGCAAGGAGACTGAAACAAAAGCAATAATATTTAGAAATTTTAAATACGTTTTTTTTATATTTTTCATTGTACACCGCAGTAAATCATAGAGCAAAGCCGAGTTGGTATATGAGTTAAATGAGTAAGTTAAGGAAATTATAAAAAATGAATTCGTTTATAACTGAAGTAGATATTTATTAATTCGAAGCTAGTTTTATCTAAATCATTGAATTATCTATCGATACTTTAGACTTTCGATTTCAAAGCTTTTGTTCTTAAAAGTTTATCAATTTTATTGGACTCTCATATAAATACTTGTATGAAAAATTAATCTATTAGAAATATACTGTTACGTTCCCAACATCCTACGTAATGAACCGAAAATGGTATACCCACGTAACACCAACGATAATAATATAATACTAGGTACTCACTATATGAAACGTTAATGCGAAACTGAATACTATTACTTAAGACGAGGCCGGCGTAAGTTACAACAGATCCTCCGTGTTCAAAGTTGATTTAGCGTAAAAACATTTTGAATGTGCCTCAGATTCGCCCAACGTTTTTCTTATTAAGGAATCCTTTATTATCTGTGCGGTATTCGATACTGCATCGGCAGCTGGCGCCTAAAGCTTCCGAGGATTGGGAGCGGATTCAATTGCAGTCCTGCAATCCGATCTTTTGTTGTCGGAGGCGATATTCAAGTATTTATCAGATTTGCAGTGTCTCGTGCGCTTGTCATCTTCAAATGTAACCTGATATAAGAACAAGCTTTTGTGGTAGCAGAATAAAGGTAGCAGCGTGCGCTAAGTGTCTCGATAGAGAGATAACTAAAGTGACATGCTTATCATGATATATCACTATTGAAATTCACATTAAACATACTCTCTTCTAATGATGATGAAGGGAAGAAACAGAGGAACTTCAATATGGTAATTTATAATACTAAATAATATTTTATTAAGCTTATGGTTGAACGTATTAGCATGTCATAGTGGGTTCATGGAGTTGCCGACACGCGCCCTACATGCATAATGCTCGCTGTTACGGCGTATTACGTGCGGGACCGTTATGCAAGACGCGCGGAACCGGCGCAGGCGCACGCCGCGCGTGAGAAGCAGCGCAACATTCGCAACACCTTTGACAGAAGCTGTGCTATGTCTGGATGCTATAAAAAAATTATGTCATGCAATTTAATAACTGTTATTCTGATATAATTTGAAATCATTTTCATTTATATTTTCTGTCTTTTCACATTACATTCATCTTTGAGACTTAAATGTTTCATTGGTCCATACTTATTTTAAAATAACACCTATTTATAGTAGGAAAGTCCTTATTCTTTAATTTTGCAAGTGAATAAGTAATTTAAAAAGTTCCACATAAGATTACAAAAAATACAATTAAAAGACTTCGTTGTTGTCGTCGTGTTGAACAAACATGTGCGACGTAGTTTGTTAAAAAACGTGGGGCCTGAAAAAAAAGGAAGAAAAAAGGCACTCGAATGCTGAAGCTCGTTCGTCTGACAGGAAATATGATATTTTATTTTAGCCGTGGGACAAACCAAGCCAAGGCGATAATTTGTATTTCGAATGAAGCATTAGTTTTTGACAGTAGGCACCTAAAACTAAATTTGTTGAAAAAATTTTATGCATAAAGTAGATAGGTATATTAAATAGGTACACACAAAATTATAACTAGTTCCCATAACCTATAATTAAAAAAAACGGACAAGGCCAAGTAGTATTCGCCCACCGAAAGCTCCGTACCAATTTCAGGGCTGTTTCCTTTTCTACTTATACTGCAAATTCTCACTTCTTGGCAAATTTCATAATTGTATGTCCACCGGAAGTACCCCATAGTTTTCATTTACACGGAGAATTTCAAAATACAGCAAAAACAATGTTTGTATCTATTGTTTGGATTGATTTAGAAGCTTGATTTCGTCTGTGCTTCAAAGGACTCGGACTTTCGCGAAAAATGTACAATAATTTAACCCTCAATGGTTCCATTTTTTCCTTTTGAGTTACGGAACCCCAAAAAATATATTTATTTATTAGACGCCGTATGATACACCTACGTATAATATGAATGTAATGAAAAACTTATCTCTTGATTATCGCAACCAATGCCTAGAATCGATACCAATCTGCGTCAATCTCTCCGGAAGCCATATAAGAATAATTGCCTCTAGCTTTTGATTTACTATTGCCATTGATTTTGGAGCTCTACCTATTGTATTCAGCATACATTTCTCCATACACATAAAAGGTTATTTATATCACATTAATAGTTACGGCTGAAAAATATCTTAAATTAACTTTATTTCATTCTATTTCAATAATAGTTAAACACTTAATAATTATTCTATTTCTATACAGAACTAGTCACACCACCTGGTTTTACCCACGTAAGTACCGAATGTCAGCTTAAAATATATTCCATGAGTCATTTCAGGCTACCTACGTATAAAATATTTTAATTTATCATAATCCATTATCAAGTTGGAAAAGGAAATATTTTTTTAGTATAGAGGCCGTAGTGGCGAAGGGGCATAAGAGTGCGACTGCAAGCGCTTTGGTTATGGGTTCGATGGGAATAAATTAAAATATTTAATGTATTCATCTATTCATTTTCTCACTTTGATAATGAGACAAAGCGCGGTGTTGAGTTCCGCCACTAAACACCCAATGCCTACAGAATTCAGCGAAAAGCGGGGAAAGGGTGGGAGCAGAGTATCTTAACACTAGGCTCAAAGATTCCCTCTGACAACCCTAATATATGCGGGTGACAGAGTGAAGCTAAGATAAAAAATGTATGTATGTATATAAAAATTCCTGTTTCTTATGAAAGTAAAAAATACAACTAGTGTTAAAATTTATAAATAATGTTTAGATGCTTAGAAGTTGTTCCTCGATAGCTGAATTTTAACGAAATCCGGCATACAGGTCGAATGATGAACTGTACAGCTGTGGAATGCTAGTGTTCCTAATTAAAACCAGAAAGTAAAAATGTGTGAAATAAAAAAAATTAATACACATTAATAGTCACAGGCACACTTACGAGTGTAAGTTTTTATTTTAAAAAAAAAATTCAAAATTCAAAATATTCTTTATTCAAATAGGCAATTATTATAAGCACTTTTGAATCGTCGAATGAACATATGAACAAAAAGCTACCACCGGTTCGGAAGGCAGTTCTGCTGAGAAGAGCCGGCAAGAAACTCAACAGTTGCTCTTTTCAAAATCAATGGTACAATCTATAAACATTAGCTGGCAGCAATCCTGCATTACGTTCAATAGACAATCATTCCATACATGCTTATCCTCCAAATATTCTTGAACAGTGTAATACGCTTTACTTGTTAGAATTTTTTTTACAGATATTTTGGTAGTGGCAAACTAAGGATACACTGCGGAATTTTATTATATACACGTATAAAGGATTTACTAACTTTTTGGAGGCGAAAACTTGGTGTAACAAGCTTATCTTTATTTCTCGTTCCTATCGTATGACTGTCACTATTTTTGCTATGACAATGTATATTTTGTCGGACAAAGAGAATGTTATAATATACAAATTGGGAAGCAACTGTAATAATACCAGCATCTTTGAAATCATCTCGCAGAGAATCTCGAGCTCTTAGATTAAAAATATATCTCACGGCTCTTTTTTGGAGAATAAATATTGTTTTTATATCTGCAGCACTGCCCCATAGCAGCATTCCATAAGAATCGATGTATAATACATATATCAAAATTGAAATCCTTCAAAATTAGATCTATATACTAATATGGTACAAGATGGTGTCGTTGAGCCTATAAAATCGTCTGAAGTGTAAACAAGCGTAAATATCGCGCCGCATGCAATCGTAAAATCTATTTCTCGCGCCATTGCGGCACGTACTATTCAGATTTTTTTAATAAAAGAACCATCAACTCATTTCGATATACAAACTTCCAATACTTCCATCTTAGCTATATATTTAGTGAGATTATGAATGGGAAGTAAACATATGTAAGTATGAAAAATATGCTTAAGTACTGATTACGTTTAGTCAATAAATAATAATGAACAAGACTTACAAAAAGATAATTATATATCTTTCTTTCGACTTTTCATATCCTAGATTTCTAAGTTAGACTTAAAGTTTTGTTTGTACATTGTTATTAGCTTTATACAAAAGTTCAGCTCAACTTATAAAGTAACTTTAATACACAATGTAAGAGTTGCTATAAACAATTTTACTTATGAGTTTATTTTTATAATTATGCTGAAACTAGATATATGTTGGAGAGGCCTATGTTCAGCAGTAGACGAGGACCGGCTGGTGATGATGATGATGATGAAGTAGATATATGGATTATTTATTCAATAATAAATAAATATAAGTATTAAGTAAGACGCACGATATTTCACACATGTAAAAATAAAGATATTTCGCCCTACATTCTTCGTAGGTTTCTTCGCAATCGTGGACAAAGACAGGCCACTGACTCACCGACAAGATTATTAAGCCTAATATTATACACATGCGCACACAAAGCGAAAGGGAATTGTGATCCATCCTGATTGCTATTCCCAGCGTCGATGCTACTCTATAGTTATGTGAAAATATTCTTAAGCATGACGTAACTTTTAAGAATATTTAAGACGAAACATAAACTTAGTTTGTGACAAAGACATCTATTTTATAAAACAGGAATATTACAACACAAAAATGAACCGGTTGAACGTTTTATAAAATTTTGGCAAAGTCTAGAGCAAGCACAACAACGGGGGTCAAATTTTGAAAGGCAACATTCCATCATTACCTATACTCTTAATATTTCTATTTTTATTTAGTTTAAAATTTAAAAAAAGAAAACAATAAATATCAAATAGCCAACGCTCAAGTTTGTAAGTGGATTGTTAGTTACGTATAGTACCTATTAAACTATGTGTTTACTGAAATCTGCAGCTGTCATTCAAAAATTATGTTTTAATGAGGAAAAATAAGAAAGTTAAAAAATGAAAAATTTATAGAAAACCAATTTATTACATATAGAGTTAGAAATTATATTATTCATCTTCCCCGACTATAACGTATTTGAAGAAATTAACTTGTATTGGTATAGCATAGTACGCCACTACGTGATCTCTTAAATGAGCAGCTGCTAATTGTATACTCATACAGGCAGACTGTACAGGAGCAAAATCTTTAGGAGTAGCCTTTATATAAAAATCAGCGCTGAGACCAGGTGCAAGTAAAAGTCTGGTGCGCGGATAGCAACACCAACTTGCTCCGAGACGACCCCTTTCATTCCACAATCCACAGTATTGGATATAAGTGGACCGCGATGATGCATTCCACACTCTGAAATGTTTGTTTCAAAATATTAATATAGGAAAATATAGTAATAAAAGGAAAAAAACAAGAAGATTGTTAGAACCCATTGACTAAAGGTCAAAATGTTTGTCGTGCTTTTGCCTTAGTCATTTGCTTTTTTTTTATTTTCATACCGGTTTCTAATATGAATTATCATGATATATTCATGTATCTGTGTTGTCTTTTTTTTAAAAAAAAAAGGTAATAAAACCAAGTATTGCAATAAATACCTTAATTTGTGAATTAAGGCGACTTTATCTATATCAAAACGGAGAATTCTAGGATTACATACTAATTCTAAAGGAAAAATAGGTTTAACTTGAGTGGAGATGCGACTTAACACATCAGATATTAAAGGCTTCTGACTGTCCCCATTAGAAAGAATATTTTCTAAAGCAATCTGGAAACATCATGAACATGAAAGTAAAAGAAAATCGAAGGCTCTATCTAATAAAATATTCTAATCCAAGGAATTTAATTTATATTTACATAATAAACATATAAATTTCCTAGTATTCCTATGTAGTCACAAAATAAGTGTTCTTTTCTAAGAGTTGCGTGACAAAAAAAGGAATATAAAAGTTTAAAGTTTTTAAAGATTTGATATAATGATCTCTTAAATTAATTATCGCAAAAGGCTTAGAAAAATCTGATTATAATAAAAATAAAAAATAATAGCAAACATAGGAATGTTAGCTCAGCTAAATTTTGTAAAACTATTTAATTCTAGAGTAAGGCCAGTTTTGCTTACATATTCAGCGCCTATTTGTTCACGTGCGTTATTTGATATGATGGCCGGTAAAGCGTATATGGATTCTTTATCGGTTAAAGTCAACTCTGAACGCATTATTTATAATACAGAAAATATATTAGTAACTAAAATTTAAGCTCGGGGAAGCATGAAAGGAAAACAGTAATTGACACAAAAATAATACACAACAGATAAATAAATTCTTGCTCTACATATTTAAAATAGCTAGAAAATCATATTATTTTCTCTAAATGTTTTTTTTTCTTTTACATAAAAAAAAGTGTCGATTTTTTTTATACAGTACTTATTTATTAAATTATGCATTTTTCATATTTATCTATGATTGTAAACAAGTTATAGATAAAAAATTATCACTTGTCTGCAATCATAGATAAATATAGACATTTAATAGAGAAATGTGTCTAATATTCTCATATAAATATGCTTCTTATATAGTGTGATACTTTATTATACTTACCTTACTTGGGTGGGTGTATCAAGCAACGATAGCGGCAGCGGATCTCCGGGTCGTGCGTCCGGAAGCGCGCAAGACTTCCGCTCCTGCGGGAGTCGCCGTCACGCTCCAAGCAGCGCGTTGACCGATTGCTTAAGCTATGTATTATACCTACATAAAATAACATATTATGGTTTACATTTTGACTCAACACTGTAATTTTACTGAGCTTTCTATAAAAATAATTGATAGGGAAACATACGTTTCAACACAATATACATTGAAGTTAAAGATATCCAATAAACTTACACTTTCTATAAAAAGCAATGAACTCGTGTCACGTATTTATATAATGTACATTAGTGATATACAATATATATTCATTATATTTCATGTTCTCTAGATAAATAATATTGATGAAAAAAAATATATTTTATGAGTGTAGATGTGCCTTTAACCTACCAACTTCCACTAATTCTAAATCTAACTGGCGCCTAATTGGTACATCTGATTTTTTACATTAAAAGCATACCTCCCACAATTCCGTTACTTCATAAAATACACACCAACATTTAATTATAAAGAACTATTTAGTCGCCGTTGAAATGTAGACTAAACAATGAGATCAGCTGGACCGACTGCGGGCAGTATGAAGTTTTTGGACGACATTGGTCCAAACGCCTCCGGCGACTAGTCATATTTGAACTGGCAAAGACGCAAATAAGTTTACATTTAATATTCGAGGACAACTATGATGTTGTTTTTCACACGCTAATTTCTAAGGTCCATTGTTGTACTATTCGTAATATCGTTGGCCACGCACTCTCGTATTATGTTAATCTGTTATTTTATATGCAATAGGAATTTAAATAGTATGTTTTAATAGGTATATATTAAATTATAATAACATTAAAACAGATACCTCAAGCAACCAAGGTATTATCTACGAATAAACCATTGTTGAAAGAGTACTAAATACTTATACAAATCTTAGAAATGTATTAGTTAGATAAATTACATTGAATAGACTGCTTTTTTACTATAGTTGCACATTCCCGACATGAACAATTTGTAAATCGGCGATTCTTGTAAGAAAGTAAACAAGAAGTAGGTACCAGGCAGGAGACGAGGTGAAGTAACGGATGAGTGTCCGTGGGAACGGCCGCCACTTCCGCTCCGCTTGCGATCGCGCCTCTACACTCTCAGCTATTTCCTTTACGTAGGGTGACCACTTGTTATTACTTTTATTATTATTATAATTACATTCTGTGAACTATTATTAAATATAAGGTAAACCAAGACTGTATCCGAATCAAATTATATTTCTCAACACAAAAAACATAATTTTCTGATATCTTGTAAGTATAAGACCAAGCCAAATTTGTGCAGTCCAAATTTTGTTTGTTCTGCAATTCTACTTCCAGAGTAAAGGAACACACTTGCAACAAAGCAAAAGACCGTGCAAAGTGGAGTAGGTTGAGTAGGAGGGCAGACCCTGGCAATAGCCGGGATTAATGCCAGGAGGAAGTAAAGGAACACACTTGGCTTGACTTTCAATCTATAGATTGCTATCTCGTTTTGAGATGGCTTAGTTTAAAAATACTATAATAATATATAATTAATGTAGTTACAAAACGTATTGAAGCAAAGAAAAACAGAATTAAAAATGTGTACGGACTTTCAAGACAGAAAATGTCTGTACGATGACACATGAGAAAATTCTATAGGTATACATATTTAATCTATAATAGATATAAAAAAGGCTTTTTCAAGTAGGCTCACAGTTACTATGAATCTATAAACCTGTCGAATCTTCACCACCTTCACCATCTTCACCACCTTCACCACCTTCACCACCTCTATAGATAATATAGAAGATTGTTTTTACAGTATATATAGCGAAAGAAGTATTAACTACAACTGTTGCGCAGGGTGCTTCACTCTCTCCCTTCCCCCCCTACTGATGAGAGTACGAGATTCAAACAATAAAATAATGTTGAAATAATACAATTTTTAAAGAATCTCTCTATATCTGTGTGCACACAAAACTTTATGACATTTAGATACGGCTCCACTGTTTGTACAGAGTTTAGTTAAAGAATATTAACGTTATCTTCTTTTCATAAATACTCCGACATATTATGTATTCGTTGCGTGATAAAAGAATCATTATTTAACTATCAATTTATCGTTAGCACGGCTCACCAGATATAACACCTATATGTGAAATTATTCATTTTCCTGTTTGCGCGCAATACATATATTCTGAACGCAATTTGGTATTTAAATATCGTCTATATTGGTATGAATGTTTAATTCCTGTACATAGCTTATTAATGTTATTTTGTATATCCATGCCTATATTATAAATTCAAAAGTAACTCTGTCTGTCTGTCTGTCTTTTACGCAATCAGGGCCAAGCCGCTAATTCAATTGTGATCAAATACTCATAAACAGATACTTGAGGGTCTCGGGATGAACATAGGATACTTTTTTTCTCACATTTGTAATATTTTCGGTATATACCAATCTATTAAAATACATATTAATTTGACATGCAATTTATTCCGCCATGTCAATAACAACCGTCGCTATGCGACCGTTGTTAGGCAACGTTTTGCAAAGTTTGTTATTAGAATAAGAATAAATTTATGTTAAAAATAGGGATGTTATAGTAATGTTAATTGAGTCCAAGTTTCCAGTCAAGTGCAAGTTATACTTTCACATGTTTGAATGATAACTCGAACAAAATTTAGATATTCGATATGAAAATAGTACCTACTGTTAAAATTACATATTATTCATTTAAACTAACGTGACAATAGAAATTTATTCTTATTATACACTCACGCTGTATAACGCATGGTATACTGTATAGGCAGTAGTGAGAGAGTTAATATTAATACTCTGCTCTCCGCTTCGAGCCCATTTTTCGAGGCATTAGATTAAACTATTACCATAGTTAGTAGTGTTTAAGATTTCTCAAAATGATAAAACTTTTCACTTTAGATATATCTCTTTTCTTTTGTTACAGATACAGACGAGCATTTCATATTTTAAATTGTTTTCTTCTCTCTCAAAGTGTAAAGACACTCCGTTCCCCACTTTCCGCCGAATTCTGGAGGCATTGCGTATTGAGTGGCGGAACTCAACGCCGCGCTTTTGCTTTGATACCTGAATGAAGAAACAGAAATATAAATTTGAGTAAATATTTCGTTTCCTCGAGTGAGAATCGACCCCACAGCCGTCGCGGTCACACCCCTGCGTTACGACTGCCTTAAAGTGAGACTGTTTTGATTTATTAACTTACGGTGGTAAAAACTATTAATTTATATAACTTCAATTAAGACTATAAATATCATGACTTTAAATACTTGTTTCCTTAACATCATTTGATTGTTAGGGATTTTCCAATGTGATATTCTTATGGTAATAATGATATTTGATAAATTATACATAGTATTTGTTGCTTATTTAACAAGTAAATACTTTTTACTTATTTATATTTATTAATTATCATTAATTAATCTGTTGAACAATTAAAGTATTTTTATGTTTTATTTATTTATTTTTATTATTAATAATATTAACTAAAAAGCTTCGTTCTAATCTATTCCATACATGTGTAAATAAATATTGACAATGTAAAATATGTAACATTATTATTTAATTAAGACATTTTAAAGAGATTTAGCCAAGAGCTAGGTTTGCCAATAGCGTTTTAAGTAGACTGAGAGTCCGTTGACCGGTGCGAGTCCAACTCGGTCTTGCTGTTATCGGCCGGAAGTCGGTCGACGGAAACGCGCAATCTCAACCAATTGGATCGACGAGTCACGCCGCGCGCGCATGACGAGAAACCAGGGTCCAAGCTTTACCAGCACTTGCTATGTGTAGAACTTGATATGTTTACATTTTAATATTAGATTGTCTGAGACATCTTGAAGAAACAAGCGGTGAACATTTCGTAGCTTATTATTAGTCGCTAGGCCAGTCGTGGTGACATCGACTAAATCGTGCGACTGTGAGCGCGACAGATGGTGGGTTCGATTCCCACTCGAGGAAACGAAGTAAATATTTAATATTTTCATTGACCTCAGTCTGATAACGAGGCAAAATGCTTCTTTGACTTCCCACAATCAACACGCAATACTATAGGTATTATAATCAGAATTCGCCGGAAAGAGGGGAACAAAGTGTTTTTAGCACTAGGTTCCAAGTTTCCCTCTTCCTACCCAGTTATGTAAGGAATACAGAGGAGCAAAAAATATATTATAATATCCCGTGGTAAATTCGATAACTCTAAAATATATTAAATATATGATGTTCCTTTTCTTGTCTTGGAGAGCTTTCAAGAATACGAATCATTATTCCTCACGCCTTAATTCGGAATAAGTACATTCATATTTTAATTACGAAAATTCACCTATCTGTTCATAACACTACACTTAGACTAAAATTAAGTTTTTTTTATTTTTTTTTTATTTTTATCATACGTGCATAGTTTCAAACAATTTACCTTAGGTATAATATGTTGTTTGTTATGTTTAAAGAAAGTCAATTTGAAAGGTAGGTTGTAAAGTATAAAGGCTGCTAAATCAATTGTAAACCTAAATACCAACAAAAAAATAAGATATAAGAAGTTAATTGACTGGAAATTGGAATGAATCACTTTTCATTCTCGTTCATGGTCTAACCATACTGTACTATAGTGTATATATGTTATTTTGTGGAGGATTTTTGCGATTCCTTCACTAATAGCTCCATTATTTAACCATTACTGAACTATTCTGCTACCTAAGTAAAAAAATAATAATAATTAAATTAGCTTCACGCTCCGCACCCTGCAGAGTAGACACTTTCCGCCGAATTTTCGAGGCACTTTGTGTTGAGTGGCGGAACTAAGGCCGAGCTTTTGCCTTGGTGCCAGAGCGAAGAAATAAAAATATCAATAAATAATCATTTATTGAGTAGTAATCGAACCCACAGCCATCGGTGTCATTTCTACCTAAGTCGTTAAGTCAATATAAATAAGATATTATATATTAGATAGATTTTCACAAAGTAAGCAATAAGACTTGGTGTTATTCATCTGACATTGACCTCTGAAGCGGTCACAATGATCGCATATATATTCAGAAATAATCTCATCTACATAAAACAAATAAAACCAAAGAATGTTACCTATATGTTTACACCACTATTACTTATTTTAAAGGTGACAGCACAGACCAAGTAGTAGAAGTTCTTTAAGTGGTCACTGATATTTCAGTTTTAATTTACAATATTTTGTTCTAATAAATACTATGTTTACAGACCTTATTGAAGGTATATAAAAAGTTTAAAAAATATATATTTTTAATGCTGCTTATTGCAAATGAAACTACAAACCAACTTTTTATTTTATTTTACTCATAATCTTCATAATGTCGAAAGCGTATCTACTTATTAAACACGCCTAGACGACTATTCCGTGTGACCTTCACAGACGTCCGTCAATAAAAAGCTGGCATCGTCCTCCAAATAATGAACATAAGCGAGACGACGAATGGTAAAAATAACATGTCCGGAAAGTCCAGAGCCATCTCGTTTCGGAATAACACTTGTAGAACCGGTCGCGCTGGACATGACCAAATATGAACATGTTTCCTTCCTTGTATCGTACGGGCTGTACGCTCTAGAGCCTACATCTTTAGTTGCTACGTACATTGTAAATTTGAAATAATTTATAGTAAACTGTTCCCCACTCGAGTAAGTGAAATATTTATTTAAGTTTATATTTCCATTTCTTCGCTCTGGTGTCGAGGCCACGCGCGGCGTTGAGTTCTGCCACTCAACACGCAATGCCTCCAGAATTCAGCAGAAAGTGGGGGACGGAGTGTTTTAACACCAGGTTCCCTATGCCTACCCTTCTGTGTGCGGGATACAGCGTGAAGCTGATTTAATTTTTATTTTTTTATTTAAACTGTAATTTGACAAACAAACTTTTTATGTATGTATCTATTTTTTATAAAATATATTTGCAACGTTCATGTTTCCTATTCCGCCTTTCCAAATCCTGATCAGACCACGTAGTCTACGTAAAACTAGCATTTTTTGTTTATTTAGCTCAATAGTGTTTAAATAAATTGTTTACGAAAATTCATTTATTTTGAAGTCATCGTGACGCATTAGGAAACTGTCTGAGTCTGTACTCACATTGATTGTGGGTTCGGTTATCCCTCAAAGTTTATATTATCCAAATATATATATATATAAATATATATATGATATATGTTTAACTTAATTCTCAACCAGATTTGAATATTTAATATATTTAAGAATTAAAACTTAGTAGCTCAGCTCTTAAAATGAGATATTAAAAAAAAAAAAGAATTAGTACAACATTTCTACTACCTGTTAAATATAAAATGTGTACATGTCTTGAAACAAGCTTTTTGTAGAGACCTGTAGATTTAAACTTTAGAATCGCTAAACCCAAAGATCAAGCAGACATGATTTTGGTCCTATACGCAATATATAATATTATTTCAGGAGTATACATTTTTACAAACATAATATTATTATATTTTTTCATAAACTCCAATACTTTATTAAAAATGAAAAAGATTTATCGCGCATAAATATTTCAGGAGACTTACTCGCAAATAGCACTAGGGCGTACATTTCCTCTAAAAGTTTTGTTTAATATATACATTTTAGTAAACAGGAGACGGAAGCTGTACCTACACAACAAACATGCAAAGCAGATCAGATTTATTGATTCGCAAGCAGCAATATGGCGTAGATATATTTATCTACCCACCTTCCTGGCGCCATACTTCCGCCGGAAACGGGCGTCGTCTCCGGTCTAACCCTTACCACGTTTCCGGTTTCCGGCTTCCTTTGAAATCATATTTTCCTACTCTATACAGTTTTCAGGTCTTTTTACATACTCTGAGGTTCTTTTAAATAATATTTAAAGTAATATAATTTCAATACGAGTATACTAAGTTAATACTACATTCACTAGTGAATAATCATTAGTTCCACATAAAAGACGTCGGTGGTGTTGTATTACTGACCTAGCGAACCTCCCGCGGTTTCCTCGACTACACGATTATTTAATAAGCTGGACTGTAGTGTGTAATATTTATACATACGTATTTCTAACCCATTTAAATTTTAACTTTATTTCCTCGCTTTTGAAATATTTCTATTACTACTGACTACACTACTATTAATCATATAGCCTTCCCCGCGTTTCCCCGCATTTTTTTTCAATTCGAACCAATAGTTCCTAAGATTAGCTAGCGCGTTTGACCTAACATTTCTTATATTTTATAATATTAAAAAAACCAAATAACATATTTTTTATATTTTATTTATCTTCTTTAAAGAAAAGAATAAGAAACTGTCGTTGTTAACGATTTACAAATAGTCCATCTTATGATATAAAAACTTATATCATAAGATGGACTATTTGTAGGTAAACCTATTTATATATAAGTATATTACAAAAGTTAACTTTTCCTTCTACCAGTCACGTTCCTATAATAAGAATGACATGACTTGATATTTCCTTTCCTGGCATTTAATTTTCTGCGGCAATTAATAAATATTATAAGTAGAAAGTGTAAAAAAACAATGTTAAAAACATTATGGGCAGTAGTAGCGAAGAGGCACAAGGCAAAGCACGGCGTTGAGTTCCGCCACTCAACACGCCTCCAAAATGGGGAAAAGTGGAGAACGAGCGTGTCCTAATGGGAATAGATCACAAAACATTCCATCTCCATTAAGACTTGGTTCCCAGGTTCCCTTTGCCTACTCTGCGATAGGTGCTGTAACACAGCAAGAAACTAAAAATATTTTAAAATATCTTCTCTTCAGATCTAAATATGTTAAACTAATTAGTTCTTACACTATCATACAGATTTTGTAAGTAAGCTAAGCCTCTGGTGTAAGAACTCATCAGTTGGCAATACTTCCTGCATTGCAGCATGGTCCGCCCAATTTCTTCAGCGGCCGAAATTTCCTATACACATTCATATAAATATGTACTTGTAGATCTACTTTACTATTTCTAAACCACAAAAACTATTTGTTTTTTATTAAGGAATTTAATATTTAGCTTATATTTAAATTACGACCTAAATCCGGTTAGCAAATATAAAGATATGTAATAACAAAAGAACACACGAGTCGCATAAAATTGCGTAAACAATTAGTTTCGGCGCATCTCTGTCGACCTAGTTCTTGTCTTTATTGTACGGCGCATGGAACGGATTGGGTCAGCGGCGCCCGAGCGCCTACGCAACTTATGTCATACGCATACGTAACGTACGTGCCGCGAGCCCTCTCAACGGCCAGCCATATACCTAATACATAATTACTTAACAAAATAGGGCTTCGTTTCAATCGATTACGTTAGAGAAATTACATCAATAAGCTGAAATACTAGAGATTCGTTGTAATAATATAATTGTACAATAGTAAACCGCTCCACCCTACAATACAATCATTAATGATCACTATTAATAAACTTTTAAACGAAAATAAACTAGATTTACCTTTTATAGAAGAGGTAACTAAATAAAAGAGCAAAAACGCACACATTTATTTTTTTCCAAATACACCATTCAAAAAGTTAATAGCTCTACCTGCTCCTCAGTTGACCTACTTTCTTACCTTCGAACTTTTACTTCCTGCGGACCAGGCGAGGCAGTCGGTCGCACCACGCAACGAATTACGAAAGTGGCGCGAAATGCTCGGCGGCCGACATTCGCACGCTTGCGCCACCGTAAGGAAGTGCTGAGTGCCGTTGCTGAGGATTACGTAGCCGCTGCCCGCCCCCGGGCCCCGTCTCCGCTCCTTGCAACATGCTGCAACTCTCCAGAACACCAGGCACTAGAGTTCCGCTATGTTAACTTCTATTAATGTTCTATGTATTTAGAGAACAGACATTATATGTAACTATTGTTTTGTTCGTTCATATTTTAAATAAGGAAATCTTTTCCTAACATAGTTTAATAATATAGAAAATTGAATACTTGTAACACCACGTACATTCAGAAACATTACACATTTCTCGCCTTATCGGAAGTTTAAGTTACCTAAGCTTAGATTTACAACTGCTGGCAGACTTACGAAATGGCTAGGAATACACAACCGGCACTCAACTTTCTTGTTTCTAATTTAATGTTCCCAGTATCAATAGTGTAATAATGAATTAAGTCATACTCTACCTGCGTTACACAAGTGCCGATCAGATAATAATCGGGGAAGGCAAGTAAAAAAGGTTCTAGGACGAGAAAATTCACATGGGTGTTCCGTTAATCGAGTTCGTTCGTTCAGTGTAACCTCATCTTCTAACACGTAATATGTGCAACGGTGCGCACCCGATCTCGCACGACCGGTCCCGAAAGTGGGTCATCTCTTTTTGTTCCACCACATATTCCGTAATTAGAAAGAGAGGGTGAGGGTATTCGCACAGTTCACAGCGTTATCGTAGCTGGTATTATGCCTTATGTAAAGTCTTCATAGATTCAATAATACTAATTACGCTTTTTTATGAATCGAAAGCCATTTTAATGTATACAAATATCTCAAGAAACGACATCATTTTAGTATATTTTTTCATTTTAGTATATTTTTTCAGTAGTTAACGAATTAAAAATACAAGGCTGACATTATGTCACTTATTATAACAAAACCGAAACCCAGTGAATCTATATGGAAAGAACGGTATTCTTAGAAGAAATCGAGAACGATATTTTTTTTCTATCTAAAAGTAGATAATCATACGAGTACGTCTTCCTTGTATGTATGTCAATACGAACTGTTAATAATATCTACTTAGTACAAAAATTACAATTAATATCCGGAAGAAACGCTGTATTGTTTACAAAAGTTAATTATTCATGTCATGAATATGTTTAAACAAACTTACGTAACATTTATGTTACACACGTTCAATAATTGTTTCTGGTCAATTGATATTTTCAAATATTTAAAAGGCTCGGCTTATTTTAAAATTGAAATATATTGTGTTATTTTATATATCGTTGAAAACTTGAGTCTTAGCCACTGTAATCTTAGCACGTACAGTTAAATATGTCGATAGGACATTCAATAGCAAGATCGGACGGGCGCGGGGCGAATCTCGCGAGTCGCCAAGATGGCGGCACGCGGAAGTGTGTGTGACTTCCGCGTCGCCCTGCGCCCGCGCTCGTGCGCACCGATCGTGACTGCTATATGCATTATTAACTAACTCTTACACATTGTATATAAGACGTATACAACGACAGCTCTTAATTTGCTATAAGTGTCGACTCTACTTTTGTGTGACGGTAATAATTGTGTCTAAGTTTTCCTGCAAATTTGCTGTTTAGTAGATTTATATAGATGTCACAGTATAGTACTTATTTATCAATTTTATTAAGAATGATGACTAATCTATATTATGATTACGATTAGTTTAATATATTATCGTAGTCGTAAACAAAAACACATCTTCAAATATATCTGTAATTAAAATATATGTTGTTAATATACATAAGCTAAGAAAACCTGTTCTACACAGGTTGTTTAATGCATATAAATATCTGAGTGCGAATAACCGACCGGCTAAAACGGTTAATATCGCTTTCATGAGTGGGAATTGCTCGAAATAATGCGGGCGACATCCTTATTATGCCGTGAGAAATGCAGTAGTAAAGATTTGCAGAAATTGCTTAGATATCCACCTCTATACACATGTTATAACCAGGTTTCCTTAGCCAAAACCCTTGTGATATTATTCTTGCCTGTAGAAATCATTTCATCTATCATGGCGTAGCGACACAAGTGTGTGACTGTAACGCAACAGTTGTGGGTTCATCTCTTCGTTCTGACGCTGAGTACGTGAAAATGGAGAACGGAGTGTCTTAAAACAAGGTTCACTCTACCCTGCTTAATGCGGGATACAGCTTAAAACTGAAGAAATATTTTTTGTATGTAGAATTTATAAGCCTACAAATGCACTAGTTGTGTATGATTATATTAATCATATAAAAGCCAATCAGTCCGGTTTGCATCAGCGTTTATCACACACTGGCACACAGACGATGTACATGGTGTTCTGTGTATGTTATAGCAGGCCAGCGATCTAGGGTTGTCAATTTAAATGTTACGTCAAAATAAAAAAATAGGCATTTAATTATTTATTTTAAAAAAAATGGCAAACACAAAATAAAGCACATAAGTGTTGTGACAGTAATTCGGCGTTTCTGGACGAAATTGATATTTAAATGAGTAAAAAAATGAAATACTCAAACGAGTCAAGAATAAAATCTATAAACAGAATGGTATTAAGATGAAAAGCAACCCTAGAGACGGGTCGCGACGCGCCCGGACATTCCGCCCACAATTACTAGCAATTGCGCCAATTGAACACACCGCCACCCTTCCGCTTTCCAGCTATCGTCATCATCCACTAACATCTGTCGTTCGCTACGAACTCATCCAACAAGTGTTGTCATTGCCTAAGGTTTTACTATTCTATTATAAAGTAGAGTTATTACAATTAGAGGGTAGAGTTACTATAATTAATAAGTAAAGTTGAGGAAAATAGAGTAGAGAAAAAATACAATTGATGTAATTTTATATGTAGCGTCTACAGTCTACGTATAAAATAAATACAATATTTGCCATATGAAAGATAGATAGATAGATATAGATTGTAGTAAGTTGTTACAGTGTAAAATGAATATTATGAAAATTTTATTTAACAAAAATAGTTGAATTAATATTTTTATGTAACTCAAAGTATATTAATACTTAAATAAAAACATTAAAAACAAACAAAGTAATTTAAACCGAAGGAGCTGTCCCTCTCAAATTAAGCTCATCTAGCACGCGCTTGCGCATACACACATATAAAGAATGATTTCTTTTCGCAATTGAAGCAATTGACTGCGGTCACCGTCTCGTCACCCTTCCGCTATGGTCATCACTACTAGTATAATTTTTCTGTGAATGATCTCTTTGTTTTCATTTAACGAAAAAAGAGTACAATTTAATATTTCAATATTTATTTTTATTAGCATACTAATATTATATAAGAAGAAATGTTTCTATTCTTGAATGTTTATAACGAATAAGCCTAAAAACTGGTATTGCGATTTCAAAAATCCTCCTCCGAAGGATTCGAACCTATAACCATTTCGCGTCAACTATTCTCCAATTGTGTTCTGATAGCTAAAAAAAAAGTAATAACAAAAGAAATTCAACGAATTTTACAGGAACTGTAAAATTCGTTGAATTTCATATTGATAATTATCTCAATCAATCAATCAAATCAGCCTATTCGGGTCCACTGCTGGACATAGGACTTTCCCAGGGTGCGCCAAAGCTCCCGATCCTCCGCTTTCTGCATCCAGTCGAAGCCAGCAACCTTTTTCAGGTCGGTCCATGGAGGGCGGCCTATGCTACGCTTGAATTGTGTACTTAAAAATATTTTAGTAACTATGTAATTTAATTATAGCCACGTGTAGATAGAAATCAAGATGTAAGGTGTACAAAAAATGTTGATACGCAAGAAAGATTTACCTGGCCTACCTCGTAACTCGAGACTAATGAGTATTGTGCAATGTGCATAGGTTTTTGATATTTATGTAAACATTTACGAAAACCGTACAATTTATTATTTTTGTATAGGTAATATGGCATGCTGTATCCACTTTCAATAATAATGCATTTTGTCATAATTTTTATTGTATATTTCTTTTATTTGTCAATGTGTAATGTTATCAGCAGTAGTGGATCTAATAAATAAATAAACACAATTCTTCTTCTTCTTCTTCCTGGCATTAATCCCGGCTATTACCAGGGTCTGCCTTCCTACTCAACCTACTACACTTTACACGGTCTTTTGCCCTCGGTGTCCTCGGTGGTTAGACCATTGGCTCTCATGTCCTGCATCACGACATCCAACCAGCGCTTCCTTGGGCGTCCAGGAGGTTGCGCTCCAGGAATTAGTATAGCAAGGCACTTGCATCCGATATTGTTCTAAGGCCGGCGCGTAACAACCATCTCAGGCGACACTCTTACAGCTTATCGGCTACGTCTCGGACCCCAAGACTGCCTTGAATGAATGCGTTGCGTATGCGGTCAGACATCTTCATTTCCGTGACGTGAATGAAGCTCCTGAGTGTACCGAGATAGTGCTGGCCAACATTCGCTGCCGTATAAAAGAACCAGATGCTCTTGTATATCAGCCCCTTGAGCTTGGGCGGTATTCTGCGGTCGCAGACCACACCATTGACCTCCTGCCATTTGGCCCAAATAAATAAACAAAACATTATTTTATAATATGTTATGTTGGAACCAAATTGTAGATACATGTAAGTGTATATCAATTTGCACGTGTATTGAAATGATCACTCACGCGATTAAAAACAACTTATTACAAATACCGCTAAGTGCACGACAGACACGAAAATTTGATAAGCCGCATATTTCTTGATTATTCATATCCTGAAATAGTTACGTTTTATTTAGATAATAACCAAATTCTTATATGTATATCAATATATACCACTACATTATTTGACGAAACTCAATAATGCAGCGGTAAAAAATCTTAAGAAGATATTAAATATTATTTATCTATAAGTACTAAGTACGTACTTTCGATGAAGTGAGATGACTAACGTCATTCGTCAAGGTGAACATATATCACTTATACATAAATCATTAATAAAATTTACAATAAATATTCACTGCCTACGTAGGCATACGTATGTTAGCAACAATAAAATTGGTACTTATATTCGAATACAGAATTCGTAAGTATCACAATTGTAATTTTTTTTTTTTAATCTTTCACTTTTATACGTCAAAATAACATATAATTTACATAGAGCCATATACTATATACTTCAGAAAGTAATACAAAACCATTTATACAAACATAACTAAAACGATTTTTGATAAATCTTATTTATATAATTGTATAGGTAAATCCCATCATTTGCTAATACAAATTTAAAAAATCCAATCCTTTCAAGATGAGGAAGTAAAATGTTTTGTAGGTATTTGAGTGGCTTGAAGCGTTGACGTCACCGACTCTTCAATTTCCGGGCCAGCTGGTCGCGGGCGCGATAACGCTTATCAACGCTGACAGCGGTTGGATGATCGACATATCGTCCTGTTTGTGGAAGTGCACGCTATCACTTGTGTATTACAATAAAAATAATTTACACTTGTTACATTTAACCAATATAAACTACTGAGTCAAACGCGGATTCGTTCGCTTAAATGTTTTTTTTTTATATTATAGCCAAAATATTATATTTTTTTTTATTTATTTTATTCAATAAAAAGTACCCTATGTCTTTTTTAATACATCTAAGAATATGCGTACAAAGTTTCATGATACTCGGTTGAGTAGTTTTGGCGTGAAAGCGTAACAAACAAACGTACATTCACAATTTATAATATTAGTATGATTATATCATATACGAGCAGTGCGCACCTAACTATTACGTTAATTCGTGTTTAGACATTACGAAATGGTATGCGTTAATATTGTGCAAATTACTTCATTCATTTCTATTAATTTTACCCATAGATTATTTTACTATGAAAACAATGACGACGGAACGAAAAGTAGTAACTTCTTACATTTATATAAATGTTTTTGCAAAACCTATTGTGTGTTTTGTTAATAAAAAATAATGGAAAACCCGACTGCATTACATTAAAAAGAAAAAAAACAATCCCGTCGATCATTAGGACTCACAGTCTTTCAATTATGTCTTCACAAAGATTCTTGTAAAATTTAAATAAGTCCTGGCTGTTTATAAATAAATCTAACGATACTTCAATTATGTAAATTCGTTGAGCGGTTCTGGAGATAGGAGGTAAAGTATAGTATGTAATATACATATAAGATACGCGCAAAAAACATAACCCTTCCTTTGCAGTCGGGGAAAAAACTTTGCGATAAGATTACTAATATTTTATGTCATTACTTAGCTATTTATTTTTTTAATTATTTCTTATTTAAAATATTTACGTTACATTTACGTTGTGGCTTTAATTCTCACTCGAGGAAATGAAATGTTTAATATTTTTATTTCTCCGTTCTGGTGCCGAGGCAAAGCGCGACGTTAAGTTCCGCCACTCAACACGCAATACTTCCTGAGTTCGACGGAAAATGGAGAACGGAGTGTCTTAACACTAGATACCCTCTCCTGTCCTGCTGTGTGCGGGATACAACGTGAAGCTAATAAAGAAAGCAATCTTCCAGTAATTGGGTTTAAAAACAGTATGTGTGATATTAACACGCTAGCACATTCAACGGTTTTTATTCATACTAGCGACGTAGAAATCACATTGTTTTC
Organism: Heliconius nattereri; assembly: GCA_013403645.1. Classification (NCBI taxonomy): domain Eukaryota; kingdom Metazoa; phylum Arthropoda; class Insecta; order Lepidoptera; family Nymphalidae; genus Heliconius; species Heliconius nattereri. The sequence continues at coordinate 4,873,096 of JAAIXI010000236.1, forward strand.
CTCTCAGGGCAGAAGAGAGCGACAGTGGAATCGCGTGCAGCAGTCGACGCCCCCTGATTTCTACATTCAGCTCAACGCGCGTGACCAATTTCATAAGGACAAGTGAATTATATCTTCAGTCTTAAGATATCGGTCTTACGATAATGGACGATTTCCGTTTACGTGTACAGGATGATGCTAATCTTGAATGTCATGTCCGATGATATTTTTATCGATGTCTTTTTATTTTTATTATTTTTTTAATATAAAAGAAATGTATAAGGCATTGTTCGTAGGTATAATTTATCAATTTTAGTATTAAATATAAAGAGAAAAATGAAAAGGTACGTGCTCGTATCATACATGTATAATGAAGTTACATCCATTATGATGAAAAGAGAAAAACTATAAATGTTAGGTTAAGTCGCTAGGTTCCCTCTGTCTACTCTGTTATAAAATACAGCGAGAAGCTAGAAAATATTAATAAGGATTTAGAGTTTCTATAGCCTTTGCACTCCTGCGTTTGCCATCGCTACCAGACTGGAGAAAAGAAATGTCTTTAAGTGTGCTTAGATTATTAATATAGAGTATATATTTAATATCTATTCTCATATTCTATTATATGAATTCTGAATTCTTTAACCGTATATAAATAATTATAGGGTATAAGTATATTTAACACCCATCTCCTAGAAATATTACGGCCGAACTGATTGTAACCAAGCAACTTTAAATTCGTCTAAATACACGCCCCCTATTTATCCCTATTTACACTTCAACCTGCTCAAAATTATTCAATGAGTTCAGCTTTAGATATACTTTAGTCGACATCACAAACTAGTAAATCAGTTCCAGTCCCAGTTTTAGTTAAAAATATATTGTAAATAGATAATACTTTTCGCCATATAAAAAGACGAAATAGAGCAAGTTATTGATATAATAAAATTATTAAGTTAATTAATATAATAAAAATAATGAACAAACGACATGAAATCTCTCTAATAACGACAAATAAAGCGAAAAATGTGATATTTTAACAAATAGGCTATCTTCTGTATATATTAATTGCATCCGGGAAAACTAGTACTTGTTAATTAGGCCCACTTTATATCCTGTCGCTTAAGGAAGCTGCCGCAACCAACAAATGACAGATAATAATAAAATAGTTGCTTTAATTGTGAGAACCACAATGTCCGGCTTTAAGTCCATTCAATCTTAATCACCTTTTCATCTTACGTAATTATATCATATATAATTATATGTTATTTTATTTCTATTGTCTAGTACCTACGTGACTTTAAAGGTTTTCATTTTAAATTAAAGTATAACAATCAAGTAAAAATGTGATATATTTAATGTAATTTCAACAAAATAAATAAATACTACAAATTAAAACACATATATAAAAAAACATATATTTGTTTAATATATACTTATTTCAATTTAACTGAAAGAAGAGACCTTGGCATAGGCCTTGCATAGGAACAGCTAACAAGTGACGATACGGAAATATTCGGTGGCATTGTTTCAGCACCGCCTTCACCGTGTCGGCTGTTATACTCCGAGGAAACGGATGCTAAAATATATTTTTAAACGTTACTCACGCTTCATGTATGGCATCCATCATTTATCTCATAATATATTACGTAGAAACTAGTATAAGATATTTGAAGCTTGTAAATTTCGCACCGGTAGTATTTGTATCTCAGAACAGATATGTAGAGTACCTACCTAGTAAAAATAGAATCTTAAGCGTGTTTTATTCTAGATCTTTTTCGAGAATACAAAAAAAGAACATTATTTAACGGAAAGAGGAAAAGATATTTCATACCATCAAGGATGAGTTTAGGATTTCTAAATCGTATGTTATTCTGTAATCATCTTCACGGTGTATCCCACAGCGTGCAGCAGGGTACGCAGAGGTAACATAGTGTTAAGACACTCCGTTCCCCACTCTCCGTTCAATTCTTCAAGGCAATACGTGCTTAGTGGCGGAACTCAACGCCGGTTATTACATTTAATGTTACAATAGAGCGTGACAAGTTCATAACAATTACAAAAATGCAATGCAGGTGCAACACAAACAGGTTGAGATTTCAAAATCAATAAACAACAATTTATTATGAAACCACGATTGCAGTAACGGAGTTAATCTTTATTTATTTACAAATTCCTTTCTTAGTATCAACAATGGTGTCTGAATTCCGCGAAAGCGAATCATGTGCGTGTAGAAGTGAACAAGTTCTTTTTTTATTTGGATGATTTAGGTGTAGGACGCTATTGAAAGTAAAAATGTTGTACATTTCTAAAACTATTTTCTTATTTTATTTTGGTCTAATAATCTTATTGTAATTAGTGTATATGAATTCTAGCTTTATTTTACAGTTCAGGGTAGGCAGAGATAGCCTATTTCCAAGAGTTAAGTCATCCTAATCCTCGAATTCCGCCCGAATTTGGCACATTGAGTGGCAAAAAATAATTCAATGTCTATTGAATATGATTTGAACCAATGCAATTTATACAGAAATTGAAATTGCTTAACGTCTGTTACAAAGGCTTAGTAGGTAGGTATATTAGTTTCACGTGACAGTGAAGTATCAGGTTAAGATATCACAGTGGAGTAATTCTCTATATAGCTTATCTCGGAGACAGCCCTCGTGTTGTATTACAGTGACCACAGCGCAACAAAAACAAAGAGACTGTCCTCAATCGTGCGTGTCCTGCCTGCGAGTCGCAGGGCTGACTAAAACTAAGATTTATTATATTAATTAGTGTAATTTGTATAGTAAACAATATATAAAAACCTTTTTGAACATCAAATCTTTAAAATCAACAGCAAGAAAAATTATGTTAAATAATGCAATTATTTTTTTTATATATCTATTAATATATTATTTATTAATAGTTAAATTTATATATCAATTACATTATGTTTATTTAATTTCACACTTCAATGAAATGAATGTTGCTAGTTGCCACACATGCACGATACTGATACTTATAATAAGTGGAAATAAAAGTACGAATAAAACATTTTACATCACGTTCTATAAATACTCTATGACCTTAATTGGTGACAATTCACGTACGGCAAGCTTTCCTATTTAAGCGCCATTCCTCTTAATTAAATACTTGCCGTATAAAAATATAGGTATAAATTATAATGTGAAAGAATGTAATATTTCTTCCAACCCTGCCTATTAACCCGTTGCGTGGAGGTGGGCGGGGTAGGGGCAGGAAGCCGCAGGACATCCGACACGTACAGGAAGCGAAACCAGTTCCAGAGCCTTTGTCCCTCAACCTCCCTATCCCGCTCCAGTCCGACCACATTCCTACGACCTCAGTGCGCGAGCGCACCGCTCTCCAACGATGATCACTTCAAAATGACAAGTGAAGAGATTTATACTCCTTTTGTAATAAAAAGTAAAGTAATAAACAAAAAACACTCATTTTTTGTTGTTAGTAAATACATAATTATCGTCCCACAGTACAATAATACATAATCAAAATTAAAATACAAGTTACTGATTATAACATCAGACAATAGAATTTAAAATTTCATCAAATCTCTATATATTTTTTTATGGGAAGGCCTGGCCAAATTAGACCTTCTTAAAAAAATTGTTGCGCGTTCCTTTTTAAAATAATAACAATATTTATAACGAATACCTAAGTATAATAACATTGTTATAAGTTTACATAAGAAGTCTTAAATAAACTTATAAGATCAGTCGTAGCGCAAGTGTGTGACTATAAACTTCGATATTTGTGAATTCGATCCCCACTCAAGAAAATGAAATATTTAATATTTTCATTTCGCTTCGCTCCGGTATCGAGCCAAAGCGTGGCGTTGTATTCCGCTTGATACTCAATAGCTCTAAAATTCGGTGGAAAGTGGAGAGCAGAGAGTCTAAAGAGGCTCTGCCTACCCTGCTATATGCCGGATACAGCGTGAACTGAAAAATTAAAAATATCTCAAATAAACCTTTTCACAACCAAAAAATACTTAAAATCCATTAACACATTTAATATACGTAAATTACGCCATTATATATGTACATCCGGCGTACCAATTGTATTTATTTAAGTGGGACTACCTACAATTTCAAACTTGAGAAGGTCAAACGGCAAGAAATAAAGTCTTCACAATTTTTTGTACATGACAGTCGGACCACTATTAAAAACTTAATTATCATTAGATTATAGCACGATCGTACGTATTATCTACGATTGTTTGAAAGCAGCACACGTATTCAATATATGTTAACATAGTCGGAAGTACTTACCATATCGATATTCAATGCAAAGTTTGTAAATAATAAATAAAAAGGTTACGGGTGTCCAGTTTAGCGAAATTGTAGGTGAGTGTTTGCAATACAATTATTCTGTGATTTATATTTTGTTCATGACCTTATTTAGGTGATTGACACAAGTATTTGAAAAAATATTTTTTTTTAAGCTTCACGCTGTATCCCGCATATAGCAATGGCAGAGGGAACCTAGTGTTAAGACACTCCGTTCCTCATTTTCCGCTGAATTTTTGAGGCATTGGGTATTGAGTCTAAACTCAACGCGCCGCTAAACTTTGAGCCGCCAGAGTGAAGAAATAAAAATATTGACAAATAATAGTTCATTCCCCTGAGTGGGAGTCGATCACACAACCGTCACGTTTACAGTCTCACGGTTGTGCCACTGCGCTACGACGGCCTCGAATATAATTCTACTAAATTCAAGAATTAAGTCTTTCATAATATCACTTAGTTTCATTTATACAAAATTTTGTTGTAGGTATGTATAATGTATATTTTGCATCTTGATTAAACTTCGTAGTTCGTACTATCAAAATTTATGTATGTATAAGAAAATAGAATTACTCACGCGGGCGATTTACGCAACCAGTGCCACAAACAACGGCTCAGACGAAATTACGAGTTTCTAAATACGCTCTGAGGTGATTTTGTCTAAAAATAAAATAGATACCGTCGTCAAATATATGATTAACTCCGACGGTGTCTGCACGAAGCGGAAAAACGTCGGTACCCAAAATAAACGCTGAATATTTCCGACTTGCGGCCCGAGCGGGTTGTGGAAATGATGTCTAAAGACGGTTGGCGCGCGCGCAACTTCCGGAATGCGATAAACATGGCGGCGGTGAGCCAACATGGCGGTGTTTCCGGCCACGCTGATTCACATATGATGGCGGTTGATTCTGGCTTGCTCATAGCATTTCTGTTCAGTGATTCAACTTTTTACGCAACATGTAGATGTCCACAGACTATTAAGCATTTTGGAATGCGACCGTCTGGTGGAAATTTAAGGTGGGATTAGACCTATTATATTATATTTAAATCATATACATTTACATAACCTAAAAATAAATGCTTAAAAAAGATGTTACATACAAAAAGATATGAATATAAAGTAAATTTAGAAATCTATTTTACAATTATCAATCAACATGTGAAATTTTAATTTTTATTTAAAGCCCACAATAATACCTTAAATACTAAAATAACACTGACAAATAGAAAACCAGTAGAAATTGCTCTAATTTTCAACAAATTTTACAATCGTAGTAAAACACTTCTTCTGACTTGTTTAGAAAACAATACTGAATATTTATAGAAGGCAACAGCAGCATCTTCTAATAAATACCATATTATCAACAAAAGTTAACTATAGTTATATTATATTATAGGTTAAATTAACTATAACCGTGTTTGACGCAACTCTACCAGAATCTAAGAATTATTTACTTCCTATTCAACAGAAAAAAACCTAAAAATCTTGCCTACCGGATATTTTTAGCCCAAAAACGCTGGCCATCACGTGTATAATCTAAGTGGATGACGTGAGTTAGGCGAGGTAAAATTTTAAAGTTTCCAGCATATAAATAAAGTTTTTCTTATAAAAATAGAACTCAGTACAATCATATACAGCCATAGCTGTAAACACAAACAAACATAAATAAAAAGAAACTTATTATCAATAAATATTGGAAAAAAATATAGGAATTTATATATACCACATTAAAATATATTTAGTCATATGAATATAACGAAATGTTCATTTCTATTAGCGTCGCTATAATTTATATTAAACTACATTTAAAGACGTTACGAGAGGATAGCATGCATAAGTAATCATCATTTGGCACTAGATAAATGTTAATAGCGAGGCGAAGGTAGCGGCAAGGTTGACGCTCCGGCCGTGGCAGTGAACTTGCTTTCTTTGCCCCGCCCGCTCTACGCCCCGCTACTAGCTAACCACTATTATACCAATTTAAATAATACATTCAAAGATGCTTTTCACTTTATTTGATGAAATCGATATTTTTTTATTCATATGCAACCGATAATTCGATATAAATAACGATTAAAACAAGACCAAATGGATTTTGTTAGTCTTTTTTGTAAACAAATAATAATAAGTTTTAAATAATAAATTTATTGTAAGTACGATTAACAATCTATTTTTGTTGGAGTTTATTTATCATAAATAAAAAATTAAGTATGTTTATATTCAAAATTATTTATTTTTATACTATACTAGTCCAAAAAGACAACTTGTGGTGATTTCGTGTGTTAAATTAAGGAACATAATGTGTCTACAATACAAAGATTTTAAAGACAGATAGAAGCCTTATGTCCTTAGCATATATGTCTATGAACTACTTTTTTATTGCATTTACATAGTGTTTAAGAAAATATACATATATATTTTACTTTAAACTTTTACGGCGTGGGTTGTATCGTCATATTCAATGGATAAGCCAAGATATTACATCCGGTTCGATAAACATCAAATCCGTACTAAAAGACGAACTATATATATATATATATATATAATGTATATGTTTTTATACCCAAGCTATTATATGTGCTTATTCATATTGAAATACATCGGTTCATTGTCAATCACACTATAAGCCGTTCAGAACAATATGTGAGGTAACTTAAAGTCATTGGTTGGGTGGGTCATACCTACAAATTTTCTTACCTTATTCGATTACTAAAAAATAAAAAAATCTTCTGCTTAAAGTAAAAAAATTAAGCTTAAGTTAAAGATATGTATTCATAAATTTTATAGATGATAGATATATGTTCATAAATATCTACCTACGCACCAACATACGTATCTCAGCACTTAAGAACTTGTAGGCAAAAGTCTTTTTTTTTTCATCTTCACGCTGTATCCTGCATTTACCAGGGTAGGCAGAGGAAGCCGAGTGTTAAGATACACCGCTCCCCACTTTCGGCCGAATTCAAAGTTACCATTAACTCCCGTAATACCTTTGAATTAAAAAGCAATTCCATTAATTAAGTAACTCAAATCATATATTAAATTTAAACTAAAACATTTTTCAACTATCATTACGCACCAATATCCTTAATATACGGCCATCAATAGCTAAGACTCTACCTCTACCATAACAAAGTAAGCGCAAGCTTCCAAGAATTAATCAGCGTTCAGTCGCCAGAAATGCCGGCGGACAGCTTTGAGGGCTTTAATCGTCCCTCGTCCGCAATGCCACTTCCGCGTAGCTCATCCCGCTACGACCTAGGTCTCCCGTTATCGGCGAGCCCGTTACGTGACAAGCGTGACCCGGATACGATGTACGCGCAGAGAAAAACGCTAACTGTCACATTCACATTGCTATATACGTACGTATATGTATAATGCATATTGCATATCTGTTTTAGAGTGTAAACCTGATAACAGCTTATTAAGAAAATTTTCATAAGACACAAATTGTTTTTAAAACTATGAGTATTTACGTATATTATTACAAGGTACTTATAATTTCGAAAATTGATTTATATTCATTACTACATAAAATAAGATGGATTTTGTATTTTTTTTTCATACTTTTACATAACGACTCTAAATTGTAAACTATAGCGCGTCAACGTCGTTGAAATTAAATAGAAATAGGTATTTTTTAAATGTATTTTATCGGTTGCTGCTATTTCCGTTGCAAATCAGATTGTACAAGTCTTCATCATATGAAATTTTGTGATAAATTTATATTTTACATTTAAAACAATATTTAAAATCAGTAAATGAAATACATAACTAAATGATTATAGAGTAATAAGACGATTTTTTAGCTTAAATAATCAAATGTAAAACCTTAATAGAAACCCCATATGTTTTTCTCTCATTATGAGATTTTAAAATATTTTGTTATTTTATATTTAAAACAATATTTAAAATCAGAAAATGAAATACATAACTAAACTTTCATAAGAATCTTCTTACACAATAATATAATCTTTTAACAAAAATAAACAAAATGTAAAAGCATAATAGAAACGCTATATGATTCATGCTTGTGAGTGTTAATTATCATAGCCTCACTAACGCGAAATAATCAACAATTAAAAGTACAAGTAGAGTACAAGAAGGCCCGCTAAGGCTCGGTGACACTTACCTAGCGGGCTGGAAGACGAGCAGCATTCCGTGAAGTCGCGGTCATGCACAGTTCTATCTTATGTGGGTGACTGGAACATGTAATTGTTAACGAATCTACAAGGAAATTAAATTTAAACTGTTTCTTAAAATATAAAACTACTTTTATACAGAAAATATCTCAAATTCGTATAATAAGCCTTTGTAGCTTTGTAGCTTTTTAAATACCGGTCTAACAGAACTCGGTGGTTGTGGATCCATGTAGGAATATTATCGCAAGGATCTCCTACCATATTGCTTAAAATAAAAATATCTTAAAATACTGTTATTATTTTCGTGTAACTAGATAGACTTGAGACGCATAATGTCACAGATGATGATGATATGTTATTTAGAGGAATATTTATCCACATCCTGGTTGACGTATTATTTTTGATAAAGTTTCATTTATACATTCGTAATTCTTATCAACTTAATGAATTAATATTGATATTAAGATATAAGCCCGATACAAATATCTAATCAAAATATTAATATTATACACGTGGATGGACATACAATATAGACTAATGAATACTAGCTTCTTTTCTCGTTGATTAAATTTATGAAGTAAAATATTATATGAAATACGCATTTCACGCACCAATATATATTCATTAAAAGAAATATGTAGAAATTTTAATGCAGCGTGATTCGTATAAAATAAAGTGTATTTATATTTATATAGGTATAAAGACATTTAAAGACCAAAATAAGCTCAACAACAATTAATACAAAGAAACGTGTATTTTATTTTATTTAATTCCTTTAGAAAATTAAAACGGAGAAATATGGCATTATCTTCTAAGCCATTGCCATGTCCTAAGGTTCTAAATATATATCAATGAAGATAAAAAAATATTTACGATTTCAGCTTACTTGACTTTAACAACACTTCGTACTGTAGATAACAATTTAACAAAAAAAGTGATAAATTAAATTAGATATCGTGATCCTACGTAAGCACATTTACAAGTCAGTCAATTTGATAGCAACATAAAATCGAAAATTATCTTATATTATTTTATAAAATAATTTCAGTCATTGATATATTTTAACCTGCATTCAGTCTGATTAAATTCGGAACATCAGAGCGGCTCGCCAGTCGCCACCGAGTGTTGGCGGCTTGTCGCGCCAGGAAGTGCGCCCACGCTTTGATATCGGTTGTTCCATAGTACACATGGCTATTTGGCAGACTTTTACATGCCAGCGTATCTCGAGTATTCTTTTATGTTTGTTTATATTTGTAATGTTTATGTGGATACGTTCCTGTTCCATTATAAATTAAGATATTCAATTTATTTATAACTATTAGATTGATTCTATATATTAGATAATTGTAAATTAATAATCTGTGGAATACCTAGAAGAGTTACAGTAAGCGTATTCAAGAGCATACTTATAGGTACAAGATTTAAAAATAGCAATAACGTACGGAAAACCAGTATGTTTACGAATCGTCTTGTAGAGCCGACATTTGCCAAGTCGTAAACTGGTCGACAAAAAGTATGCATATATTTGAATTTTATTTAGTGAACAGGAAATACCGAGACGCTTCAACACGCGGACAATCAGATAAACAAAAAAAGACAAAAGATGCCATTACATACATATACACATGATGATATAAAAATTGTGGTATTTTTCTTATTTCTTCTTTAACAAGGAAATTATTAATTCTTCAGTTAAAAAACTACCGCAAAAAATATTATACGAACAAGAATACTAAATTCATTAAGTTACTTAAACTTTTGTAAATATACAGTGAATAACTATGATGCGAGCGAGCAGGTAATCAATAAATGTGCTTGTCATTCAAAAACTAACTGTTAGTAAATGCCAGGGAGTCAATAAAAATGAACAATAGTCGAAGTCAATCTTGTCAGACAGCATGGAGCAGGGCCCTAGAGAGCCAAGAGGTGACGTGACAATGACTTCGGTCAGCCAGGGAAATTATTAATTGGGCTTCAGCCTCGACAAAGAAGCGGAAATATAAAACTTCTGCAATGGACCCCCGCAGAGCGAGGCGCTCTACCTGACTCTTGCCCTGCTATTGTATCCTAATTCAAAAGATGGTATTTACTTTTGATACCGTGTGGGAAATTGCGCAAATACGACGGTTATGCCTTTAAAGCGCCATGAACCATCGTTTAGAGATTATAATATATAAAATTCCTCTATAAAAGATGAATAGACAAAAGTACAAGTAGGTATATCAAAAAGGGTACGAAGCCTTTCGTATCCTTTTTGATATTTTGATATTAAAAAAAAGTAATCAGTAGAAGTAATCCTAGATAACAGAACCTTTACACGGTTTGCTGAACGACATTGTAGTTGAGAATAATCTACAGCGTCTGTGTTAAAACTATATACACTATGCACTAATAGTATAAAAATAGGTGCATTATGCTTTTTAAGATAACTTTTTAAGAAGATTAGTGTTTTTTAGAATTGAAGCATATTTTAAGCAACCCACAAAGCAACCTGCATAATACGTTATCTTTTCACATAATCTTACCTAACTGCAGTTGTGATAACTTAATATATAATCTATGATATTTTGAATTTACACCTCTTTGTTCTCACGAAGGTGCAAACTACAGTGGAAGTCCGGATTCGTCGAACTATACTGTCCACTGCCCGCTCTATATCTCACAGACTAGTGTCAAACGAATCCGATGAAATTTCTTAGAAGGCACTGTGCGGCGCTTTGGACCCTTCCTTTTTTGTACCTCTAAAGATAATAAATGATGCACTTGAAAAAAAAAGAATCCGACCTGTTCACGAGATAACGATCGGGAATGATTTTTATGGAAATATTCTACGGAATTATAACGATCAGAAATCCTTTGGGATGAGGTGAAGCGAGCAGACAATGCGTCGGCAAACGTAGAACTATACACATAAATAATAACAAATTTTGAATTATTTTTTTTATGTTAGCTGTACCATAAATTATAATTACTTAAATTACCTACACAATTTAAAATACACAAAATTAATATATTTAATAAAAAAATCTTTCTAATATTAATCTAAGCCAAAGTTTTATATAAACATCTTTGATCTAATGTTTTAAAATAAGATTAGGTCATTTTAGATTTCCCAAAATACATTATTGTTTTTTAAAATGCGATAAGAAAATGGAACCCAGGATTTAGTTCTTCCAAAGAGAATCTTTGGAAATCTTAAGAAGGCTTATATTCACATAAAAGTAGCGCCGGCGCGCGGCGTCTAAATGACAATGTGCGTAAGAGCTCTAAGGTACCATTTCATAGACGAGGCTTTGTGTTTCGAAAATAATGAACAGGACAACCACTTGAGTCTTTTATTTCCTCTTTTCGTTGCACTGAAAAGCATGAATAGTCATATCCTATTAAAGTTTATTTTCAAGTTTTCTAAGAAATAATTACAAATGGTCTGAATGGGTAAATCTTTGACAACAATATTCAATATATTATGTATATTTTTCAAATAATGCATTATATATTAATAGCAAATGAACACGCTGTTAAATACAATCGTTAAATTAATTTATTGTGTTAGTTTGAAGATTCTTTAACAATCTTAATCTTTAAAGGTATAAATAAAAATTACGAAGTTACTAAATATGAACTTAAAGCCATACTAGCTATCTTCAATTAATTATTTATGAAAATGACAAGTTGCTGTAGTGACTTGCTTCTCTATATAATTATGTACGAACAACAGTTGCTTATTATTTGGGATTTTATGTTTGTTTACAGTAGAAAGCATACAAAAACATATAAATAAACAAAATTATTATATATCTTTGTAAATGTAACACAAATATAAAAGGATTTTTTTACTGTATACTACATAGTTTCGTTATGACACGAGTAAAAGTATATTTTTGTGAATATATCCATTTCTGCCTCGAAAAGCAAGTTTCATAGAGAATACAGCACAATGGTCACCTTACATCGGGCTAGATATGTAAAGGAACCACTGTTTACCACTTCGTTTCTCATTCAACCTTTTGTTCGGAAGTGAAGAACTGCTCTACCCTGGATATATAATGTTTTCTTTTGTATGAAAGTTAATATTTTAGCCCGAATGATATTTGCTCTATTGTACTCCGCAAGCGTTACCTGAATTCAATAGAATAAGTGTGCGGATTGCACACTTATTATAAGAAGAGCTTTATCAATAGTCGAAAATCCACCAAAGATCATACCAAATGCGAAAAATACACCGTAGAACTTTTATAAGTGGGCTGGCCGTTGTAATTGATCGACGCAAAAAACAACCACTCCTCCAACAACCTTACAAATCCATATCATGCTTAGAAATAGTCTAGCAGATAAAGAAAATAATCAATATTCAAAAAATAAAATTATATGAAAGCTCAAACTGTTGTTATATGTATATATCTAACTACTATTGACATTTGAACAGTTTTGGTTGCAACGTATTGGTATATTTAAATAATATTCTTCGCAGCCATATAACATTTACAAAAAGTGAAGGGCTCACTTTTTTTCATTGCTATGATATTTAATTGAATATATTTGATATAAAAAAAACCAAATATGTATCTTTATCAACAAAAGTAGAGGTATAGATGGTAAAACAATGGCTATACCTACTTACAACGTGAAGCGGCAAGGCGCACTTTGTAACGACACACGGAGTGGATGGGTGAAGTCGTCGTCGACCTTGAATGACGCTAGAGCGTTTTCCTACTTCACTTCCTGCTCGATACCGTCTTGTCTTGAATATGCCAATACTTAGGTACACTTCACATTGCGTAAGCAATAAATATAATGAAACAGATGTGCATACAGAATTTCAGTTTGTTTTTACTCTTTTATAAACATTCGGTTATATTGGTCATTTCTATTCGATGATATTAAATATTTAATATTTTCTCGGAACGGAGTGTCTTAACACTAAGTTGCCAAGTTTTCTCTGCCTACCCTGCTAAGTGCTGGTTACAGTGTCAAACTAAAAAAAATAAACAATATCACTTAAACATATGAATGTGTGAATGTATAATTCTTACCAATATAAATGTACCCAAAAATGTTTAATGAAACTACTTATAAAACTATCCTACAAGTACAAGAGCTAGAATCCTAAAAACATTAACAAACTAAGACCAATAACCTGACGTTGAATTTCGCCACTCAACAAGCAATACCTCAAAAATTTCGGGGGAAAGTGAGGAAGGGAGTATCTTAACACTATGTTCCCTATGCCTGCCCTGCTACGTGCGCGATACAGCGTGAAGCATGATAAAAAAAGTAAGACAAATAGATAATAAAATAAGACCAAAGATATGATATGTGGCAGCATCAGTATCACACCTCCTTACGTAATGAGGAACGCGACAAAAACCGCGGAACTTGTCACGCAATTTGTCATTATTCTTGTGTACGCCAAATATTACAGACAAGGTGAAGATTATCGTGGCTTATTTTAGAGAATTTGTCTAAGTGTAATTCAATTTATATTCTCGATAATAAAATATAATTTAACTAGAGTCTAGAGTAGGCCACTGGTGGCGCAAGGGCACAAGCATGTGACTGTAAACGCGACTGGTTGTTGGTTTGTACCCTATTCGATGAAATTAATATTTATAATTCCAATTCTTCACTCAGAGTCGAGGTAAAGCGCGGCGTTGAGTTCCGCCACTCAATACGCAATGCGTATACAATGCGCAATGCATACTCCAGAATTCGGCAGAAAGTAGGGGGCAAAATTTCTTAGCACTATTTAGCTTCTTCTGCCTATCCTGCTAATTATGGGATACGGCGTGAAGATGAGAAAAAATGAAATCTATAGGTATGTAATAAATGTATATAAGTATAACAATGTAAACATAGGTAGATGTATGTATGTACATATAATAGTAAGCAATAAACTAAAAACGCTTTTAAACTTCAACGCTATCATACGTTTTCGCTTTGTACATAAAGACGTGCAAAAATACAAGGGTTACAGAAGGTTCAAATATAATATGGTGTAATCTCGGTAATGGCCGCGTTTATCTTCCATTTCCCGCTTAGACTCTTGTTTAACCCGAATGCATTTGCTTTGTGCGAAGCCTCATATCTCTGCTGGAAAAATGTATACTTCCTGAATACTATAGAATACTATAGCTAGCTATAAGCAACGGTATAATCTCCACTGGCAACATTGAGGTGGCGGGCAGGAACAATGTGTCAGCGTCGGCATAGGAATAGACAATGTTTGCATCTCCGCGCCCTCGCAATCTTCCTAATGAGTGAACCCTTTCACACTTAGGACAAAGCTGGGGTTTCACGGGTGATGTGACATGTATTCACGATGACACTCTTTGTCACTCTGGACAAAATGAGTCTCTTTCTTTACTTTGGTAAAGTTGTGAAATGATATTAATTTTGATTAATTACTTAACTTTACTTTGTAAGTTCATAATTTTACTAATATTTGAATGTATCCGGTTTATTATTTACATAAAGTTTAAGTTTAAGAATTTAAATGCTGGTGCTAGGTAAAATGAGTAATTCTACATTTAAAATCAATAAAAGTTGATCATCAAACAAATTAAGTATGTAGGTATTGGAAAAACATACTCGCTGATAACAACCGGAAATAGTGTTTAAGAATAATTAAAAATAACAAGCGGTCTGCCTGCTTTACACTATCCTTGAGTTAATAGTCCTCATAATCGCCCTTAATACACATTTAATTGCTTTGTATATTACCACATAACAAAATGCATTTTATGACGTTAGTTATTTGAGGCCAGTCGTTGCGCAGTGCAGGGGCGCAGGTATGCGTCTGTAAACGAGATAGTTTGTGGATTCAATTCCCACTAGAGGTAATGAAATATTTCATTTTTTCATTACTTTGCTTTGGCAACGAGGCAAGGCCTGGCGTTAGACTTACCACTCAACACACAATGCCTCCAGTATCCGGCGGAAAAATGGGAAAGGAAGTGTCTTAATATTAGGTTCTAGGTTCCATTTGTTTACTAATTAATTTAATTCACAGTTTTAAATTTGGCATAAGTATTCTCAAAATTAAATCTGACTTTAGAAAAAGAACAATTAATCTAGTACGGCTAGAAAAGTCCTTATAATATAGACATAGGTACCTACTGAATGTAAATATAACAGAATCAATTTATGCAAAAATATATTTCAATAACAATGAATACAGGAAAAAATAGTTTACTTTTAGTTTTTTATAAAACTTTTATTCTATAAATACTTAAAATCGAACGAAATGTCATACTAATAAAAATATATAATACATAATTATACTAAAATGAATAATAAAATATATTTATAAAAATATAACTACATAATTATATATCCAGAGTAATGAGTGAGTTGCAAGATAAAAATATTTCTATATAATAAAGAATCTTCTCCAGAGACACAGATAAAATCTAAAGATGTCATTCGATTAAGAAATTGAGTATTACAACCCTTGCATGAACCATACGCGGTTGGGAATGATTTTACACCTGTGTAGCCTATAATGAAGGGTTGAACTGTCTTCACATACTATTCAATAAGCAGGTGTACAAAAAAAATATACCTGAGTTAAATTCTTCATTTTAAATATCATCATTTTATTTAGATTTGTAAAGGTGAAATTATTCGAATAAATTATAAAATGCTTTTGATATATAGGGTATATTTTTAATAAAAGAAATGTATCAAAAAAATTAGAACGTCAACACCTAACATGAAATACCCACATAAGCTAAGTGTTGGGCATGATTTGATCAAGAAAAGAAGATTTAAAAGAAGTTTAGCGTCCGTTTAATAATGTTTAAATCCTTTTCTAGACATAATTGCTACATACAATTAAGTGTCTTCGGTATATTGTTCATATAGTTTACGCGAGGCTGTTCACTGGAATTGTTGTAAAATCCATACAAGTGCATCTTTGTCTCTTCCAGAACGTAAATATGCGTAACACAAATAATTGCATTATACAAGCGCTGACGTCGCCGCTTGTGGTGGCTTATTCGCATATTCGTTGGACTTAATAATTGACTATTATTGCATAGTAATAACAAAGTTAAACATGGCAGTTCCTAACCAGAAAATAAATATAAATATAAGGGAAATATGAAAAACTATACACCTGTAGGTATAAACATATTATCTACAAAATATAAAGTAAAACTATGTTAATAATGCCTTTACCTTATGTATTATACAGAATAACTATAAGGAAATGTAAAATTTTATTGTTGATTCGATCTGAATACCTTTTGCATTTAAAAATAAAAAGCAATATATAATAAAAACTAGGCGTCCAGTGATCGCGAAACTAGATATGTGTACTAGTTTTGGATGTAATCTGTAACCCTTCGCATCTGCAAAAAATCAATTAATAACGTTTGTATCTAATCCACAGTCGATGGCGACAGATGTGGACGACAGGAGGGTACGGCAGTAAAAATTCATAGGTCTCCCTCCGAGAGTGCAATTGGACCCTTCCAAATTGTGCAAACTGCTGGCTTTGAGTCGCATCTGTCCATTTGCTTCCACATAGGAAGCAATCTCAAACGTAGTGCTGGATTAAAGTATTATCGACATCGACCTTCATTATACTATACTTTGAACATACATAATATGTATACCAACCAACATATAATTAATGATAATTTGGATACATAAAAATAACTTTGCGTCTTTAAATAATATTTAAAATATTTCAATAGTACATGTCTTTTATTTCTATATAACAAATCAAAGTAAGCGAATAAGAAAAATTCATGCCAACAATAAAATTTTTATCGGTCACTTCCTGAAATCGGCCGTTTTGCAAACAACAGCGGAACTGGCATTGTTTTGTACCAAGAACAGTATACTTGATACGCTGTAACGAAGTTCGCGCTTCCTGTTACCAATACGAATGTAAACACGAGCTGATAGACGAGAGCTCCGAGACAAAATTAACACTTTATACCTCCTTTGTTTATAAAACAGTGTAAATTAAATACCCCAGCGCATATTATCAGTTATTTGCTATACTCTATTCTGTCTTATTTATTATACAATTGTTAGTGTTATCGATAATATATAAGCAAAAACAAAACATTCCTACTTAACTAATAATGTAATCGGACGCTGCTCTATGTCCCTCGCTGAGATAAGTCGCCCTAACATTCAAACAAGTGGCTCACTCACACATACACACAATCAGGAAGTACAATGGAGATTAAAAAGACTCGACGCACACACGCCGTTAATGTAATAATATTCGTAGAGAGGTAGATGAATATAAATAATAAAACGAACGCACACAGAGGCAGGATTTAAATAAAGCATCTCGCGCATTGTACCAGGAAGTAGCAGCTCGGCACGCACACATGCAGCGCGCGGCGCTGGCGCACACGTATGTGTCAACTACGCGTGGGAGCGCGCGCACATGGCCCGATTGGGACATACCAGCGAGTGGCGATGGCGACTACGAGCCCCTTGACGATATACTTTTTACGACGCGCATATAATAATATGTCACACTGTAAATAATAACATTGCTATTCAATTATTCATTTTATATATTTTCATAGTATTTAATTGTAATATTTTTTTTTCCTTAGCTGCATTCTTGATAGTTATATCTAATTAAAATTCTTATTTCCTGTCTCCTGTCATATTTCAAATATAAATTAAATTTGTGAAGTAAATAATTATAAAATGTAAGGGGATATTTAGATGATTATTTTCAGAATATTTCAGTATAGGCATACCATAAACGATATCTAATATGGGTAATGAGCATGAGCAGGGCTCTCCCAGTGCGATCCCTAACCGATTTTTTTGATCATGTTGATCCCAAATCAACGAAGGGGTCGCTTTGTCATATGACACTCGAGTACAGAAACTCGGCTGGGGGTTACTTGTTAGAATAGAGGAATAATTGTCCATTCTGTTTTCAATTCATTCTAAGGGTAGACAGAAATTCTTTTTCTGAATTTGTGTTTTTAAAATGAAATATTTTAAACACTAATATTATATTTATGTTTATTATGTTATTTATGTTTTGTATGTGTGTATATATATATATATATATATATATATATATATATATATATATATATTTTATGCAANATATATATATATATATATATATATATATATATATATATATATATATATATATATATATATATATATATATATATATATATATATACATTTACTGTTTTATTATTGTGTATATATATAATAAAACAGTAAAACAATGTATCTGTACATTAAATGTTTTTTAGATAACATTTTATATAAAAAAATATTGCAAAATAAGCATAAGTATTGAAAAAATTGTACATATTAGGTATATAGGTAATAAGCCAGAAAAAATCATAGTTTTTTTACTTGTCCGTTTTTAGTCTGTATAATATTTTCGGAAGTACTGGATGATTTCTAATTATTATTTTTATTGTACAGGTAAGCCTGGGCAGCATCTAGAATTCGGTGGAAAGTGAAAAGCGGAGTGTCTTAACACTAGGCTCTCTCTACCTACCCTGCTACATGCAAGATACAGCATGAAAGTGAAAAAATATATATTATCTATACCAAAGCAACGATTTGTCGGAAATGTTTTTAAATTATTTTTATAATATGTTTGAATATAATATACGTTTTATTATTATTTCGCCATAAGCATAGTATTGCTTGTTGTTCACAGGCAGAAAGTGGCGCAACTTTTCGGTGTGACATCGTTGCCTAGTTTTGAGTGCCGGCAAATTATGTAACGCAGAACAACAGCTGTATCGGGGTCGCGGTCTACAAGCAATCATTCGGAAGTGCGTTTAAGAAGCGAAGTATTTCGCTACCAAACCTGACTGAAATTTAAGTTTTAATTCAATCATTGAAAAAAATTTAAACATTCATTAAATAAATGTAAATAAATATTATTCACACACTTAGTTATATAAAGCAACAAAATCTTAGTTTTATTAGAGCCGAAACACTTAAGACGGCATAAAACAGAAGTGTTTAACCACTAGTATATGTTCATATGTCAATATATACAGATTCATTACAATAACAAATAAACTTAAGGATAGAATCCATATAATTCGGGTCAACATACAGGAAATACCTCCATTTCCATATAATTGCAACTTAAAATTCCGGGACATCCGGTTAAGACTTCCGCCATTGTCATGTACATTTTCTATTTTTCTTTCAAGGTTTTTTGACATTTTAATAATGTTTGAGTATATGGATTATATAAATATCATAAAATTTAATATTTAAGCATTATATTTTATTTAATTTTATAAAATATAATTCCAATTCTAAATATGAATTACTACAATATAGTACCTAGTCTATGCTAACATCGCAAAGATAAAATTGAAAAGAGCAAAGGGGTCCACACTTCCGTTAAAGTCGGTTCCTTTTTCCGGTCCGTGGACATTACAGGAAGTTAACAGAGATTCGTTCTGACCCTCCTAGTTCCGGCACCCTCAGGCTCCCGTTAATTTCCTTTTCCCTCGTGTATCAATTTCCGCTTTGACTTGTGCATATCTTTTTCATTTCCTACATTTTGAAATTAAGATTACTAACGTGTATTACAACAAATGTTTACCAACGAAAAGTTGATATCTACGAATTATTATTTTTTGAGGACAATCGTGGTGCAGGAGAACAAATTGTGACAGTGAACACGACTGGTTGTGGGTTCATTTATACCACGGCGACCCATCACAAAGAATAAAGGAATTTATTATTTTATTTTTCAACTTCACTTACATAGAAGGATAGGCAAAAAGTACTTATTGACAAGACACTTCATTCTAAACTTTACTCCTGAATTCGATGCGCGCTTTGTCTTGCCACAAAGGTAAAATCAAAATAATTTAATCGCCTGAGTGGGTAAATAAAATCACAACTATCGCCTCTACTGTCGGATGCTTTTCCACTGAGCCACGTTGTGTTAGGTTTGTGGTAAGGGTAATAAGTAATAACCCTTACATAACCCTACCTATTTATAAAATTGAAAAGAAATCTTATAAGAATATGCCAGTTTAAACTTCAATTTACATCATAGTTCAATATATTTATAGCAATTAGAAGAATTCTACCAAAACTTATGGAAGTAAAACAAAGAAATTAACCATATTACCTTTAAACCAATAATAAGTGATTTAGGAAACATAATTCCCCGCTATTGCCGGTAACCAAACATGAATGCTAACGCAATGAACTTATTTCGGGCACTTCCGCATGTGTGGAGATTCGGCCCCAACCGCCCAACCACACGTCGAATTCAAACGTTAGTTACTGATGAACAAATAATTTTATAAAATTATTATTCACATTAATTTATAGGTGCCGATAAGATTTTCTATGAAAGATTACTAATTTAGCCTTACTATTATAAGATTTATTATACTAATCGAGTTATTTTGTGTTAAAAATATTATAATTAATAGTTAAGTTCGCCTAAACTTTGAGAAAGTAACGGCAAAATCCGCGGTCATGGTCACGTCAAGAATCCACAAACTATCATAATATTTTATTCCTCAAATCACTTCTCATGGAATATGGACTTAAGCGATAGAGCTGCCATATTCTTCCCATTTACGCTTATTATACACGCCTCGTGTGTAAAAGAGAAAGACAGAGAGAGCACAAACAGGGTATTCGGCGGGCGAAGGGAGCAACAGGTAAAGATTCCGAGGCCACTTCCGCCTTAGCTGCCGAATATTTCTTTTCGAACCGGTAGTGGGAACTGGGAAAGCAGCCAGAGCAAATACAAGCATTACGTCTCCACTGTCATATATAATATGTATAATATACTATTAGGACCTAATTTTTTTATATTTATTTATATATTACTATTGATATAATAAATATAATAACATGTATTTGAGCAACATTTGTTATGATAAATATATTTAACGAAATAAATATGGACATGCATTTATTGAATAATAGGTATAACTATATGCCGGTCAAGATTGTGTCATCTATTCTTATTGTCTCATAGTGTACCTACCAGGAAACTCGAAGACAAAGCCAGTTAAAAACGGAGAAAAGTTCAATATTGAAAAATTCTATAAATATTTAGTAATGTAGACATATCGATGATTAGCCATCGTGTAGCATTATCCATACAAAAAGCATTAAATTTAAATAATATATTAAAACTTACACGCGTGCGTTCCTTACGTACCTATCTTTGACCTAACTCCATCGATGCCTATAAGAATTTGTCGTTATTAAAAACTAGCGCGCTGACGTAATCTTACTACACAGCACTTCCGCATGCCCTAGGAATGTTGTTTCCCATATAATAAAACAATATGATCTTTAAACTACTGTGCTACTAACTTATTACTTATCCTTTAAAATTATTAATGTTTGCACAAACAACGATTCCGAACGCATTTAAAAAATAGGACTCAACTCAAACGGGTTCCCAAAGTTTTATCTTATTCTCCGCTATATGATATGAAGCGAGGCGACGCGGGGGCGGTGCACGGGGTGGGGGTGCAGGGGGGGCACGGCTGGCGAGCGTCCGTCCGCCCGCGCCGCCACCGCATCGTCAGTCCGCGTCGAAGAGTAGCCCGCGACGCTTGTCTGTGAGCTCGATCCCTCAGATACGCTGCTGGTTTACGGCGTGCCGTAACACGACACGTTTGGAGGGACCTGCTGCTACGTGTGTGCCTGGTGCTCTGTGAACATCGGATACTGTGCTTCTAGTGCTGTGACAATGCAAATGTGCTGATATATCAAATTAACATAATCACCTTAAAGGATTTTTGACGACACAGCCAGTTCCGGATCAGCTCAGCCGGTGAGTAGCGGTGCTTATCGCGAGTGGCAAGCCGCGCTATCTTGTACTCACGCATTTCCGACCCCGCCCGATAACACCAGCGTTGACTGCTGCCAACACTATCCCAATTTACAAATGTTATATGAAATTAATTTCATAATTCTAAATTATAAATAGGGTGGTCAAACAACTGTCAGCGTCAATTTATTTTGTTCCAATACTCACAGAATCCCATATAATCGTGCATAATACCGTCAGTGCACGTGCACCCTTTTGTTTGGTCGACGGGCGATCTTCCCCTATTTAATACGACAGTAAATAGTCCCCCTAATAGCATTTAACCTATGACAAAAAATGTCACAAACAGGTGACTTTAATGGTGACTAGACAAAATAAATAAAAATTACATCTATTCAAATACCATTTTTTTTTTTTTTCAAAAAATGTATATGTATGTATACTATTAACAGTATTCTAATGTTGCCTTGCAAGTGTAATATATTTTTAGAATTCTTTAATACTCCACTATTTTACCATGAAAATACCTTTTTGCATTTTTAATTATTTTTCAAACTTTATGAATTTCATAATTTTTTATTAATAATTTCTATTATAATTCTTCTTAAGACAACTTATCAACTCTTTCAAAAAAATGTATAATATATACATATCTGAAGAATATTACAGGAAAAAAATGATACAGATATAACGTCAAGATTGTCATAATTCTATTCACGTAATCTAAAACAAAACGATAAGAGATAAGAATGTGTACAAGTTGACTAAACGTACAACATACTATGTATACAATGTAAAAGAGCGCCACCTGTTGCTCAGTAGATGACGTATAAACAATAGTTGTATTGAATAATGTTATTTATTTTTGAATTTTTCTATCAAATAACAGGCTCCAATACTCGTATTAATAAGAATATGAAATCTATTGTTACAGATTATCACCATGAAAGTTGTGAGCCTTCAATTGCCATCGGGACCTAGTATGGAGCGGTTACCGTTACCATTTAGTCCGACGGAACTATTATGGCGATACCCTTTGCCTTGGGCACCACCTCCACCTTCACCTTTAGGTGATACTAAAGCACAGCTGCCAGCTGGTCTACCACCAGAACCTAGATTATGGACTCGTGAAGACGTTGCCATTTTTTTGAAATGGTGCGAAAGGGAATTTGACTTGCCCAATTTTGATATGGATCTTTTCCAAATGAATGGTAAGAATTCCATGTGATTTTTACGATTGTCAAACAACTAAACTAACAAGTCTTAAATTCAAACAATAATGTAACTTTTTTTTATAGGTAAAGCTCTGTGTCTCTTGACGAAAACTGATTTAGGTGAGCGTTGCCCAGGTGCTGGAGATGTCTTACATAACGTACTTCAAATGTTGGTACGAGATGCTGCGTTACTCGGAAGAGTGCCTTCATCTCCTGTAACACCAACCGCGCGCGCTGCACCATACCCACCGTCACCACATTCACATCCACCGACTCCAACTTGGGCAGTAGACGGATTTCATCATTTTCACAGTGCTGCCGCTGCAGCAGCGGCGCAACCCAACTCTGTCACTTTAAGTCCTGCTCCCTCGGTTGACAGTTCTGGAAGTCCTCAAAGAGGAGATACTATGACTTACGCGCCTGCTTATGCACAACCAGTTCCTGTAACTACTCAAGCTGCTAGTTCCGGAAGTAATCATTCTGACTCGGATGAGGAAGCTCAGTTCTCGGCTCCTCGATCGCCAAAAGAAACACCTTTGACAAGTCCAGCACCACAAACGCATGTTGTACCTCAACATTCACACTACCGCACTCAACATCGCGAGTTCTTCCCTAATGATATGCCAGAGTCTAACACAAGTAAGCAATAAATATATAAATGTGAATTTGAAAAAATATAAAGAATATAAACAAGTACATTTAAAATAACATGGAAATATGATTATTAAACTTTTTTTTTTTCATTTTAGATGGTAGACTTTTGTGGGACTTCCTGCAGCAACTTCTTAATGACCCCACACAAAGATACACAAACTATATAGCATGGAAAAATAGAGAAACAGGAGTTTTCAAAATTGTTGACCCTGCTGGACTTGCTAAACTGTGGGGAATTCAGAAGAATCACCTATCAATGAACTATGATAAGATGTCTCGTGCTCTGCGATATTACTATCGAGTGAATATTCTTCGTAAAGTACAAGGCGAGCGCCACTGTTACCAGTAAGTGTTTCTGATTCATTACTCTTATTAACATGCTCTTTACTGTAACTTCATTGTATTTACAAATATATTTTATTACAGATTTTTGAGAAATCCCACAGAACTCAAAAATATTAAAAACATATCGTTATTAAGGCAACAAATGAGCCCAACACGTGTGCCTCAACAACAGGCAGTTAAAACTGAAATGAAAGAGGAACGTTGTGAAGACGATAACGTGGATGAAGATATGCCGACAGACTTAAGTATGACGGCATCTGAACCCTGGCGTAAGCGCGCGCGGTCCGACCCCGCCCCCGTGCCCCACGACAAACACCGCATCAGTGCGCTCATCGGCGACAGTATGATGCTCAAACGCGAATCGGAGTATAACAATGAACATTATGCTCTAAATTTGAAAAGTGAAAAATGTGAACAATGACTGAGAATGTGAGAAGCTGGACACTAATTGTGCGATGTGCTTTAATTTTAAATCGTGTCGACTCCAGCCATTGTAGCTCTAGTCAAATTTCTCTCAGATATTTCAGTCTTCCTTTAAAGAAAAAAAATTAAATTAAACTGTCCAAAGTTTCTATACTCTGAGAGTATTTTGACATCTACTTTTAATGGTTTTGGGAGTTAAACAGGGTATGGACCTAATAAGATGCCTTTGTGCCAAGTGATTATTATTAAATAGTGTCAATTAAATAAGTAGTTAGAAAAGGGGCAAGAGTTTATTTGTGTTAAAATAATAGAGACTATTTTTAATATTTTGTGCAATGGACGATAAGTGACTATTGACTGAAACTTTGCAGTTGCATTGTTGAAAATGTTGCCAAAATCAACTACTGTACTGCACGATCGTGCAGATCGCGCTAAAATTGCATTTTTGTTAATTTAATTACTTATATGTACGTTTATATATTTTTTTTGCTACATAGTTGAAAGTTTAAGAGTTAACAAAGAATATCACACGAAATATCGTCTTCCATTGATTTATTGGCATACATTTTAATTGTAGCATGTGAAATAACTTTTTAAAAAGCTACCACAATTTTATTGCAATTATGTATCAGACAATTGGCAATCATAATTCATTAAGATAATCTATGTACAGGAAAAAAGGTTCTAAAAGTATTTTAAATTATATAAATATTAAAAAGACAATAATGTATCTTACCTAAACAATGCCTTGAATACAATCTAAAAATCTGCTGTGATAAAAGTATAAGTGGTAGTCTTGTAGAATATGCTAGGGCTTTTACTCAATGATTTCCAGCTACAATTTTCTGTGATCTCTTATAACAATATAGATAAATAATATCATAGAGAATAAAAAATATTGTGTTTGTAAATAATAACTAAGTGTAAGTTAGGCTAAGTGAACCAAAAGAGTGTATGTATGATTATTGATTTGTCAAACAAAATATGGAGCTTTATCAAAGTACCTAGGTATCAATAAGAATTATAACAACTGGGTTTGTATTTTTACAATAATTTCTATCGGCATCTGCCAATTTCCAACTTCTACACAATAAAAATAAATATAATCTAAAATATTGTGTAGGATTATAACTTAAAATAAATGAAAGTAACGTTATTGTATTTCGTGTATCATTTAACCCTTTAAATAAATACTATGTAAACTATAATACATAAATTGCCGCTACAAGAAACAAAAGAAAGACATTATCTACGAGACTCGGCCTGTAATGAGAGATTTAGATAAATTGAAAAATATGTAAGTTTATCTAAATTTCATAATTCTGCCAGTGAGTGCAATGTGTTAATATTTTTTTTATTTCCTCGCTCTGATAAGACATAATCTAGTTGAGGTTGAGTTCAACCTCTCAACTCGACATGCGGTATCTCTGATTTATGTGTAAAGCGATTTATGCATTAAGTTTTGTCTATCTAACTTGCGAAGCTATAAAAAGTATTCATAAGACAGGTAGACAGGCATGAATCTCTTAAATTGATTTACAATTTTATATTAATTCTTTTAGTATCAACTCTTAAACAAGCTAATTGACGGTAGACAGTTGTATGACAATCCATCTATCACTTTCTTATATCTCCTCATTATGTAATATTAAACGTTTAGGCGGATTTTAACTCAGTTTTTCTCTAAAAAGACTGATATTATCAATATTATATAGAATATTAACGGGAGAAGCAAAGTGGTATTCCACCAATATACTTTATGTGATTCATAATTACCGTCAGTTTAATAAAATATAATCGGATTGTCAGTAGTCGTACTCATTGATTTTAATTTCGGTCAATTATTCAGAAATTAAATATCACTGATATGCTGTTCACAACGTTTGATAAAAGAAAAGGTATTATATGGATGCATTTAAGTGATTAAAAAAACCCAAACAATGTAGAACATGTATAGTGACATCTGTTTTCAATATAAGAACCATGATTGGGCTACACATTTTCGTACATAATGGTTCGTTCGTAATAACACATGGCAGCACTAGGATTATTCTTAATTTTATATTATCAACGAATAAAATAGAGGCCGTAGTGGCGAAGCGTGCAACTGTAAAGGCGACGATTGTGGTTTGATTCTCACTGTGGATATGAAATATTTAACATTTTCATTTTTGCTGTCTGGTAACGGGGTAAAGCGCGGCGTTGAGGCGTACGATGCCATCGAGGCACAGTAGGAATCCGTCAAATTTCTAGGCAACTTAATTGTAAATGCGGTCACCCTGGAATTAATTATAGTCATTTCTCCGGTTTCTCTATGAAGCGTAAAATAGAACTCTCCAGGATCAGTCAAATCTTTATGCGACTATACCATCAAACTTTGCATTAAGTAAGACCACAATAGACCACAAGACATGAAATACTCGAAAAAAACGCCAGTGGATGGACTAAGACTGCAAAAAAGAATACCGAAATTTTCTCTCTCGCAGCCCATGTATTCAAACCAAGCTGAAAATGATATTTTAAGCAAATTCTCTTCATCCCTCAAAACCATGAGTTTGAGAGGTTACCAAACAATAAGTCTCCGGGAACTGACATGATTACGAAAGAAATATTCAAAGAAATTTATAGTTTACTGGGTCACTCTTTTCAATGGAATATTGAAAGTATCCATTATAATTATAGTTCATAAAGCAGGGTAAACCACCACACACTACCAAGCTGCTGTGGACCAATTAGCCTTAGAGCAGATAATTTATTCCCCCTCCCCGAGTGTGAATCAAACCCACAACCATGGTGCTTACAGTGAGATGCTGTATCATCTTATGAAATTATCAACACTATATTATGACCACAACATTAAAAAAGACAATTTGGATAAGTAGAAAAAGAAAACAAAATAATGGTATTAATTATATGTACTACAGTTCTTACATACTAATTACAAAGACAAATTCTAAAATACTTAACTATGCCCCTTGTGGCTGACTTTGAAAAAATATAATATCATCTGCTATTACTGTTGAAGCTGTTCTTACTTGACCATCATCTAGTTTTACTTCTCCATATGATAGCTTTCCTGTTACATAGACTCTTTGGCCTTTTTTAAGATATTTATAAATTGTATCTCTAAGTCCTGGACGAAAAACACTAACTCTATGCCAATCTGTTCTTTGCAAAGTATCACCTGATTCATATTTGTAACTAAAGTGTGTTGCTAATGGAAAGTTAATAACTGGATGTTCTTCAGATCCACGTTTTTGCGGATCGGCGCCGACTCTCCCCAGCAAAG
This sequence comes from Heliconius nattereri, assembly GCA_013403645.1. Classification (NCBI taxonomy): domain Eukaryota; kingdom Metazoa; phylum Arthropoda; class Insecta; order Lepidoptera; family Nymphalidae; genus Heliconius; species Heliconius nattereri. Next base: position 4,901,239 of record JAAIXI010000236.1, read on the forward strand.
TAACTTGATTAATTGCTGGAAATAAGAAAAATATAAAATGTTGTTATATATACATATATTTAAATAATTTTAATGAAATATTAATTGTATATACATAAAATTTATTTAAAAAATATAAGTTATCTAAATCTATATTCTTGTTGAATCTTATTTTGTTAGGTCAACTTACTTTTTTCAGTATTTTGCGATTCATGGCGTACTTTTGTTGTTAATGGGTTTTGCGCTAAAGTTAGTCGTCTAGCTGACGTTGCAACCTAACAAAAAGTTAAATAAAATACATTTCAAATATAAAAGTGTATCTTTAGTATTTTATTAAGTAGAACATTACGTATATAAAGTAAAAATAGTTATCCGGCATCGAATAGCCTAATATAGGCTATATTAATAGGTTATAAAATAACTTCTAAACACTTACCCGTAAAATCTTCTGCATAGTAGAAAATAAACTTTAACAATAAATGAATATTAAGAGTTATTTTTAGCAAATAAATTATATTTAAAGCTAAATGCCCTAACAAATATATATTAATACTCTTTGTTTACTAAATTAAACAGTAAACACTATTCGTATTCGTTATCGTTATTGCAATTTGCAACACACAAATATTCACAAATATGAAATTATCAGATAGTCAGATGCAGTGTTACCCACAATACCCACTCGATTTTTTAAATATGCTGTGCTAGACCAATTATATAAAGTCTAATCTACACTCTCTAAAAGAAAACACGAGGCAACGCGATGTGTCAATAGTGTCGTTCGCGTTCGTGTCGTCTCGCTTTGCCTCGCCTCTCCTCGCGTTCGCTTCACTATTTATCGGTTTTTCGGACGAGACTCAAAGAACGCGAGGCGGTGAAGTGAGAGGATCAACCACTCTTGCGCTTATTCATTTTGTTGTTAAATGCTGTAGAGTAAAGGAATATTTTAATGTAATAAGAAAAAAACAACGCGACTGGTTATGGGTTCGATTCTCACTCGCGAAAATTAAATATTTAACATTTTCATTTCTTCTGGTCTCGAGGAAAGCCGCGGCATTGAGTTCCGCCACTCAATACGCAATGCTTCCAGAATTCGGCGGAAAATGTAGAATGAAGTGTTTTAATACAAGGCAGAGGGCTGCTGTGTGAAGTGAAGCTGAAAAAAAAGCGTTGTGCACTTTGTGTACATCCACAACATACATGTACCATTTATTATATTTATATATATTATTTATTTGGTCTATTGACGTCACCACCAACACCTCCGTTGTGACTTTGTTTTTAAGTAATAGTCGCAAGATATTATAATATTGTTAGGTGACAGACCTAGTGGCCAACTGAATAAATCACTAAATATAAATTTTTATCTTATGTCAAATCTCCCAATAAAATTGTATGTACAGCTTTACTGGTGTGGATTTTTTAAAAACGTATACACAAATTTTAATTTTATTTTTGTGATATATCGTGTAACTATCAAAAGCATTTTTTGGTTACAGTCCTGTATATTTAATATTAATTTTATTTATAAATAAAATTATGTACTCGAAATTTGTTTTGATTTTGTACTAAAATTGATTTATAGTTCCAAGTCAAATATAAAATCAGTAATACCGATTAGTAAATAAATTTCAATGATATTGTTTCAAATAACACAACTACAAGTGTACCAACATTAAACTAAATGCTGCGCGTCTTTCTTATTCATTCGTTGACAGCTGCTGTTTTATAGTATCTATGTAGTTATATATAGATATAACTATAGATTTTACCTTTATTCAACTACTACCACCATACCCAATCCAGAAGAAGTTGTTGCCTGTGAAGGATGCCTTCAGCTGCGAATGCGAAGTCTGAAAAACCAGCTTCTTCGGAAGCTGTTGATAATTCACCAGTACGTCAGATTATAACTATTATTGAGCACAAAATTCGAAACTTGGAGAAAAGGAAGGTGAGTACATCACATCGCAATGTTCACAGCGTCAACAAATATTTCCAATGTTTTCTTTGTCTGCAACTTTTGTTTGTAGACGATTTTGTTTAGATCTAAGTGATTTAAACTTGTGTGTTACAAACAATTATGTGAGAAACAGTTTTTAGCATCATTTAAATCGTATGTAAATAATGATGCGGTATTCCGTTGACGCCATTTTTGTACATGTGCTTCAATAATTCTACCATCAAACCGCGACGCCCATTCTTGTCACTTTTAAAATATTAAGAATTTAAATTCGAAAATAATTAATCTTTAATAATATAATAATAAGTATGCACTATTTAGTAATTACATTTCTTTGATTTAGAAGTGCATACTTCGGTTTGTAGACTATGAAGTATGCAAACATGTAGATAGCTTGAGCTTACGATAACATCATTAAGAAAAATGTCAACTTATAGCTACTTACGTTTCAATCTAAAATGAAATTAAGCATTTGATGTGAAATGTATAAAAAAAATTTACAAATCATTATTGGAACCGTAAATAATTCCTTTTACAGAGTAAGCTCACATCATATCGCGACTTACAAAAGGCAGGGAAAGAACTTAACAGTGATCAGAAAGTTGCTGTAGCTAAGTATGATGAAGTGGCTCAAACTTTAGAATTTGCCCGAGATCTTTCAAAACAAGTGACTATAATAGCTACTGCTGCTGAACGTGAAGCTAAGAAACAAGCTAAAAAGGTTAGAGTATATTATTTTTAAATATATAGCAATGTATAATTTTCATACTCTAAAATCTAAGTATTACATTCAATGCATGAAGCATGATGTATTATTATAATCCAAAAGGTCCATACTAAAACTTTAAAATTTTGTGTTAGCAGTGTGTTAAGGTGTATTCTAAAGGGGTCCTACTATAAACCTACACAAGAGGGGTGTAGAAGCTAAAGTATTTCAGTCCAAAAATATTTTCTGGACCTTGTATATTAAAACACTTAAATTTATATGTAATTTTAATCTGTTTTGATTAATATTATTTGAGTAACCTATTCCAATGAAAGAATCAGATATCAGTATATCTGATTCTGGTATAAATAACTACTTATTAAATAACTATTTATACTTATGACAGCAGAAATTTGCAATTTACTCTGTTTAGGTATTTTGTGTCTGAAGTGCTTGTCACCCTGCAACTCTATTAAAATACAGCAATCTAAGAAAAAAAAATACATTCTTTGATTGAAAAATGTATTTCTTAGGCAAAATTTTGTAGGAAATATTTAATTAATAGAGATCTATTTCTTTGTACTTAATTATGTGCCAGTTATTAATACATACATATATATGAAGTTTTTCTAGTTTTATACAGACAAATTATAAATAATAATAAATACCTAAAATAATTTTAAAAGTTTATAGTTATCAATTGTAAATTCAAATATTTCTAAAAGTAATAAATGTTAATATTAAAGATATCAAATTTAGAAGACAAAAATATATAGAATCTGATTAAACACTCTGTTTAATGATGTTGGTAGAAGTTCTGTTTTGTTTTGTAATTTGCAATGTTGAGTTACACCACTTAAACTAAAATCTTTATTTTCTGCAAAACAATGATATAATATATTGTAATTATTAAATATTCCTCAACATTTACAACAGTTTTTCAAAATCTGCCGTCATGCCTATTGTAATGTTTGTATGCTACAATCTCGAAAAGGCCTGTATGACATCACAGAAGTTTAAGAGCACAAAAAATATATAGTCTTGATTTTTTTTCAGCAGAAATATTGACCTAAAATCTTACAGACCCTATCCCACTTTGTCACGATGGCTGGTTCCATTTTCTTTCTTTATTATAAAAATATATTGACATAATTTCAGGATGCATGGGTGCGTTATTCAGTGGAAACTAATAAAATACGCGAGGTTCTTCTTATTCTGGATTGTTTAGTGCAAATGGGTAATAATGAGGCCAGAGAGGATTTTCTTAACGGTTCCAATGGTGCAGCTAAGTTGACTGAGGAAGACTTGAAGATTTTGGATAATCTGTAAGTTACATACAAATTGTATTTTATTTATTATTTTTAATATATTTTGAAAGACAGATAGTGTAGACATAGCAGCACAGCATCTGACTGTAAACATGATGGTTAAATATATATGGATTATTTAATTTTTTCCTTAATGTTCTTATTTATTTAGTTTTTATATGATATTTTGTTCTTATGCACTTACATAGGAACAAATATACCATCTACTTATATTTCTATTATATTGTATGTAACTAAAAACATTTTCCATTGAAGCAATTTTTGATTAGAGATTTTAATTTTATACATTTTAATTGAATTTATTGGACATTTATGTACATATCAGATGTCAATACATTTTTTTTGGACTAAACTTGCACATTGTTTTTTAATAAGGAGCTCATTGAATTCTGGATAAGGTAACAGTTCTAAGAACAAACAAATAAAAATGTTGATTTGGGGCAAACTCCTTTCCTTTTCGAAAGCGATTGGAAATTGTATTACTTATTTATATTATTTGTTGAATATTTTTTTTTACTGATGCTGTTTTATGCTGTGACAAAACACAAAGTGTTATTGTAATTACACTTATTTGTATCTTATAACTATAAGTTGAGCTCAAGAGTAGTTGGAAAAACAATGAGGAAAAACAATTGTATTGCAGGATCAATCTCAACAGACACATTTTTTAGGTGATTGAATTATTAAAATGTGCATTTTAACATTAAAATATGAAATTATTATTAATCTTAATCCTTGTATATTACATGTAGATCAAATAAATACATAATATTTGTCTGTTATTTTACCAGTATCTAATATAATTTCTGGATAAAAGCATATTAACTTGATTTTTATTTAAGGCTGATTTCAATATAATTTGTATTAATTATATTGAAATCAGCCTTTAATTTGGTAAAGTTTTGCTAATGTTGATATTACAACTTAAGATTAAACTATATTTGTATCAGTACAACTACAACGATTATTGTCAATGAAATATGTGTATGGTCTGACTCACAATGATCATTTGTTGTGTCCATAACATTTAAAATCTTTTATTTTTGTAGTTGATTTTGATATGTCCACCAAGACCTCCAACAACAGAAATATCTCCTTATATCACATAGTTAAAACTTTTTTCTTTGTTTATATGCTATATTTTTATAATGATATTATGTATCATACAATAATTTTTTAAATTATTTTCTACATTGATCCACCAACCACCAGGTGCATCCATAAATAATAGTTAACCTCAAATGTACTATACTTTTACTGTAAATTAAACAATTTTTTCGTGTTTTAAATAAATAAAAAAAAATACATGAGACACACTCTTTTTGCTACTTTCCACTCAATTTCTCAGACATTGCCTGTTGCATAGTGAAACTCAACCCTGTGCTTTGTCAAATTACCAAAGTGAGAAAATGGAATAATTAATTTCCCTAAGAGGGAATCAAACCTGCAACCATCTCATTTAAAGCTAGATGCTATCACACACTAACATATAGTAATTAAATTTTTGTTTTTATACAATAAAATAATACTATAAAACATCAAATCTAATTTCAGATACCCAGAGATTACCCCAAAACATGAGGTTAATGAAGAAGGACAGGCTGGGTTCCATACACACACAATCAAAGCTGCCGAACACTTATATGCCATTATTGATGGAAAACCAAAGGAAGTTTTGGGAACAACTTACACTCATATCAAAGAAATTGTGAATACAGTAAATGAATGTGGTTACTTTGACAAGTCTGCAGATATAGTAGTACCAGAACCTGAAGAGTGTCAGCCTGTGCAGGAAGAGGTGGAGCACGCCCAGGTGGAAGTGGAGGAGCTGGAGCTGGAGCCGGTCGCCCCCATGTACGCGCCGCCCGTCGCGATGCCAGCGCCACCCGCGCCCGCCGTTGTGCCGGCGCCCGGCTACCCGCTCCGCCCCCTACCCCCCATCACCCTTCAGGAAGTCGAACACGCTTACTTTTCACAGCAGTATCCTCAGCAGCGACCTATTTCGGAAGTAATTGGGTCACAAAACTTCTTCTTTCTTCAGGAGTCTGAAATTGACAGCCCTGTCGGAACTCCTCAACCCCCTATTCTGAACCAAGCCTCGCCGCCGGGACCCATCCCCACACAAACTTTCACAAATCAACATTACGTCCAAATACCGGGAGGCCGAGTCCCCGAGCCGGGTATCATCCCCATGCCGCCGCAGCCACACTTCGCTCCTCACCCCGAGCACGCCTATCTCCCGGCGCCCCCCCTGCCGCATCCGCCGCACCTACACCCCGCTCACAACCCTCAGCCGCACCTAGTTATCCCAGTGGAGCCTACTCCCTCTCCGTCGGAGGAACACAAGGAAGTGATTCCGGTGGAAGATAGAATTGAAGAAGATTCAAAGGAGAGCAGGAGCCCCGAGCGGGACGACGACCGCAAAGCTCAAGGTCAGGGTGACGGACAGAACAGATACAGAAGGTACCGCGGAGGTGGCGGTGGCGGCGGCAGGGGATCCTCCAACGGCTTTCGAGGCCGCGGGTCCTTCCAGAACAGGCAGAACAACGACGGCTACCACCCCAGGCACAACAACGACTACCAGAACAGATCGAAGGAAGGTTACCAGGGCCGGCAGTACGACGGCTACCAGAACAGGCACAAGGACGGCTACCAGGCGCGGGGCGGCGACGCGTACTACGGCAACGGCGACGCCGGCGACGCGCACCACGAGAACGGTGGACACAACTACCAAGGGTACAAGGGCCGCGGCCGGGGAGCGCGCGGAGGGCCTCGGGGCGCTCCGCGGCCGCCTCGCGCGCACCCCCACCAGTACAACCGCAGGCCCGACAACGTCGAGTAGTAGGCTACGACCCGACATCTGACGGACTAAATCATTCGTGGAAGGCAAATTTCACCGGCAACAACGCGCTGTGGTAACAACAAAACAAGAGATTATGGTATATAAAATAATTTAAAAAAATAATAAAAAAAAAGTAAAATAATAAAACGTGAAACTGAATAAAAAATAAGTTACTTGAATTTAGATGTATGATATATGCGATTATTGTAAGTTACGTTAATTCTAGATTCTTGTATAGTATTTCGTCACGCGACTGAGCAGTGACCGCGGTACCTCGTGCGTGCCTCGTCCTCGTGATAATTAAGTACAGGAGATGCACACTAAGAAAATGCCCTCGCTGAGATCTTATCTAAATCTCATTAACCTTTATGAATATGGTCCATTCGAAATACAAATTATATGTGTTAAATGCATGATTTTGTTTCTTTTGCAATTACTTTTTTTTAATTGTGTAATTTGTTATTGCTTTAATCTTTTTGACTTCTTAAAATAATGAACAATTTTTATTATATGTAACTACAAACTGTTATAGTCCTTCACTGGATCCTGTATTTTATAAAATTTTGCTACTCCACTAATCTATTTTTTAATATTTTTAATCATTTTATGTCGGCGATTAAAATGTTCGTACAAATGTTAGCATTTTGTTGCTCTTAAAGTATGTCATTGTTAATAATTCCAACACTTCCGTTTTATTCTTACATCGTTCTCAATAGAGGCTGTGTGCAAACAAATTAAAGTATTCTATGATTACATCTTGTTTAATTACTTAATTAAGCTTCCATCTATCAAAATTAAATATATATATAAGAAATTTGATTAATTATTATTAGACAATATTCATTAGACAAAATAAAAAAGAAGTAGTAAATTCTTCAATGATTTACTTTCCTTAATGCGTGAATCCGTTTTTTTTCCGAATACTATAAATCCACAATAATTAATACGCAGTAAAGCCTTTAGTTTTCGTTTTATTATTTTCTATATTAACGTGAGTAAAATTTAACAAGCAAATATAGCCTGGCAAATATGTTATTGATAATGGGAAGCGCGCGCGGCAAATTGCGCAGAAAGCGTATTTTGATGTCTGCACAGACACCCGCTCACGCCGGACCGATTCCCCGTAAGCGCTCGCGGGGAATCGGTGCGGGGTGTGACCGGGCTATGGTACAGTCGAGCGCAACGCTATCAGTTCATTACTATGAAATATGAATATGATAGCATCGGAATCGGATTAATACGGAATGGTGTAGTAGAGCATATTTGTCTAGTAATATTATAATGATTAGTGTGTTTGTTAGCTTAAACAACATGCAAAATCAAGTTTAAATAAACAACTGAATTGAAATTATTATAATGGGGCCACATACAAATCTTCTCAATCCAAATTCAATAAAAAAAGTAAAATATAAAAAGTAATTTTAATAAGGTACATAAAAAAATGTAAATAATAACACATACAAAAAAATCGTAAAAAATAAAGTTTTAATAAATAAAATGTCAAATATAAAAGTAAAAAATTAAATGGAATGGCCGTTAGTGTTCATTTACTAAAATAATTAGTAATTAAATGCAAATTAAATAAAAATACGTAAAAAAATCAGGCTTAACTTTGCTTGATATTTGATTGAATTATTTAAAAAAATACAAATAGGTGTCTAATCTTAATCTTTTTGTACCATAAATAATTAAAATAATTACCCAACATTTTTATTTAGAATTAAAATTAAATAAATTATTAAATTTATTACTGTTTTATTTAAAATGTTAATTAATGCATGCAAGAAAGTAAAAAATAAAAATTGACAAATAATAAAGCAAACAATCAAAACGGTAAAAGGCATTTTTGTTTACAATTAATTATATTCTTCTTTGAGCAATATAGTGTGAGCTCGATTGTACATATAAAGATGTGTGGGTGCGAATTTCCTGTAAGGACGTAGCGCTCACACTGACGCACAGTACCTTGTATGGCAAAGGGATACCTCACTCTCATTTTTTTTGTACCTCTAAATTTATTTAAATAATTTATCCAATATATTTTTTTTATATAATCTTAAATATTGCCACATATTTCTTTATCCATATTGCATAGTATATAAGCTTGTATTATGCATACTGAATGTTTATGTTGTACATAAGTGTATATATATAAATATCATGTGCCATTATATATTTAAGCAGAAGCTTACAATTGATTAATTATTTATTGACAAAAAAAATATTATACTTTTCGGGCTAGTCTTGATTTTATTCTCGACAACATTGTATGGAACAGCTGATTATTTTTCGATATTTACGTATCCTCATAAAATTTTCGTTTTGTATAATTTACTACAACATAAACATGATAGACAGATATTTTAATTATCGTAAAGGTAAATGTGATTTGCTAAGCGTGAGGTAAAACAATATAACAGGGTAACACTGATCGAACGTTCTCTGCGCATACGTATACTGCGCAATTTGCCGCGCGTGCTTCCCATTATCAATAACATGTTTGCCAGACTATAGCTACTTTACAAGCTGTGTGCATAATATTCAATATGTGGAGTTCGGCGTCACTTGTGCCAGAGGGTGTCCAGACTATCTGTCCGATATTGGTTTGTGGGCATACGCGTACGCGACCCCGGATCCTCGAGCCGCCACTCTTATATCCTCACGCAGTCCGTAAGAATGGTGTCCTTTCTCCTCCCTCTCCTCCTTCCTTTAACTATCCTACCCCCTTCTATTTTCCTCTCCCCCCGGTTTTCCCCACAAAGGGGTTTTTGGAGGTCAGACGGCAGTCGCTCCATGAAAACCGCCATATTATGAAACGAACCAAGAACAGACTGGGTACGGCTAGGGCGTCGCCGCAAAACGACGCGCAGGCACATCGCCCTACACCTGCGGCAAGTGGGCAAGGGCTACCGTGTCAAGTACGGGCACGGTTAAAGACGCAAGTACCCAGACGGAAACTACGCTTTGCAACGTGGAATATTGGCTCTCTAACCGGACGATGCAGGGAACTCGCAGATGTACTCATGAAATGTCGGGTCCAGTGTGCTTTCCTCCAGGAAACTCGCTGGTAGGGCAATAAGTCCCGTAACATCGGACAGGGTTACCGGCTTATATACACTGGGTCACCTTCGGGTAGAAACGGTGTAGCGGTAGTGCTTTCTGAAGAGCTTCAGAATGGGCTCCTTGAAGTTGACCGTCGCTCCGACCGCTTGATGCAAGTGAGGGTACTGATTGAGGGCGTTATCACAAACTTAATCAGTGCCTATGCTCCCCAGGCGGGATGTAGCGCGGCCGAAAAGGAGACATTCTGGGAGCATTATGAAGGGGTGCTACTTGCTGTGCCGTCTACCGAAGTGGTCTTAGTTGGTGGGGGCTTGAACGGGCACGTCGGTAGGGCTACTGAGCCGTATGAACGTGTTCACGGGGGTTTTGGGCACGGTCTGCGCAATGCAGAGGGACAAAACATTCTGAGAACCTGTATTGCGTCTGATCTGGCCGTCATGAATACGTTCTTCCAAAATAATTCTCAGCACCTTATCACGTATAAGTGCAGGTCCCACTCAATTCAAATAGACTACTTATTGACCAGACGGTGTCATATGGGCAGGGTAACTAACTGTAAGGTCATTCCAGGCGAAAGCCTAACGGCCCAACATCGTCTTCTTGTCATGGACTTTAACGTCACTCCGAAGAAGAAAGTAGCCGAGAAACGTCCTCGGATCAAGTGGCGGTTGCTGAATGGACCGATGCAGACCGACTTCCTGGCAGAGGTGAAGTCATAATCTTTCGACTAACACCGAGAATGCTCAGGATGCTTGGGATCGGGCTCAGTCGGCAATCATTGCGGCAGGCAGGCGAGTTCTTGGTGTTTCTAGGGGAGGACGTGTCATCGACAAGGAGACATGGTGGTGGAATGACGAGGTCCAGGAGGTGACTCGTGAAAAGAAGGCTGCCTTTAAGAAGTGGCAGGAATCCAACTCTCCTGAAGACAGACTGGAGTACACAGTAGCTAAACGTGCCAGTAAAAGAGCTGTAGCCAGAGCCCGCAGTGAGAGTTTGTCACCATTGTATGATAAACTTGAAACTGTGGAGGGGCAGAAGCTCATTTACAAACTGGCACGTTCCCGGGATAAAGTGACGCAAGATATCGCAAAATGTCTTTGCGTCAGAGATTCCCAGGGCACGCTGCTCTGTAATCATGACTCTGTGAAGGAGAGGTGGAGAAGCTACTTCCAGGAGTTGCTGAATACTCAGCACCCATGCAGTCTTCATCACGACCCACCGCCTAACCTCGGACTTATTGCCCCAATAACCCTTGACGAAACACGTAATTGCCTTCGACGCATGAAGAACGGAAAAGCGGTGGGACCTGACGACATTCCGATCGAAGCGTGGAAATCGTTGGGCTCTCTTGGTGTGCTCATGCTTACTGACCTTTTTAACCATATCTTGAACACTGGTAAGATGCCGCATCAGTGGCGGCTTAGCTTTATTACCCCTATTTACAAGGGAAGGGGCAGTGTTCAAGATTGTGGTAGTTATAGGGGCATTAAGCTTATGAGTCATACCATGAAGCTCTTCGAGCGCATGATCGACTTCAGGCTCCGCCGAGAGTGTACTGTCTCTGAGTCTCAATATGGATTTCAGCCAGGATCGGGCACCATGGACGCCATTTTCGCCCTCAGAACTTTGATGGAGGCATACAGGGAAAAAAGGAGAGCTCTGCACGTGGCCTTTTTAGATCTGCAGAAGGCCTTTGACTGTGTGCCTCGTCAGTGTATCTGGTGGGCATTGCGATCCAAAGGGATCCCTGAGGCCTATATTGAGATTATCAGAGGCATGTACCACGATTCCGCTTCTATGGTTAGGACTGCTGTTGGCGACACTAGACCCTTCCCGATTACAGTGGGGGTTCACCAGGGCTCGGCTCTTAGTCCGTTCTTATTCAATGTAGTGCTCGATACTGTCTCGGCTCACATCTAGGACCAGCCTCCATGGCTGATGATGTATGCCGACGACATAGCACTCATTACCGAGAACCGACTGATGCTGGAGCGTAAAGTGAACCTCTGAAAGGGTACGCTTGAGAACGGCGGTCTTAAACTAAATGTGTCGAAGAAAGAGTACATGGCCTGCGGGAGCCGGGACTCGAATAGGTCCTGAGCCAGCCGTTAAGTCGGAGAAGTTCAGGTATCTTGGATCCGTTATGCACGAGTCTGGAGGCATCGATCACGATGTCCATGGCCGGATAAGCGCTGCCTGGGCCAAATGGCGGGAGGTCACTGGTGTGGTCTGCGACCGCAGAATACCGCCCAAGCTCAAGGGACTGATAGACAAGAGCATCTTTCGACCGGTTCTTTTATACGGCAGCGAATGTTGGCCAGCACTATCTCGGCACACTCAGGAGTTTCACGTAACGGAGATGAAGATGCTGAGGTGGATGTGCGGCGTAACGCTGTCTGACCGCATACGTAACACATTCATTCGAGGTAGTCTTGGGGTCCGTGACGTAGCGGATAAGCTCCAAGAGCGTCGCTTGAGATGGTTTGGCCACGTTACGCGCCGGCCTAAGAACTATGTCGGACGCAAGTGCCTTGCTATACTAGTTCCTGGGGCGCGACCTCCTGGACGCCCAAGGAAGCGCTGGTTGGATGTCGTGATGCAGGACATGAGAGCCAATGGTCTAACCACCGAGGACGCAAAAGATCGTGCAAAGTGGAGTAGGTTGAGTAGGGAGGCAGACCCTGGCAATAGCCGGGATTAATGCCAGGAGGAAGAAGAAGGAGTTCGGCGTCACTGTCTTCGGGTTTTCACTCTAAATTCACTGTTACACAATAAATTCACAGTTTTACAATTTAAATTACATACTTTTCCCTCCAAATTCATACTTTTCACTTTAATTAATTCATACTTCTTTAAAAATATAAATTAATTTTAACAAAATATAGGTTTGCATGTATTTATCAAAAATAATTTAAGATTCATAAAACAAACGTACATTTTTTAATAGCTTCATGCTGTATCCGCACACAGCAGACTAGGAATGTCGGAAGTGGGAATATCGACGTATCGATATTTATTAAAATATCAATATCTACCTAGATATATCCCTACTTTAACAAGACTTTACTTTTTGCGTTTTTAAAATTAAAGTGTATTTAGCTAAATATGTACAAATAGAAATTTATACACAAAATGTTCAAAAATCTCAATAAAAGTGAAAGTATATTTATCAGTATTCCTCTTTTATTAACGGTGTATATGCATGAATATAGCAAGCATATAAATAAAGTGTTAAGATACTCCAATTCCACTTCAATCTCTCAAAGTGTTAATAATGATTTAGATTTATATATTTTCTTTTTATAAGTATAACTATTTGTAATCAGTATTTAATGCTATAATCAAATGAGGTGTCATGACTTGTAGAGATATTTTTTATTTAATTTTAATTTATTATTTGCTCTGCAGCGGTTCTAGGGAAGTCCACAATACTATCAATTTAAATAATATTTATCAAGTTAATTTATATCTTCATCGGTATTCTTATTCTTAATATTGCATTTCATCTCAATCTATATACACATACAAATAAACACATAAGTTAATCAGCATTATTATAACAAAGGTAATGGAAACTAGATAATCAATATTATTTTTCTTAAGTTTGTGTGTTTTGTTAATAGTTCAATATTAATGATATTTGTAGTGCAATGGTACTATTGGAATTTAGTCAATCAAATGTACTCATTTAAAGACAAGAATTTCTTAATTATGTCAAAGCCAATATATTTTTGTATACAATATTTTTTAAAGCAGTTTTTGTATGCTTTTTAAGATGATTTAAGTTACTGAAATTAAAGGCAAAATGTGAATTTGAAGGACAAATTATGAATTTTAGAAATTAATTTGGAGTGTTAAGTATAATAGCATGTTAATTTGATGTGCAAAAGAACGAATTTGTAGAGAAATAAATTATAAGCAAAAAAAACATTTTTAGAAAAAGCTTTTATTTAAACGCTCTAAAAAGGAGTTTTGTTTTTTAAATTTTAACTATCAACTCATACCCTCATTGTACACAATTTATATGATCATAAAAGCTTGTCGCGCGATTTACTTGTGTAAATAAACTAGTGCTAATTTAATTATGTAAAATCTGTAAAGTTTTAATTTAATTAAATATTGATTTTTGATTGACTTTTAAAAACCTATTGATTTGTATATAGACGCAGTAAATGACACTTAAGGTCTCTACTACTCTACTCATTCTACATCTACTCTACATTAGATGTACTACTATACTTAGCACCGATAGTATAATAGTAGTATAAGTTACTGATATGAAGGAGTATGAATTGTAGACATAATCCTAAGAAAATTAAACACACTTTCGTATGTTCTATTATTCTTTAACTGTATTACAGTGGAGTCGTGGCCTCCGTGAGGTGAGATGAAGATGGCTGCGCGAAAAAGAAATGAAAAATACTATTTTTGAAAACTCAGGAGCATTGGGGGGTTCACTGCCAGTTATGAGTTTTCACGAAAATTGTTAATATATCTACAAAGTACACAATACAAAAACATAAATTAAAGCTAGCTATTATAACCAGATAAAGGCTGGTGGGTATTGAAAATATAAAAAATATGCTCTATTATATTTTGATCTGATAACTTTATGGGAGAAAAGTCTTATTGCTTTTTTTGTATAAAAAACTGATCATACTAAAGTACTTCTCAATTTATATAAAATTAATGTAATTTTTATTTACTCTGATTAGTAGGTTAATTTGAGTAACCTATTCCAACGAGGAAATTAACAAGTGGTAGAATTTCGCAATTTACTCTTTCGATATTTTGGCAATAAAGTGCCTTTGGTTTTATACCCATTATATACTTCAAAAAATATATTTACATACATATACAACATAAGCCAAAATAATTTTATATTATGACTATGGTCTTTGCTCGCAAACATTACTTTGCTTATCAAGTATAAGAAATCAAATTAAAAAAAATAGTTTTAGAGGTTCCTTCAGAAATAAAAAAAAGTTTCATAAAATTGCCATTTATTAGGATGTTAAAAAAATTCAAAACAAGTCGCGAGTTCTGCCTAAATAGAACAAAATAAATAAAGTTCCTTTTATTTTATACGACAGAACTTGATATTTTACAACTATAGTCTATGGATGTGTATAAACTACGTATTTATCGGCGTATCGTTAACCCTACACAACCCAATGTAATTATACAAAATATCTTCTAATAGTGTACTTAGTTCAAAAAGTAGAAATATAATATCGCCATTTTTGTTCATTTTTAAGTTACGGCAATAAAACTTAAACCTAAACATCACTTTAATCATTTTTTTGAAGGCCGCTTTAGGAATGTTGTTTATATTATAGTTGCCTATTTAAGTCATAAACTGCTCATTATATGGTGGTCTGTCACTGTAATTATAATATTTTAAAGAAAGGTCGATCGAAGCAAGAAATAATATACCGTTTATTATGCAAAATATTTAATTTCTTGTAAAAAAGACCGCCTAACTGAAATTATTTACAAAAAAAATGATTTTTTTTAATTTAAGACAAAATGAAAAGTTAACATTAAAATAATTCAATCACATTTCTTTTATAAATTTGAAAGTAAGAGTGTTAAGTTTTTTATTATTAAAAGTAAATAAATGTTTGTTCCCAATGGGCATTGCACATTATGACAATTTATCTAAATTATTTACAGATGCATAATTATGGGATTGTCTAGCAAATATTGGTATTTTACATATTGCGAAATACGTATTTTACAAAGGCCGTACAATAAAGGAGAGACTCTTGGCCTTTGGACGTTATAAATCACCACATCTCACATTTTCGCGATTTGTACTTCACGATTTATTAATATATTTCTACATTGTAATCAAAAAGAAAAACCCAACAATAATCTTGTAATGATGTAAGCTATTTGCTGGAATAATGTAATTACAAAAGATAATATTTTAGTATTGAGAATTATATTAACAAATTGTGTTTTCCGAAACCCAATCGCACGTAAAAATAAACTAAAATATAAAATCACAAACCATACAGTAAACCCGTCGGCACTACCTTGGTATACAATTTTTGCGTCATTGATAAGCAAAAATGGCACCAGTCCTAACAATAAACAACTGATACTAAGTAACAGCCAAAAAATTCGACGATTATTGTGAATAAAAAGAAAATTAATACATTAATAAACTAATATGTGATGTCTGTTCGCTATTCACTATTATAAACACGTTCGCGCCCAAAGTTTCCAATGTAATGAATGTAAGATTGGCAAAGGCTGTCTACGAATCTCAAAATTAACTAATATAACGACGAAGCCCTGTCACGAACGAGTATTAAGAAATGCTTAAATTTTACATGTGTATTAACAATACAAAAAAAATTACATAAATACACATATTTCACAGGTATAAAATGTAAATAAAACGTAAGTCCTTGTGTTTGTCTCCTTGGTTACGGATGTTAAATCATCTGTCGTGACATCGCGTGGCGCACCTTGCGCTCCCACGACTCGGCCTCCGCCCACGACTGCCGCACGTCGCGGAACAACTGTAATAAAATAACATATAACAGAAAAGGCAGAGGGAAAAGTTTAAAGACAATCCGTCCAATTTTCGAGATATTGGCGTGATGAGTGGCGGAATTCACCGCCGCACTTCGTCTTGCTATAACGGGGAAATAAAAATAATCGAGTGACAGGCGTGATTAATATAATTAATATATTATTGTTATATAATTAATATATAATTGCATTCATCTATATTTTTTTAAATATATTTAACCTAACTGTAGTTTTTCAGTCTGGACTGATATTATGAGACCTTTATTTAAAAATGAATATGTGATCTGTGACGACGTTGACGTATATAGCGTTGACAAACAACAGTGACATTTTTTCTATTACAATTCAGTACAAAATAACAAAAGACACCCACCCACCACGCCCAATACGGTGTTTCTGATCTTTATAAAATAATGTTTATGGTATGGTTTAATTTAGTAATGTTGATTTTAAAATAATTCACTTTTCATTTTACCGACGTGTTATTTATATATAAAAAAAAAACACAAATTAAAACAATTAAAGCACACCTGTGATATCCAGACTTCGTCGGCAAGCAGCTCATTGAGAATAACAGTTGTATCTTTACTGGGGTTTTGCATTCTCTTCTCGGCCACTCTTTTACTACACTCCGCATACATGAGGTATTTTTGATGTGATATTCTTGAAAACAACTGCACTCGACCGCAACACGTGCTGCACACGAGGAATTCCTGAAAACAGAGTTTATTCCTAACTTAATAAATGTAAGCGTGGGTGATGAGATCTACCACTCAACACTTAATGTCCCACATTTGACTGAAAAAGGGAGTGTTTTGATTTTTGGTTTTCTCAGCGTACTCTACTATATGCTGGACACTATTAATAATCAGGGAAATAATTATTTTCATTTTTTAACTCTGGTAAAGAGATAAATTGTGGTTTCGCCGTTAAGGAGTGTCTTAACTCTGTTCCCTCTGTATAAAGCTAAATAAATAACAAATTTACAACTAAAATCTTCTCATACCTTCTCATAAGCAAGCCTCGCATCCGGCTGGACGGGCTCCAACGTGGCCGGGTTGTAGGGTTGTCCGTACAGTAGGAGACGCGCGCTGGCCGGTCGCATGCAGGCGCGGCAAAGCCCTGCGCCCGCCGCCACGCTGAGGCCGGGCCACGTGGCCGCGGCGGCGTCAAGGGCGCGCGCGTCTCCGCCGCCCCCACCTGCACCCCCGCCCGCGCCCCACGATACGCGTGCGCGCATCGCCTCCGTCACTTCGTCCACCGTCTTCACATTCGACAAGAAGTAGTCGTCTGGAAATTGTTTATATTATGTACATAACATATCCATCCGATCTGCTTGAAATTTATAAGGCGCTAAAAACATTTTCGCAGACCGCTTATTAAGAAAAATAAATTACGTTGGTAGGAAATAAAATAATGATACGTCAGATCAGGTAGATCATAATGCCGCAGTTGAACCGCATTGGACTGTAACGCGATGGAGTTTTGGGTTCGATATTCACTCGTTAGCGTGAATTATTATCATTTCCCCACTAGGGCAAAGCAAAGTGCGGCGTTGAGTTCCACCACTCGACAATATCTCGAATTGAAGCGGAATGCAAAGAACTCATTGTCGGTTAAAGACATCTATCTATTTTAAAATGTTAATGATACCTTGTTCTTGAAATATTTCCGTTAAAAAATTTGGGTCCAATGCGTGAGATATTAATGTCTGTATATATACTTCAAAATTTTCTTGATACATTTGTGTCTCCAGCATACGCTTTTCCATAAAACTACCGTCGTCTAGTGATAAATCGTTTCTTACTAATTCTACTATCGTTTCTAGGTGTGATTGTGACCGAACTTTAACTTGTACTTGGCTGTAAAGTTTTTTATTTTGTGGGTTCCATGCTGCATACTGAAACATTGAAAGTTAAATAAAATAAAAGGCGTCATTTAATCACTTTAGACCGTCGTAGCGTAGCGACACATACTCTGATTGCAAATGTCGGTGTGGGTTCAATTCCCGTTTGGGGAAGTGAATTGCTTTCATTTTCTAGCTCTGGTAACCGTTTAACCACTCAAAACTCAATATCTTAAGAATTTGATGATACATGAGGAATAGACTCTAAATACTATGTTCTTTAATTTATTATTTGCTCTGCAGCGGTTCTAGGTACTAGGTACTTTATTCAGTTATCAAGAGTTCGCAGCCAAAACTCTTGATAACTGAATAAAGTAAAGCAAATAAAAAAGGTTATATTTATAAAAGATATATAGTATAAATTATTTTGAATTGTTAAAGAATTGAACAAGAAATCATAGTTATAAAAACTTAGTTCACTTTACGTTGCAGTTACAGAAAACAAATATATTTTTTGTTGTGTTCATTGTTTATTAAATTTATTGTAATAAATATTCAGATAAAGTATGAAATATTTTAAGTTTTTATTATACTTACTGTAGATATGTTCCGGTATAGGACTTTTCCGTTTTCCTCAAAGGGCTCATATTTTTGCAGTAAAGTTTTCCCGTCAACTCTCCATATCGCCGGCCACATCTCGTTCAGTTCACTTTTTATCGCAACGAATTCCCCCGACTTAAAATATAAACACAATAATAATTAATGTAATGATCACTGAAGTTATCATGACGCAGCAACGAAGCATTTCATTGTAATCGGTTTTGAGTTTGATTCTCACTGGGGAATGAAATATTTATATCTTTTCGCTCTGATGCCTAGAAAATATGTGGCGTTGAGTTCCACTATTCATTATGCAATGTTCCGAAATTTAGGCGGAAAGTGAGAGAGGGAGTATCTTAATACCAGGTTCCCTCTGCCCATCCTGCTGCTGATATACATTCCATGTAAAAACATAGGTGAAGCTAAAATTTATTAAGTTTGATCAAATTAACAAAATAATCATATACATTTCGGCACAGTTAATAAATCTACACAATGCTTTAAGAGGTAATTTGCATTATTTTTATTCACATAAAATAAATTTTAAAATAAAAATTCGCCATGCGTCATTTTCTCACGTCATTGATTTAATTAAATAAAGAATTAACTATGGACGAGGCAAAGTAACGATCATTCATATATATCATAATATTATTATTATAGTGGTATATTATTATTATACAGAAGAAAATATAATGTAGTTTGATTTCCACTCGGAAAAATGTTTTTTTTTTTAAATATTTTAATTTTCTCATTGTGGTAATATGTCGTTGAGTTCCATCACTCAACTCGCAATTTCGGCAAAATTGGCCGAAAAATGGGGAATGGAGTGCCTTAACACTAGGTTCCCCCTGCGTACTTTACTTTATGAGTGATGCAGCAAGAATCTAAAAACACAATAAGTGAGCACCTGGTATGGCATTTCTTCTATTTGTGGTCGGTTATTGTCCATATGTCCCGTGTTTGACATGTGCTGGTGTGACTTAATATGATGCAGTTTCCTATTTGAGTTGGAATCTTCTGCAGAACCGTACGGACTATAAGCCAATGCATTCGTTAATGCGGCCACTAGAATATTAATGAAATTATATATAACAACACAGTTGTATTCAGAAACATTATATAGAAAAAATAAACTTTACCTTTTGAAGTGATACACCATTTGATTGTTTTGTTATTCTTTTTTTAACATGAACTATAGGTAGGGACGGTCAGGGAAAGGGATAGCCAACGGCTTTCACCATCATCATAACATGTACATTTAAGTTGATTTCTTTAAAACATAAGTAATAGCAAAATTGGCTGCAACACAATTACATTACAATATGAGCATATAAGATGAACATGTTACTACGTGGCGAAGTGAGGGGTGCTACCAGGAGTAATTACAAACTAAAATTATTTAACACATATCAGTAATATACTCGCGTTTATTTTATGTCTTTTCCTATTATACAAAAGTATTTACATAAAATATTGAGAATTGTGCATAAACAAATAACAATTAAATAGAAATACAAAAACTTATGTTCAGGGCATGGCCTCCTAATACATTACTTGCACTAGTTTATAGCTGTCAATGTATTATGCAATTCATCGTCTCCTTATAATATAAAATCACTTTCGGCTAACATCAAAATATATGAATACACTATCATAAGTACCAACTAAATTCAATACTGTAAATACAATACATCATTAGGTATGTACAACTGACACCACTGGTATCGATCCCATAAAAAAATATACCACAATTTTGGAATTATTAATGGTAGCACCCCTTCAATAGCGAGTATGACAAGAGTCACAAAACTACAATTTACAATAACATGGCACTAATAATGTGTCATCAACAATAACGTTGGTGAAATCTTGTTACAGGCTAACCCTAAAATATCGACTTCTACTAAGATAGGTACATCACATTTTCATTGCAGACATTATTTACAGAGGATAATCATAGATTTCATCTAATAAAAATTTACATATCACAGTTAAAATGTAACAAGTTTTCACTACCGCCTCTGGGGCCGGCTCGCTCCTGTCATACAAGCTTCAGGGCTAGCTCTTCACCATCGCGCTCTACTTCTCAAGTGGAAATCTAGTAAATTGAACGCACCTTCTTCGGGCTGGTGTTGGTAATAGTACTGCTGCTGCGGCGCGGGCTGCAGCGTGGCTGCGGGCGGAGGCGCGGGCGCGCGCGGCTTTTTGGGCGCGGCGGGCGCGGGCGCCGGCTTGGCGGGCACGCCCCCTGCGCGCGCCTTCTTGCCCTTGTCGGGCGCGGGCGCGGGCGGCGCAGGCGCGCTAGGCACGTTCAGCACGGGCTTGAGGCGGCGCTCCTCCTCCGCCTCGTAGGCCTCCTCCGCACCCTCGAACTTCCGCTTGCGCTCCTTGCCCAGACCGTAGTAGCGCGGGTCGTCCAACAGGCCCGCGCCGGCGTTGCTCAGCGGCATGGCGCTCAGCGAGTTGTTGGCGGACATCGCGCCGTTGGCGCTCTGAGGGTTGGGGGTGGCCTCGCAGTTTTTGTGTTCGTTAGGCGTGTACGCTTTGTTGTTTGCGGTGGTGTTCGTGTTGGTCCTCGACCACGTGGACTTCCTGGCGCCTCTCCCAGCTGGCGGTGGAGATGTGTCTCTTTCGCCTTGTAAAAATTTTAAATACGAAGCCATAAAGCCCGAGCCGGGGCCCGTGACCGGGACGTTAAACTTTTTTTCCATAATTTTTGAAGTAGCGTCTTGTGAAGTGCTGTTTATGTTCTGCTGCTGGGAAGAGGGTGCTACCGTCGATGCAGTATTTGCTCGTTGTTCTGCAAGGAAACCAAGTTCTTCTTCTATATTAGGTACTACCACCTTAGGCTGTTCCTCTTCACGAGTTTCTGGTGTGGAAAAAGATGACGAGGAAGCCGAAGGTGGTGTCTCGCTAAACGAAGACAACGGTGTTAACTCCACGGAAGATTGGAAATCGGGATGAGGACCTAGGTGGAAGGGTGGAAAGTAAGTCAGTGCGTGTCCGTGTTGCATCGCAAGTGCTTGATGTTGATTAGCGAAATTTGTAGCGTGTAAAGATGCTTGAGATCCGAAAGCAGACGTGCCAGGAAACATTTTCGGAGGTGGCGGAGGAAGATTCCACCTCTCGAAATCGAAATAACCATTTTGTTGTTGATTATTTGTCGAGCTATGGGCGGGGGGAGGAATTCTATTAGCTAAATAATCTGCCATAACGGCAGTTGAAATTTCATTCATGTTAGAGTGGGGAATTTTTTCTGTGCTTTTCCGTCTGGATACAGATTTAGAAGCAGTTATAGTAGAAGCTGGAGATTGACTTTTGGCAGATTTTACCTCCTGTAATTGACAGCTTTGCTGTAAATTTTGTAAATTTTTTACAATACTCATGGGGTCCCCACGACAACTAGACAAATCTTGTAAAGCTACATTATTGCCATCAATATAACTGTGTTGATGTTTGTCAGACAAACTTAAAGTCCTATCAGTAGAGTTTTGAGATTGTGAAGTAGATTTTTCATCGTGAGTATTACTTTCAGTTAAACTATTATTATAATTACTACTACCATTACTACTAAATTTTCTGTTAGATTGTCTTTCATTTTCCCAACAATTTTGACTTGAATTTTGACTACGCTCATACCTATTGTCACTGTATGATTTGCTTTGTTCAATGCCCAACGCTCTTGTTATAACACTGGGATAGGCCACTTGACTGTTTTGCGAGGGGGGTCGCGAAATTGATGCATCTAATGGCGATCGTGGAGCAGTATTATTTACTTTACTATAGTGGTGGTCTCCATGCTGCTGTGGAGAATTTAAAGAATTCATAGGACTATGATACATAGGATATGCAGGACTAGAACCATGTCCCAGAGGAGAAGTTTGAGGTGCTGTTTGTAAAGGGCTTTGCCTTCTGGCTACAACCACACTGCAATCTGGGCCATTTTGAGAACTACTACTGGAATAACCTGTATCTGTACTAGAACTACTTTTTGCTCGAACATGATATTCAGATTCTACATTGTTACCGCTTTGATAATGCCTAAAACTTGAAGACTGAGATGATGAATATTGAGAATTATTAATTCTGCTAGATTTAGAAGAACTACTACTGCTGCCACTATAATTGAGTCTACCAGGGGCATCCATAATGGAATAACTTATAGGTGATGACTGAGGTTGAAGTTTATCATTTGCTTCACAGCTCTTTCTTTGCTCACTACCTAACTCTGGATAAATCTTACTTTGTGCTTTTGTCTGAATTTGAGGTGGCTTGGATGTAGGGGAAACAAATCCACTACTGTTGACAGTAGGTGTTCGAGATGTCTTTTCACTACTAGAGCTTTTAGGAGATTGAGAATTATAAATAGAAGGTGAAGGTCTTGTGGAAGATGTAGAGGATGATCGGAAATCTTTACTAGGTGTTGTGGAAGAGGAAGTCACTGATGGAGTTGACACAATACACGATTGCTGAGAGTGAGCAGTGTTACTTGCAGAACTTGAATATGACTTACTTCCAGCATAGTCCTGCTGTGATGACAGTTGACCACTTTTTGAACCACTTGTACTGTATGAATTATCAGTCTGATTTCCAAAATTTGAAGGAGATTGAAAAAATGTTGAAGATGATGTTGAGGAGGCCGGTTGTTTTGATGAAGTTGCCGGTGAACCTGACCTATTTGTTTGTTTACTACTTGATATTTGAGAATTAAGATGATTGTTAAGTGTTTGTGCAGCAGCAAAGTGAGCATTAAAATTTTCATACGTTGCTGATGCTTTGGTTGTGGCAGGACTTGGTGATGAGGGCACAACACTTTCATGAGGTAGTATGCCAAACGGACTAGGTAATTGGTTATTTCCTTGCCAATTTATACCACTTGTACCACCAGGTGTTGAAGGTTGATCAAAAAATGATGATCCTTGTGCAGCTAATGTTTGATGTGAGTAATTTTCTCTTAAAGAAGATATCTCTGTTTCTACAGAAGATTGTTTAGATGCAACAGCTGCTTGCGCTTGTGCTATTACTTGACGGTGTTGTGCTTGAAGGGATGAACTATAATGTGCTGGTTTTGGATTTGCATGATGAAATAATGGTGAGAACACTGCATCATATCCCACTGCAGGTGGGGAGAGGAATCCACCCGGATTAAAGGGAGAAGCAGTTGAAGATCCTAATTGGCCTGCTAATGATGCTGTAGTGTGAGCAGCTTGAAGAAGTAATTGGCTCGTTGTTGAAGGCACAGATTGACTTCCTAGCCCGGTACTGCCACTGGTTAGATGGTGATGAAAGTCCCCACTTGCAGCACCCGCTTGTACCCCTGCTAGCCGATTGTACGAAGCATATGCTGACCATGGTCCTACTGGATCCATTACCACCTCCGTGTTGCTTTGTTTTGTGATAATTTACGTAAGTTGTCAACAGAAGTCCACACTTTCATCCATAATTTTATATACACGTGATATATATTTAGTACCACTAAATTGGAGCACTTGAAACCATTCTTAATATATTAATAACTCCATACATGCGGATAGTACTCCTGAAAACAAAAAAACATAAGCATTATACTTTATCATAAATTTTAGTCTTATTGGAGATCATTTTTAAATTTAAACGAATTATTTGTATACTTTAAATACTAATTATAATACTTATAGCTTTAAAAACACAATTTAAACAGGGTAATTTACTTTTAATACAAACATGAAGTAAAATAAAAATAATGCGCCGCTCCGACATAATAGCGTCAATGTGTTTGAACAATACAAAAATTAGACTCTGGAATCTGTTTTACAGTACATGCATTATTGGAACTGAACATACCATTGCATTAATTTGGAATAACCATTTATCAATGTGGTTTCAGAGGACGCTCACAAGACAGATAACATCATAAATATGGCCTCGACTCTTCGAGTGCTGGTTGCGACGGGTTTTGTCTATTGTGAAATTAACGACCACAAAAATATATTTGGAATCACATACAACTGATCACTTTATAATGCACACTATATAATAAATCTTTATTTCCTTGTTTGGTTTTAATATTGTTTTAAGGGAACAATTACTTTATTTACAAGTTGAAATACGACAACGTTTCGCCTTTCACATTAATCGCCGCCATCTTACATGTCGAATGTCGAACGAACGACCGCACAACAAGCGGTGGCCAGCGCCATCTGTAATTTGTAAATTTAATAACATTTCTTAAATATAATCTGTGTAATATTTTGTATAATAATAAACTGTTTTAAAATATATAAATGCGTTTTATATTTATATATATACGATATATCAATTTAATGAAATAGCAAATTCGGCAATGTAATATTTAAAATTATAATATGAAATAATACATTATGTTTTGTGGTCGTACATAATAGTCATTGACAGTGTCTTATAATTTACACTGCTTAGGAATATCAAATTTTAAATAATGTAGACAAAAAACGTAGTTTCATCCACGAGTCAAGGCACATGCTTTTTCATTTCACTATGCATTAAGTTCTTGTCTTCTTCTTAATTCTGGCATTAATCGCGGCGTATATTGCCAGGATCAGACATATAACCAGTGCGATATGACATTTATAATTTTGTTCAAATATATGAACATTTGTTTTTCTCATTATTTAGAGGGCTTCTAAATAATGAGAATAACGAACCCGGTCGACTTTATTACTGGCATGGGCGAAATACCTACGGGGGATTGTCATTGGGTCTCAAAGAATAAATTTTAATTAATTCGGTCTTTTATAATGCTTACTTTCTTGATGTTGGAAGCAATGGAAGCTTGTGGGTACCTACTTAGTGCTGCTATATTGAAGTGAAACTACTAATTAGTATTTATTTTTAAGGTATTTTTTAAAGACTTACTTTGTTTTTATTATATTATAGTTATTTAATATTTAATAACGTTCTTTATTATCTTACATGTATGCAAATTGAAAAGTATGATGATAAAATGCAACTCCGAAAATGGATGAAGCTTAATCATAAATTTTAAAAAATGAAAATGGTATCGTAATAGTTATATACAGTTTTCAATCCGTATAAGAATAAAAATAATGTAACCAATATTTAAAGCACTTTAGTAGGATTATCTTTTGATATGGTAATATTAACATTATAATTTGGAAATCAAGTAAATGAGTTCTGTGGTTGAAAATGGCCAACCTGGACCTAGTACCTACTGACTGATTTTTAGGCGGCAAGTAATTTGTATTTCGCATTTGTGTTGTAATTTATATACTTTGACTTATTATTTTATATATATACTTTTCTGTTGTATTCTATAGAATATATTAAGTTTCCTGATTTTATCACTTGTTCTCATAAAATTAATTAAAAGATTCACTATTTCTTTTTAGGTGTTTGAATATTTGGATCTAAACCATGGCAGACAATTTGAGTCGTAAATGCTTGAAATGTGGACGAGGCCCTCGTGAAGACCCTGAAATTAAACTATATAGGTTCCCTAGGCCTGGTCATACCAATTCATACCGGTAAGTAATCATTAAGTACTAACTACTCTAGATAAAGTCGTATCTTAAATGTTGTACTTTAATTTCAGTTGTGAAGCTTGGGCCAAATATTGCTTCCCTGAAGGCCCATGGTATTCTCTCGATTTTCAGAAAAAATTGTATGGTGAACATAGAATGTTATGTTTCCATCATTTTGAAAGGGCTTCATTTGTAAATTTTACTGAAAAAAAACTGCTTAGGAATGCTGTTCCTGACACTACAAATACTGAGGTTTCAATGGTACGTAGAATAAACGTCACTTGATAGTTTATTATATACAACCTAACCTTTATTGTGTGTGAACTCAATGATGTTGATAGCTTTGCCTAAGCTATGTTCTATTGGAATATATATTTTGTTTACTTGTTTTTTTAGCGTCATGCTATATTCTATACACTATATCCAATAAGTAGAATGTAGAACTAGTCAAATTTAAAATATTCTTTATTTAAATAGACTATTTTATAAGCACTTTTAAATCGTCGAATGATTATAATATAAACAAAAAAGCTACCACAGGTTTGGAAGGTTCTGCTGAGAAGAACCGGCAATAAACTCAATAGTTGCTCTTTAAAAATGTCAGCTATCCTGGATGACATTCAATAGACATTGATTCCATACATCTTTGTGCTGTAGATATACTTGAACAGTATTATAAGCTTGTTAGTATTGTTAACAGATACTTTAAATTGTTGTAGTGGCAAACTTAGAATACAATGTGGAATTGTATTATAAACACATACTCGGACCCATAAAATATAGTTAGTCATAAATATATAGTTTTAGGTACTGTTATAATGTATAGTTCATTACTTAATATTGATGATGAGTGGACTCAATTATGAAAATTTTTTCACCTAAGCTATGTTTTATTGGTTATAATCTCAAAAGTGACAGCCGGGTTGAAGTTGATAAGAAGTTTGTCATTGATAATATTATATGCCTTAATACCACATATCTCACTGCATGCCTATCATGCTAAGCAGTTACTTATCATATATTGACAGTGTATTTTTATCCTATTATATTATTTTTTCAGAATCAACCAATCATTGATTTAAATGTTTCTATTGAACAACCAGGGTCATCAAATATTCCTGCAAGTATCATATCTGAACCATTACAAAGTAGGATATTGGCAAGTATTCAAGTGAGTAGTATATTATTAATTGATACTGACTGATACACTTGTAATGACAATAATATATTTAAATTAAAACTTAGGCTATTATAAGCCATATCATGTAAATTATTTTTAGTATAAGAAAAAAATACACAACTATATAGAAATTATATTGTTATTTTTTTAGGTAAATGTTAGTGCAGGTGATAATATTATAGTGGATAAATTAAGGGATGACACTCAGCCGGGCCCTTCTGCTGTGTTAAATAAGAAGATAACAGAACTAGATGAAAAAGTATGTAGATCAACCTCTTAGTATTTTGTTCCAATCAACTATTCTAATTAAAAATGGGCAATGTTTTATTACAGTGACTTCTGATTCATTTAAAATACATGGTATTTTTTCAGTTATTGGCTGTTAATGAACAATCTACAATGAGTAACAATAATGATATTATATATAAAAAATGCAGAAATTATGTTAAAAAAGTGTGTAAGCTGAAAAATCAAATTGAAAACATCAAATTAAAGCATATGTTCCACATCCTAAATGATAATGAAGCGATAGGAGGTTTAATAAAACACATAACCCCATCACTAGGATTAGTTCTACAAGAGGAACTAAATTATGCAAAGAAAAAATATGTAGTTAGAAAATGGGACATGGGACAAAAAATTATTGCACTAAGGCTTTACAAGGAATCACCATCCACTTATCAATTGTTGCGACATCTTTGGTGTCTTCCAGCACCATCCATGTTAAAACGCATTATGAGAAAATTTCACCTGAATGTGGACATCTTTGAAAACTTTTTTCCAAATTATAATAAATAATTCTAAGCTGTCTAATTATATGATTAAACTTATTGAAGACAGATTAAACACAGGTAGAACATTACACGATTTTAGAACTAAGGACAGAGAAGTGAAATGATATTTATATTGGCAGACCAAAACAGAGATGGCGAAACAAGCTGGATCATTATAAGCCTGACTGGTGCTCAATAGCCCGAAATAGACCAGTGGAAGAAATGGAGGGAAGCTTTGCCCAACAATGGGACAGTACAGGCAAGAGGAAAAAAAAATATGCTAAAAAACAAGACCCAGTTAATAACGAATGTTTTAATGTTTGATGAAATATCAATAAAAAAAATAATTTGTCATATAATGTTAAAGAAGACGAAATAGAAGGTTACCAGGACCATTGTAATCATGGTAGATCCCCACATGTTAGAAGGTTGTGGTTGGAGGCATAAGAAAAATTAAGCAACCTGTTGCATATTATTTATTAGGCTCCAATGTTTGGGTGGATTGTCTGTTCTAATAAAAGAAGTAAGTTCTAATGAGACCTTCTAGGTATTCGTAAATATTTATAAAATTAGTTACTTTAATTATTATTTGTATTTTTGTTTCCAGATTATACAAAAATGTTTTGAAAATGGTTTAAATAAAGCAGCTACAGTTTGCGATATGGGCAATGTTAATAGACTAGGGCTCCTTATTTTACGTTTCATGTAAAAGAAGTTTTTAGAATATTTGATCCACCTCATCTACTGAAATGCTTCAGAAATTTATTTTTATGATATAAAATGCAATATTAATATTACATCAAACAATGTTGAAGGAAAAGGTAATTTTTTGGAAACATTAAAATGACATAATTATGCATAGTTGAGTTAAAAGTACAAAAAGAAGAGTTAATACGATAATATACGACATAAATGCTAATATCTTTTGGTTGCCTTGACTAGCTTTATTTTTGATATGATATTAATTATATACCGATACCTCCACGCGATCTCAAGGTAAATGGTTTTGACGGACGGACAATATAGCAAAAGGGATGCCGTTTTCTCCTTTTGAGGTTCGGAACCTAGTCTAGCCAAGGCCCTTAATAGCTAGTTGCCTAGAAACCTATACTAAGAGCAGTACGACACAAGAGCATAGAAATCAATCCAAAGTTTCAAAGATACAAAGTTACAAAGTATATATAATACAAGCAGACACGCAAAAACATTATATTTTCACGTTTTACTACTATTTTTATTGCCCTACTTGATTATTTCATTAAAAAAATATTTAATTATTAAAATATACACACGTGTTTTACTATTTTATTATAGTATTGATAATTCAATAAAACAACATTTTTTTTACCATATTTATTATGTACGGTATCTAAATTTTACTATTATATATTCTTTGGTTTAGATGCATTTTAAATAAAGGAAGACATTAAGATAAGCAAAAGACAATCTGTAGTAACAAACAAAGCATATTTAAATGGCAAATAACAATTAAATATTCTTGGAGTGTCATAGTTAAGTATTATTCGGTACTATCATGAATTACAATACAAAAAATATTGCTTTGTTATATAGACAAATATTTAAGATTTGAAATATAAAAATAAAATATATTACAAAATGTAATTTAAAAATACGACTATACAGACTGTAAAGTAACAAAAAATACGGTTCACAGAACATTCTAAATAATGATTTGTATTAAACACACTCGCTAATTTCATAAACTCATAAGCATCCACTACACCACTTGAGAAATTCCTCGGCAAAGCACTAGTCGAAGTTGATTGCAGAGCGAAGTGACCACACACTCTTGCGACCTAGCGGAGACCTTAGTTATCACAATGTCACAATGCTTTTGACTCGCAAAAACCGGCACTGACTGTAAGTCTCCAGGGCACCAGTGTGTTCTCGAGTGTGCGTTGGGCGCTTTACGGTTTTACTTAATTTAATAAATATAATTTTCCATTTACCTACTCAATTTTTGCGTTAAACATATAGTCACTAAGTAAGTATATAAGACAATGTTCTATAAATATAAGTTACTTATCGCAAATTTATGACATTCATGCATACAAAAACAAATATAGGTTTTTAAGCGTAGGAGGAATATATATTTAAATTTGGCACAAAATCAAGGGGACAAATAAATAGACGGTTTCTATAACAACGCACATGTTTACAACCGTGCTGGAAGGCTTAAGAAAAACGATTATACATATATTACGTTATACAAAATAGTGCACGAAATTTAATATTATAGCATTTGCTTTTTGAAGACTCCAAGCATTTTCCAAGTATTAAACCTAATCTTTTGTTATTTCTATTGAAACTATACCATTATAATAAAATATCCATAGGTGTTGAGTGTTTCATGTTAACATGCCATGCATGTCCCTTGCCATTATTATATTATGTTTTGACAAAGTAAAATTAAATTTAACAGGAACATGAAGATATTAAATATAAAACAATATTTTTACCATTTAATTCATTTAGTATTGACTTTTTATATAATATATTGAATCTGTTAATATTTCCAGTTCACACAAAAATATATTGATAAATCCAAAAACTAAACTTATGTGTCGAAATTATACAAAACTAACACATGTATAATCATTATTCTATGGAAGTTACATAATTTAAGGAGAGCATACTTTCAGGTATTTTATTTATAGTAAGTCACGAGTTGTGAAATTTAAATTGATTTAAATATTGATAAAAATAAGTTGAAATATATAATGAATGATATTCATGTTTTTTTAAATATATTTTTTACGTTACTTTATCGGAATCATTTATTTAATAGGGAACATAGTAAAATATATTAAGCGGCATATATATTTTAATATCCTTAATATATTTGTAATTTTTGATACTTATCAGCACATAAGTTTTACATGTATATCTCAATAGCAAAGAGATTCGATATAAGTTTGAGTTGGTTATTTTTTTGTACAGCACTTATATAAATGCATCTTGATCAGGAAATCTTTTTAGGAATAGCGATTATCATTATAAAGTACTTTGATGTGTTTGTCCACTGTACGTTAATTAAACATCTATACAAAAAATGCAATGGCTTCGGATTTTAATGAGATATACTATTACACTATTTCGCATTCAATGTCCTTGCTTTCCGCAATTACAATACAGAATCAACTAGTAGTATATGA
Source organism: Heliconius nattereri (assembly GCA_013403645.1). NCBI lineage: Eukaryota > Metazoa > Arthropoda > Insecta > Lepidoptera > Nymphalidae > Heliconius > Heliconius nattereri. Next base: position 4,932,740 of record JAAIXI010000236.1, read on the forward strand.
GGGGATAAAATATAACATGTTATTAACATAAGTAACTAAGCTTCGAATTAAAAGTTTGGGGTTTTTGTCGCTTTTGGAATATTGAATGGTCTAACAGAAGCTAACGAAAAAACTGAAAGTATATTGTTTTCTGTAATTGTATTTAAGAAAAAATATATATATTGGATTATAATTTAAATTCGGCTTAATTCTATCATGCATTTTTGAACTTTTTAGTTAAGCTAAGACTCAGATCACTGTTATAGTAAAATATTTAAAAAATATAACCGTTATTTTACCGGCAATATTAAAATAAAACTACATAGGTCTGTGCAACTTTGGTATTTGATATTATGTCTATTCAATAGTTATTGTTGTAATAAAATAAATAATATATTTTTTGATTATATGTTTCAATATTCGGAATTATAGTTTACTTTATAATAGTTAAATAAACAGGAAAATAATGTTGCATTGTATTTTATTTAAGATGTTGACTGTTTTAATCGGAACTTGTAATTATGCACTCATATCATACAGAATAAAAATGATTTATAATCATTTTATAACTAACGACATAAGTTAATATCACTAGACTAGACATGTTGCCGCGTGTCATGGCTGTTTTTTAAAATGTATCGAGAAAACTTTTTCGAAAATCTAATATCATTTCTATATTTGTAAACTGTAGTAAATTCGGAAATCTTAACGAATGGCAGTTCAATGTTGTTGTACCAATTTAAGAATAAAATAAAATACATACAACTTAGAATCATAGATGTTGTAATTACATATATACGCTAGTAGATTTTATTGTATGAAAATATTAATCTTCGTAACATAATCATTTCAAATGAATTATTATACAATACTGTATTTATAAATAACTATATATATATAACTTTACTTTGCTTATACTTTCGAAAAGGGTGGAAATATACTTTCAGCAGCGAAGTTACAAAATAACACATTGGTATTTTTAGCATTTTTAAATAGCCGTTATTTATTTTTTATAACTTTTTTAAACCAATTTATAATATATATTTTTTATGGCAAACAAGTAAAATAGTAAGCACATTTTACCGAATATAAGTAATTACAACACTATTTATAATTAAAGCTTAAATGCTTCATAATTTGAAAATTTATAAATAATCTTTGGATTCAACTGGCAAGTAAAAAACTTAACAACAATTCTAAAAAGTAAAACAGTAAAAAAAACTTAAAAACAAATATCATAAGGTTGGTAATTTTTAATGTATTCCCTATGAGTATTCTCTTCCGCTTACAACCTACATAATATGTTAAATATGCCTTTTTTCTATTTGATCCGAAAAATATTGCGTAAACCTTTCACAACTCTTTGACAATGAGAGCTACGTTTACAATTTTATTATAGGAAAATATAAGTTTTATTTTAATTAAATGCCTTGGGTGAGGGAATTTTCTAGAACAATGTCGAATTCATCCAAGGGCTCTAGAATTTGCCTTAGGAATGTTAATAAGCCGCGCTTGCGCATAAAGCTTTGCTCTTCATACATTTCTGTGGTTACTCTTGTCAACGACATTGGTACTAGCATTCTGTGAAGCCAGTGTTCCCTGAAAAAGATTTAAACAATTAAGTATAAATATACGTCACGTAACATATGTAAGTCGTCGCAGTGATACGAAACCGTTTGTTGGGAATCGCGACAGTTGTGGATTCGATGCCTGCTAGCGGGAATTATTTTTTTAATATTCTTCCTCACTTTGACAATAAGACAAGGCACGGTATTGAGTTCTTTCAATGAAATGAAATTTCAATTTCGTTCCTCAACAAGCAATTTCTCCAAAATTTGGCAGGTGAAGGTGGGTAAAGCGAAAGCTAAAAAGATACAAATAATTTTGTTGTGAAAGTATCAAATTTTACATAATATCGATGAAAAGATATGAGACTTGAATCTGCGCCTCTTGGATGCCGTCTTAGCACTCCAACCACAGAACCTTATGTTCTTAGACAGTTTCCAAGAGTACCAACTGTCGAGTTCGAGTACCAACATCAGTGGCGTAGCTAGGGTGTTTGCTGCCTGGTGCGGCTTAGGACTTGATGCACTTAAAAATGCTCAAAATAATTTCAGAACTCAGTAAAGTAGATACGAGGGGAGGTCCAAAAGTTCGTGGAATGAAAGGGCTCGTCAATCACCCTTACGCTGAATTTTTCTAAACCGTCGAAATAATGCCAAAAAATGGTGGCCTCCACTGGCCGTCCAGAGCGCGGGAGTTAAATCGACTCCATGTTTAAAAAGATCACGCAACTTATTAATCATGGATTTACCAGGGCAATCCTCCCCATAAACGGCTTGCATTTCATTTAAAATGGTTTGGCCATTCTTTTCTTGCTTATGTCGTGAGACTGAGGAGTGAATCCTGCCTACATATTGGGCGTTTGCGACAGTAATTGGATCGTCGGGATCCAGAACAACGCTGCGAGGGCTCCGAAGAAGTGGGTTTGGGTGAGGAGCGTACTTACACGCTCGTAGTAACGCTTGGCTAAGCGCTTGCAGGTTTGCCTTGTAGGTAAATAGTCGAGACGGTCTCGTAACGCTTACGAGGAAAGAGGACGGCTACGCTTTTCTCCGGGTTAACATCAATCCGCTACATGCCGAACCAATCCTAGGAGGACGGCAGCTTGTTACAGTCTTTCGGCTAGGATCGAAGCGAAGCTGTCTGTGGTGCAAAGGGTGTCATCGCCATACATAACAAATTCGATTTTATTTGTACGCGGGATATCGCTAGTGTAAAGCGCGTATAATAATGGTGAAAGGGTGGAGCCTTGCGGGACTCCGGCGCGGACGGACGTCTAGAAAACGATAGTGTCCCTTCTTATCTGTATCGGAACGTGCGATTAACAGGTATTCCCGAATGATATGAACGAGCTAGTCTGGCAGTGCGATACGATGGAGCTTGAAGAGCAGGCCGTTGTGCCAGACCTTGTCGAAGGCTTTGGCTAGGTCTAAGAAGATAGCAGCCGTGTCGCTGCGAATCGATTTACGTACGTCGTATGTCGTCGTATTTCGCGCGCCCAGTATGAGACTACGGGGAAAGCCCTCCGAGTCGACTATCCCAAGACTCGCCTCTGAGCTGTTCAAATTGGGATTTAACTTGTCTCCTAAGATTGTTTAATTTTTTACTGTTTGCGGCGTTTGGGCACGCGTTGTGGGCTCTGTTGGCTAAATTTTTACATCGCTCTTAGGTTATAAATCCTGAGCAAGATTACAATATTAGGCACAGAATCGGACAGCTGTTTGTGTATAAAAATCTAGTTCTAGTGGTCTTTGGTTCTTCAAAGTCTGAAGGGTCTTTGAGTCTTTCTATTGTTATTCGTAACAGGTTACCTGCTTCTCTAATGTTCATCTCTCTTGACACCATACTCTACCACAAAGCCTCATAGACAATCAATATTTCACCTAATTTTATTTTTAAAAAAAAATAGAAGAATTGATCGTCAACTTTGATGCCCCTTTCCTTTTGATGCTCGGTGCGACCGCACCGCTAACTACGCCAATGACCAACATTAACAAAACACACACCTCAAACTCAAACAAATGAACAGCTGGAACTTCCCATCCTTCCCCAGCGACCGCCCCGCAGAGCTGATCTCGTCCATCAAATGGCAGTAGCAGCGCCATATGGCGCGGTGCTCCTGGTCCTGCCGGCAGTTGTAGGAGACGCCGCAGCCCGTGTTGGATTGCGGGTCGTCTGTGAGACTCGTTTTGAATTCGTCTTTTACTCGCGCTGCAATTTTGATAATGATAAATTATAATAAGATGGCAAAAATGTATAAGGTATAATTATTTATACTTCTCACGTAATTGATAGACTGAATATTATCAAATATCATACACATACTTTGCAATGATAGGTATATTTTTATTATTTTTTAGCGTCTTGCTGTATCCCGCACACAGCATGATAGGCAAAACACCTAGAGTTAAGACACTCCGTTCCCCATTTTCTGCCGAATTCTGGAAGCATTGCGTGTTCAGTGGCGGAACTAAACGCCTTATTACTACTAACTTATCACCAGAGTAAATATTCGAAATATAAATTTAAATAAATATTTAGTTTCCTTGAGAGGACACCAAACCCACAACAAGTCGCGTTTACAGTCACACAGTTGTGCCCCTGCGCCGCGACTGGTCTGAATTAAATATATTATAGAAAGTACATTTTTTTGTTCATTAGTCTTTATTGTTTAATTTACACTACATAATTATTTAAAAGCAATCTTACCAAAATAGTCCCAAATAAAGAGATTTTTTCCAAAAAGTCGAGATGATTTGAAGCCACATAAAAATGCTTGTTCCAAACATTTCACCAAACCATTTTCCCCACAGAGCAAAACGCTTAACGAATTAGCATCTTTCTCGCGTTTTGATTGATAATGCCATTTAACTATTGCATTTACGCAGTCACCTGTAAAATAATTATTTATAATATAATACTAAATATACATAATAAGCCATACAATACATATTACATTTTCATGTTTCAATCTTATTATAGTGCTTCCATATAATTTTAATGATATATATATAATCTTATCTTAGGATTAATCGCGTATATTAAAAAATATACCTGATCAATCCGGTCAAAGAAAGAGTTCCATTACAAAAAGCGTTGACTCACCAATCATGTGCTGTATGGTGGAGGTGGAAAGGTGCGTGGTGGGCGAAAGCGCGTGAGAGGGCGTGGGAGTGCGCGGGGAGCGCTCGCGGGCGCGCGCCGCCACCACTACGCGCTCCGTGGATCCGTCGTCCACGCCCGTGCCCAGCCACCGGTTGCATGGGAACCTGGCGGGATTTATGAATGTAATTTTTTATGTTCCCAGGCAGGCAGAGAGAGCCTAGTCTGCTATGTGCGAGATATATGCGTGTAGGCAAAAAAATATATATTTGAAACATTTTTTAGCTTGACATTTTCTTGCAACAGGCAAGCAAACAGGTAGACAAAGAAAATTTAATAAAATAAGAAGTCAGACATCATGAATCACCAAGATCTTATACTCACGTGTATGTATGACCTGTAACTTCGTTACGTACATAAACTTGGTCGAGCAGCCATCTCGGCGATAAACCAGAGTTATCATGACCGATGCGTAGTGTTGATAAAACACCCAAATTTTTATGCTGGAACGAACACATTTTTTCGATTATTCTAACATAAAAAGTTGAATATATCGAAAATTCAAATTATTAATTCTGCTACGTACAATTTTTTTTTCTTTATACAAATAATCAATTGAAATGTATGTTTAAAATATTTGAAAGCTTACTATGATTTTGATGCAATTCCTTCTAGATAAGAATAATTTAACAATTGTATAACATTCATCTATATAATAACTTACATGAAACACGAATTCGTTAGTATTTCTCGGGATAGGTATTTTTGGTGTCGATTCACCGTTGGCGCCTGATATCGACAACCAGCAGTTGGCTGTTGTTTGACTTGCTTTGCGAGATGGCACAATTAGAACACGATATGGCAGCTCTGTAACATAAAAAGTAATTTTGACAAAAAAAATTAGGGCTTAAAATTCATAAAAATAATTTGTAAATATATAAACATCTAATATTTGGTTAAAATAAAGACCTCGCTAAGGCCATTTTTTATAAAACATAACAAGAGTATTATTCCACAATTTAATTTCTATTTAGTTTTAAATTCACTTCAATGTTAGTATGAAAAGTGTTACTCACTAGTAGTAGGGTAAGTATTAGTAAAGCAATGGTAGTCCACCGCATTGAGAGTCAGTAGATGATATAGGAATTGTTCCCTTTCCTCCTCGCATCGTAGAAAGGCAGTTCTTTTGTACTGCGATCGCAGTAGCGTTGTATCCGATAGCAATTCCCTCAAATGCTTTGACAAAAGCTTTTTTTCCAGTGACAGCCTAACCCACGCTCGGGCGTAACCAATTTCTGTTTTTATATCTGTCATGGCTTGTACGTTTCTAAAATTAAAAAAAAAACGTTAAATCATATCCAATTTTCTTCCATTATTTTATTTATTTATTATACAGAAAACAACATATTATTAAATACTAATAATAAAAAAAACTTGTACAAAAAAATAAAGCCAATTACAGTTTTCTACTTATAAGAATTATCTGAGTACAGAGCTACACATCATTTAAATATTATGTTATTAGAAAAAAAAGATAAATATATATATATATATATATATATCTGTCTCTTATACACATNTACTAATAATAAAAAAAAACTTGTTTAAAAAAATAAAGCCAATTACAGTTTTCTACTTATAAGAATTAGCTAAGTACAGAGCTACACATCATTTAAATATTATTTATTAGAAAAAAAAAAAGATACATATATAATAAAAAAGATACATAATCTTTAAAAAAAAAAGATAAAATGCCCCATATGTGCGTGTGTGTATGTGTGTGTGTGTGTGTGTATATGTGTGTGCATGTGTGTGTGTATAGCAATATAAGCAATTATGTAGATTGAAACCGTTTAATTTGGTTTCTAAAAGAATCTGCAGATAAATGGAAGAGATCAATATGAGAATACTGTTTATTGTATAATAATGGTACCCGAGAGAAAAAAGAGTTAGCCGCGTATTTAGTATGTGATGTTAGTACATAAAATAGATTAGACTGGGTTATTCTAGTTCTTTTTATAGGTAAGTTGATATTTAGACATGAAAGCAATTCAGATGAATCAATGCTGCCTGAGAGAAGGTTATAAATTATCATCATGTCCAATAATTCACGACGATCACATAGCGAAGTAATATGAAAGTGTTTACAGCTTTCCTCGTAGCTCCCAAAATTCCTATATATTTTGAAGTTCAGGTGTTTAATAAACTTTACTTGTATAGCCTCAATAGAATTAATATATTTAGCAAACTGAGGATTCCAGATACAACTATCATACTCTAATATGCGTCTTACAAGCGCAAAATAAACACTTTTTATACAATTAATGTTTTTGAAGGGTTTACATGAACGAATAACAAAACCTAAAGATTTGTGAGCTTTATTCGTAATGTAACTAATATGTTCATTCATTAGCAATTTGCTATCCAATAAAATCCCTAAATCACGAACCAAATTAGTTTTCTTAATTGGAGAGTTATTAATAATGTAGGCGTGATTGATTAAAGTGTTTTTTCGTGTAAAAGTAATTTGACTACATTTTTCGACATTGACCCTATTATTTCTATAATATTGACTTAACCTATCTAAGTCGCTTTGGATCAACAAGCAGTCTGTAAGGTTGTTCACTTGCATGTACACCTTCTTATCGTCTGCAAACATTCAAAATTTAGAATGCTTAAAGCAATCTCTTATATCAAAAAGATATATATTATATAGCAGTGGTCCTAAATGTGAGCCCTGGGGTACTCCAGAAGTGATACAAACATAATCGGATCGAGATCCCCCCAATCTGACAGCTTGCTTTCTATTAGATATATAAGACTTCATCCAGCGAAATAAATCTCCTCGTATTCCTAAGACATATAATTTTTTCATAAGGATGACATGGTCCACGCGGTCAAACGCTTTCTCGAAATCTGTATAAATTACGTCAACCTGATATCCCTCGTCCATGTATTTCAAAATGTCACTTGTGAACCCAATCAGATTAGAATTAGTTGATCGCCTTTTCATAAATCCATGTTGAATAATAGATATGGCTCTGCTGAGAATAGAATACAATTTAGTATATATTAGTTTTTTCTAGCACTTTACCCAATATGTTCAAAATGGATATAGCACGATAGTTTGTAATTTGAGTTTCAGATCCTTTTTTATGTATAGGTATGATGTGTGCTTCTTTCCATGTAAATGGGAAGTTACCTTCACTCAGTGATTTATTATATAAAAGCATTACAGGAAAAGCAACCTCATTAGCACAGTTTTTGAAAAATACTGAAGGTATATTATCACTACCAGGACCTTTTCGTATATTAAGCCTAAATCATATATAGATTTTCGTCCGAAAAGGAAGAAACATTATAATTTTGTTCGGTATAATTTAGCGCGGAATCAATAAAGACACTTTTGAAATATTACTTGAAACCTTGACAGATTTTTAGTTCGTCGTCATAGATTTCGTTGTCGTAAGATACTGGGATAATTCGATGCTTTCTTACGTTTCGACCTAACATACGTGTGCAAAAATTCCGGCATGTTTTTTGCATCTGCTTTTGCCTATCCCTCAACAGTTTAAATTCATCAGTTCAATAAATTACCATATACTTTCCATTTATGGTGTATTTTATACTTTTCCCTAATAACTTTTATTAAGGGCCTAGAGGATAATTGTGTCTTCCTCCCACGACATGCTTAGGCACGAAATCATTAATTAATTTATATAAAATTTCGTAAAAACAATTTAAAGATTCATCTACTGATTTATTTTGAAAAATAATATTCCACTTAATTAAAGAAAGTTCCTTCTTTATAGGATCATAGTCTGCTTTCTGAAATAAATATTTTATAAGCTTTCTAGGACGAACCTCGGCTGTAAAAATCTCAAAACTGTCAATTTCTCATGCCGGTGATATTTATCTTCACTTAGTAAAGGATCAGTTGAAACTGATATATTTAAGTTAGTATTAGCTATAACTAAATCTAAAATATTTCCACTGAAATTAGAATATTTAGTGAGTTTCAGGAGCCTATGAAACTGTAATGCATTCAAGAAAGTAACAGCAGTATTAAATTTTTCATTGGTGCCTTCTTTTGCACAAGTTAGCCCTCCTCGTGAATCCCATTGTATATTGGGCATATTGAAGTCGCCCAATAACATGACATGATCATCGGGATGAGCTTGCATTATGGCATTCAAAGAATCCAACACTAAAGCTAATATCTGAGAATGCTGCATGTCTCCAGGTACATAAGCTACTCCTAAGTGGACAGCTCGTTGCTGAGTAATACCAAAACCGCGCGCACATATTGTTATCCAAACTAATTCAACACCCACCCGTGAGAACTCGCTCTTCAGTTGTGCATGGTACACCTGCTTAGCATATATCATGACTCCACCACCTATACTTTTATGGGAAGATCTGGTGTCTGGATCACATCTAAAAATATCATAGCGTGCATCACTTACCTCACTGTTTAGGAAACTATTATTTAACCATGTCTCTGTTATAAAATATTTATTAATACAATACTTATTAATACATATAATACATAAAATATTTATTAATACAATACTTAAATCGAAATCATTAGACAATGCACTTTGATAAATATCATTAACCTTAGTACGGAGACCACGAACATTTTGGTAATATAATTTAATTGAATTAATCATTTATAAAGATATTTTTAAATAGTTTGATTACATACTTTAAATATATATAGGAAATTAGTGAGGGAAACATAATCAATTTTATGGGATGGCAGATGTGTTTGATAATTTAGCAGTAAGAAAATAATTGCTTTATTAAAAATTATATATAAGCAAGTAAAAAGTGTATAAGTGTGCGAGTTAATGTAATAAGTATATGTGAGAGTGATGTGTGTTAAGGGTGCATTAAATCCCAACTTGTTTATATAATAAAAATAAAATAAAACTTTAAATAATGTTATTCAAAAATTTAAATAGCGATATACATTTATCAAAAGAGTAAAGTGACACTTATTAGTAATATAAACTTTCAAATTTTTTTTTTTTTATAAATCCTTTTCTGAATTTATAGCGATTGCATGTGTTACTTCGTTTTTTCGCACAAAGATGGAACAGTTTTTTGACCAAAGAAACTTATAAGCCTTTTCAGTTGCGAGTTGTTTACTTTTTTTCAACAAATACCTAATCTGTGGCGTGAGATGGTCATTTACAAAAATTCTATTTATCCTCCCTGATATATCTATGTCTTGAGACGTGATACCTCGAGTTTTTTTTTTTTTTTTTTTTCAGAGACACACCAGCGTGCTTGGCAACTTTAATAATAATGCCAGGTATGTCTTCATTATTCAATTCAGGAACACAGAATATTTCTGTATTCAACTGTCTTACCCATTGTTGCTGTTTTGAAAATTGACAAGTGAGTTCGCTTACACTCTCCTCCAATTTACTAACTTGTGTTTTGAGAATATTGTGCTCCGCAGTCAATTTTTCATGCTCACTTTGTAATGCATTTTGAGAAGTTGCCAAATTCAATAGTTCCGAGGATAATATAGTTAAATTATTTTTTATTTCCAATAGTACAGTTTGCTTTAATTCCGCTATGATATTGTTTTTAAAATCTGTCAATTTTTTATCCAAAATATATTCCAAATTTTGTATTTGTAGTTCGTTGCAGTTTTTATTCGTGTATTCGGCGGACGGAGATGTTTTCTCTGCGCAATTAGGACATGGCATAGGCATGTAGGTTTCCTTATGCTTCACTGACATCTTTTTAAAGTTAGCGTCACTTATTCTTAAACATGCGTAATTAAATTTTTCCGTACAAGAAGAACAGCATATTTCTTCTTTTTTTAATATACTTGATGAACATACACTGCATTTAGAGGACATTGTTAATAATTATATTTTAATAATTTAATAACCTATATTTGTTAAATAAAAACAACCGAGGGTAACTAGCTAACTAAGCTGTACACTACACAGGACGCAGATGCTAAACTGTCTCGTATTAGTATTTTAATAAAGTCCAAAACGCCGTGCAGATCGCGGCACTAACACGTTTTAATCGAACAATGCAGGTTACACTTTTCTTCGAACTATTGTAGAATTTAATTTACTGATATGATATTATTTATTCACTAGACACTTTCGAAAATTACTTTAATGATTAGAAATCAAGTTTAATTATTCACTATTCAATGGTTTATATAACTTTAAATGACACATAATTTCAAATTTACACGCGTAACTGTGTGTGTAGCTCGTACACGCGCTCACGAAGGTATTAGCTACAATACTGTAAAATTATATTATTATAAAATATGAAATAACAAATAAAACTATGAAATAGATAACATTTTTTTATTTATACTTACACTACAAAGTACGGTCCCCGTGGTCTAAGCTGAGTTTTGCATTTGTGTAAGTGCAAATTAATAGTGTTGAAGTTCGTGTTACGTTGTAGGCCTAAGCCGGTTTATATTGTTTTTGACAACCGACCTACACCTCTTGTACTGATAATAAAATATTAAGAACAAAATATATGATGCTGCTATAACTACAAGATGGGTAGGCCTGTTGTCAAAAAGCAATATAAGACTTAACACTTACACTATATACTCACACAAATTCAAAGCTCAGCTAAAGCTATCTTTAACACATATGAGACCACAAATAATATAATAGTATAGAGTCTCTTAGTTCCTGAGACAGTTTCGAGAGATATCATATGAAATAATATAATAACAAAATGTCAATTTGTTTACCTCATATCAAAAGTAAGATTTTCGGGCAACGGTCGAAGAGGGTTCGGAGGCTGCGAAGACTTTCTTTCTAATGTACCGGAGTTACTGAGACGATCTCGAGAGCTATCCCGAGATCCACCTCGCGAACTATCCCGAGATCTACTTGTACTGCTGCTTTGTTGAGCCTCCACTTCTGCACCGACCGACGACAAATCTAGGAAATTAAAATTACTAAAATTTATATATGAATCATACTAGCGACCTACGCGCGGCTTCGCATTCTTATTGTTATATTATAGCTAAATCATATATATTTTTTATAAAGTATAGCCTATGTATGATTCTGACGTAAGAAGTGTATTACTATAGTTTCATCTAAATGAATTTAAAAGTTAAAAGTTAGAACAAGCATCTTCATCACCATCTCACAAAATTTGACATTTAAAATATTAGTTTTAAGGTAATCATTTGTAACAAATTTCCATATGTGTTTATGGTCAAGTTTACAGGCCATAAAAGTACAGTTTATATGTAGTGTAAAAATCTATTTTATTACGAGAAAAAATATTGTCATAATTTATAAACATACTTACAATCTAATCGCTTGCGTAAAACACACCAGGCCAAGGCTGCATGTTTAAAATAAAACAAAAACATAAAAATATGTTGTTATAATATTTTTTATACTGTAAGGCTATACTAATCCTCCACAGACTAAATATCACTAACCGAACTAGGATACCAAATTTAATTGAAAGCAAAATACATACCAGGCGTTAGGTAATTAGGATCGATAGGTTTTGTGGAATTACTGCATTGCTCCAATTCTTGATAGTTCGTCAAATGCATCCAAAGAGCGGACTTTCCCATCTTATGTTGTAAGCCATGTGACCACAGTCTCTCCAAGAGATCACAAAGAGATGCTATCATTGTACTTTCTTCCACTCCAGTTATAGAAACTTCACAGCCTAATCCTAAATCACTTTCTTCTGTACCCATTTTTTCCAGTAGCATTCTTTTAGTTTTACTTTTACACTCCTGCATTTGAAGTTAAATTAACAGTGTAATTACAAGAAAGATAAATTTTGAATACTGAGGTAGGAGATATTTTAACATTTAACTTCAGTGAATTTGAAATTCATTCAATCGAACCTACCCACAAAGATAATCAACAGCTTCAATAAATCAGTACATGATTAAGAATTAGCATGGATAAAAGAAAACAGACATAAATATATACCTTTAAAAGCTTCTCTACAAAGGCCCTGTTGTTTTGGGCAATAGCTGCTGGCGTTACTTCGGTGGAGAGCCGTCTGCCTATGTCCCCGAGCAATAGTTCCGGTGGACAGTCTTTGACCTGCCACTTCGCATTTTTTATACGCTTCAAACTATTAGTTCTGTAACATAAAGGTATATTTTTTTAATTCCTGCAATAGCAGGATAGGTAGAGGACACCTAATGTTCCGTTTCCCATTCGATTTTTAAAGCATTATGGAAAATATTTATATCTTAAACAATCAAAATGCAAGCCAAGCTTTGTTTCTTTACATTACGTAACAAAAAAAATTGCTGGACTTTTCTAAACTTTAAATATTTTGATTAATTTAAGTTATAAATTAACTTAATTTTAAAGAGATGGTGAGTAAGAGAAATATTTAAAATACGCTTATTTTTGATTCAACATCTTTATTAATTTGTATTATATCATAAATTTGTCTATATTAACAATATAAATATATATGGAAATTGATATTAACAGCTACCTTATACTAGTAATCACTACCAAGATTAAACTTACACAAATTATGAGTCAGTTGTAACAAACACATTTAAAGTGTAATATTGAAAAATTGTATTAATAAAACAAAAATGTCACTATAAAGCGCCATGCTAATTACTAAAATATTATATATCTACATTTACATAAAATTGAGCAGCGTCTCGGCATGAGCAAAAGCAAGTAATAAAAATACGTTATACTTATACATGCATATACGCTCAGACAACACAAAATGCAATAACGATATAATTTCAAACAGCCATGCATATAATCACAACAATTGGAAGCTGCTTATTTTTCTTATATGAACCAAATTTAATAATGATCCAAAAACAGACAGGAACAATAAAACTACTATTAATGTTACTACTATCTTTCTAAATGTAAAGATCACAATTCAACATTTAAACAAACGTCACGTATAATCGAGTTAAAAGGAAAAAAGTAAAAAAATATCTCATAACAATATTTTGTTTAATAAATCTCCTTTTTTATTACAACCATAAATAATATCTAAAGTTATATTCTCAAATCTGTTACAATATAATGCATTAAGTAAAAAATATGAAATTTCAAATATAACAGTTATAGTGGTTATACCATTTGTAATATTTAGGAAGATCTTAAAGCTAAAATAAATTATACAAAAGAGCTCACTTGAAGGAACACTTCTAATTCGAGTACATGTCTTTGAGATTTTGAATGATTTTCGTATAAGATAATGTTATTTAGTACCTTTTGTTCATAAAAACATCTTAAATAATAGTATGTCTTGCTATATATATTAGATAAATGACATTATGCATTATTTATTACGAGTAGCTTATCAAATTGTACTGATAGGCAAGGAAAAAGTTATATCCTAAAAATTTCAATAAATATAAAAAAAACATTGCATTTCACTACCTTACAATAATCTTATACATAAGATATATCATATCTTTATTATAGGTATATTTATAAAGGAAAAAAATGGAAGGCAAAACATATAATTGTGTAACTAACATTAAAATAAATAATTAAATTTAAATATAAATAAAACAACTATTTTGTTATACATCCACAATACACAAATTACCACTTAAACAATTAATAGATAAGCACAAATCACATGACATGCTATAATAAGCAAGCAAACCAATACTGATATTTTATTTAAATAGATTCAATACAAAAGAAAGTCTTCTTTTTTCTAAAACATACAAAAAAATTAACAGCAGATTTAGACCCGCGCCGTTTTGAAAGCGTCCAAGCGCTCTGACCACTAAGCTACATGTTCTCATCAAGCTATTTCAAAAATTCTTATAACCTTGCTTGTTGTACTTGCATCGCTGTAGAGAGATTTTATAAATTTCCGCTTCCTACAGACAGCTTAGATATATCATTTAAGAAAAGATTATTATTCTATTTATTAAACATTTTTAAAATGTTACACAATTAGTAAAGATTTTTTTTAGAAAACCAAAATTTTAGCGCAGTGGGATTTGATTTGAATCTCTTAGAAACCGTCCAAGCATTCTGATCTAAATTTTCACATAGCTTGATAGGAACGTATGGCCTAGTGGTCAAAGCACTTGGACCGGATTTCAAAGAGGCGTGGTAAATATTTAACAAAAAATGGTTGATATTATAAGAAAGGATGGATTTATGAATTTTGAATACGTTTTTGACGCACATGATATTAAAAATAAGTGTTGGTATCAGTGTATGACGTACGTGCGTGGTGACATGCATAGTAATAAGTTTTTAGAGTATCATAATATCGGTTACATAAGTGTTCTATAATTAAGGATCAACAAGCATAATATGTAAAAATGTTATGCGCTCTAAAATATCTTTTAAATTTGTTAATTTAATAAATTTAAACTAAAAACAATGTGTGTTTAGGTTTTACAAGCACATTACAAGGTACAAACTACTGTCAACATGTTATGCCTTAAAGTTATAATTATCTACAGATTACATTATTTTGGATTCAAATGAAACATTTAGTAATGTAAAACAGCTAAACGTATTTTATAATGCTTATAAAAACCCTTATTAAACTGTTTAAATGAAGCTCTTAAACGGGATTAATCGTGTATATTTAGTATTATACTTTTGAAAACCCGACAGGGGTAGAGTGAGGTAGCATCAGTCAGTCAGTTGACATAATTATTGTAAGCATACAGCGAATATAGTCAACCATCACATCAAGTTTGCTAAGCCCCACATCCTCGCTAAGGAGAACAGATATATTCCTAGGATAATCTGCGAGGTTATTGAAACATAGATTAGAAATCGTAAACTCATCGCACTACAGAACAAGATAAGGCCAGCTCATTCTGCAATGATTATGGGTAGTACGCGAGCAAATTAAGAAATCTTTGGTGGTAGTTTGATATAATAATTATATCAACTGACAGACGGATACCACCTCAGTCTACCCGTGACCACGGACGTCGAGTTTCCAAAAATGTATACAAAATATTTTATTTTCCGATTAATCCGATTAAAGAGTTTCATTTAAAATGAGTAATAATTACGAAATTCAAGGATTTTACTATAAAACTGTTCTTTTTAAAACTAATTATAATATTCAAGACTAAGGAGAGAAAAAATATTTTAGACATTGTGTAAAAATTCTAACGTTACCCGCGTAATAAACTTGTAACAAACCTAAAAATTTGACGTAGCTTGATAGCGTATGGCTCAGCGGTCACAACGCTTGGATTGGGGCGCTTGGATTGCCACATTTTAAAACTTTTATACGTTTTCTAAAATATTTTATAGTCCTCAAGGTTTAATTTGAAACCAAAACATAACACAATAGACAACTACTGTCTGCGCAACACGTCGCACCTGCGGTCGTTGGTCGTGGGCGGCGCTAATGCGTTCGCGTCGAGTCTTGCGGGGAAGGCCCGGTAGTAGGCGGCGCGGTGAGGGAGCCTCTCGCCCGGCGCGCCCACCTCCACCTCGCAGGCCCACGAGGCCCCCGCACCGCTCCCCGCACCCCCCGCCCACACGCTGTACCCCCGCGTCGCGAGCCCCCCCTCGCCTAAGCGCCCCCTGAAAATACACCCCCGTGTTCTACACTCGTGACGCTTTATCGATTCAGGTTCACATTATAAAGGTGAATAGTCAAAGATTAAAAAAAGTAGAATCTACACGTCATTTTGAACAAAAAAATATTATGTGATTTTATTTTCCTTAACGTTTGAAAGCAACACTTGTTTGAAATTGTTAGTAAAATGTTACTTGTAATATTAGTAGAAAGAAAGTGCTTACTGTGATGCAATACTTTAGTTCCATTATTTGATAAACTTTTTAATAAAATAATTTGTAATAAGACATTATTCGAACATTCAAAATAACTATCACCCGTTATATATATTAGAAATAAAATCAAAATCAACCCACCTCATTCATATTAGTCAATAATTAAAAATGCAACCAAAACATGCAGAAAATTCCAGAACTTACCTAACAGCGCGTATTCTATGCTCAAAGACTTGCAGGTTAGCGTCGTATTCGCCCCAATTCGCCATAATTTTATTATCGATGAGTGTTGCAAACATCTGTGTTTCAAGGAAACGGGAAAGGAATGGTCTGTGGCGTTGCGGCTGATCCGATAGAAAGGAAGCTTTATCGAAATTCACCATTGATTCCCGCGCTGAAAGCCAGGAATCACGATCCTGCGATAAACAAACATCTATCTCAATTATAATTATAAATTACGATGAAACTCAATGTCGCGTTTTATAGCCACACTAAGGAATAAATTATTTAGCTTGAATTTCTTTTTATAGTTATTGTAAACGATTGTTTGAGTTATTTTTTTATAATCAGAAGGATCCTGCTGTTACAGTATACACTTAGTTCATTAATTTGACAATTCTCAAGACATTAGTGTGTGTGACGAAACTCTACACTGCCCATTTTTTTAACAAAGGGAGGGAATGAAAATATTATTTCTATTGAATGGGAATTGGATCTACAACCGTGGCGCTAACAATCACATGCTATAAAGGCGTACCATGACGGTCTCAACTAAAAATGCAAACAACATTTGAAAATCCACATCATTTACAAAAATGTTCAATAAGGGTAATAATTGCTAATAGTATACTCTTTATTATATTACGCCTATTACCTGGTCCGGCATTATAACAAAGTTTTCATACATTAAGAACATATGAACAAATCTGTTGAGGAATGTTTCTCTGATAGATATATTAAAGCGCACATCCTCATTGTACTGGTCTTCGTCGTTTAATATTTTTATCTTAGCTGTCGGCATTACTGTTTCTGCGTCCACATCATCTATGTTAACTCCTGTAAAATAAAATAAAGAAAATTAACCTTTAATCAACCGCTTGTAATAAAAACTATCTACCTCAATAAATTTAATATAATAAATTTAAAACGAAATATTTTATTTTATAATACATACGTAAATATTTTATATAAATTTTTTTGTTAATTTAATTTAAATTTAATATGATAGTTCTTGTTTTTAATTAAATATACATTTCAATTTTAAGTAAATATATATTCAAATTTATATATATTTTTAACACGCAATGGCTCCAAAAAAGTCGGGAACGTACACTGCTTTAACACTCTTAACACTAGGTTTTCTCTGCCTACCCTGGAGTGTGCGGGATACAGCGTGAAGCTGAAAAAAAATGTGCCTAAACGACAATTTACAATTTATGAGTGGTAAATTAAAATTATTTGATTCTCCATAGTTACACTACAAGTCACAATAACTAGATTGACAACAAATTAGGGAAGACATACCGGTACGCTTGACGATATCGACGATGCGTTGCAGCGCGTCCATACGGCGAGGCGCGCGGCGCGGGGTGGCGGGCGGCGACGCGTTGAGAGGCCGGCTCTCCTCCCACTCCAGCACGTCGTGGAATGAGTGCTTACGACGGAGACCACCTACCAGTATACCAGCTTGTTAAACTAGGGGTTGAGGTGTATTGAAATGTATTATGGAACAATCTATAGTCTATACTAATATAATAAAGCGGAAGAATTTGTTTAAACACTAAGATCTCTGTATCTATTGGTCCGATTTACTTTCTTTTTATTTCATATAGTAGCTGCATTCTTCAGAAGTGCTATAAGCTACATAACATTGTAGTGTAAGTCTTGGTTAACCTTAAATAGCGAAATAACAATAATAAGGAACGTCATTGAATTGCTTTAAAAGCGCGTGCGCTGCACACATGGGTTATTGTATGTCAGGATGTTAGCAAATGCAGGATAGTAATATAGGTGGTATGTGGGCGAAGCCGCTAATGGGCATTTAGTTTAAACATTATTAATTGCAATAAAATGTAATAGGGATCAGATACAATTATAACTGAGATTCCAATTAAATTTCAATTTTTATAATTCAATTCGTTTTTGTCAAACTGGTGGTGCAACAGCACAGTATAAATCGATGGATGGGAATTCAATTCTCAATCGGGGAGTGAATTATTATCATTTCCATACTTTAGTGACAATACAAAGGGGGCCTTGAGTCTCACCACTAAATATGTAATGTCTCTTGAAATTGGAATGAAACATTCTCATATAGCAGTGAGATGAATCGCGCAGTACAGTATGAAGCAAAAAAAACAATAGTTTTGATACCTGAAGGTAATGTACAACTGCTGCTCATTCCATCATTCATATGTTTATATGACGTTCCATTCAATGGTACTCCAAGTTTAGTTGGTTCTGTTTCAGGTCTTTGGATCTATAAAATAAATATAGATAATAAATAACGAATTGTTTTAAAGTATTATCTTATAAAAAAAATGATTCAGTATTTAAATAATAAATCATGAAAAAATTATATCCACATCCAGATTTATGATTATATCCAATTTAAATTAAAGAAATAGGATAAATATTTTGAAGTACAGTATATTTTTTTTTAGCTTCACGTTTTATTACTCATGCATATAGGTCGCCAGAAAAAGCCTAGTGTCGACATACTCATTACGTATTTAGTGGCGGTACTCAACGCCGCGCTTTGTCTTGCGATAAGAGGGAAAGTGAAAATAAGTTACCTTCCAATGGTAACCCACAACCATCGCGTTAATAAGCAGATATTGCCACAATGATCTCAATAAGATAAAATTAAAACAATATATTTCACAATTCACCTGGTGTTTATCTAACACATGATTAAGTTCTTCTATAAATGGCGTCCTGTGAGGTAGTGTCGGCAGTTCCTCCGGCAACTGTATATCTGGCTTGTCTATATCTACTAAACAGAGTGTCGCTTCTGAACTGAGGGCGATATTACGTGGACCATTACTACCTATCGTGACAGCTGCACTATCCGCATGGAGACCTGTAAAGATTATCCATATATTCAAAATATATTTCTAGCTACACACTTTATTCCATAAGTTAGAAGTAGAATCACTTAGTGTCAAAACACTCTGATCTCTTCTTACGAATACAACAAGTGCGTTACGTTGCCAGACCGGGTATGAGAATAATTCAATCCCCCAAGTAGGGAACCATATGTAACTGCAGGTCGATAGTATTTATCAAAAAGTTTATAACTTTTTACAGAATTTTATTAGTTTCACCATCTGTCTATTACCTTTCATTGTACCTTGCCAGGAAGACAAAATGACTTTGGTGCATTTAAACTACTATGAGTGGTCTATTTACGTAAAATTTTCTAGTCTCATAAATTATATTCGGCCCGATAAATCGTGAGAAATGAAAAAACTTAAAATAAAAATATTTTGCTATGAAATAAAGAATATTAATCTAAAATAATTAAAACAATTACCCATAACAAACGGCACAGGAGCATCTAAGAAGTGATGTAAAGGCGAGGGCAATATCGGTACATATACATGTGCCCAAGTGAATGGTAGCAAAAGAGATACAATACACTCAGCGACCAACATCAACTTATTAAAATCTGTAAACCAAGAATTTTCATGTATTATAATTGTGCATACAAATATTACTATTATTTTTCGACCGCCCTAAGGTTTGTTTTGGAACTTTTGCGCATTGTTCACTCGGAAATAAAATTGTCAAAAGTTAAAAAAAAACCTTAATATCAAACTTGCGTCATGTACGTAACGCATGAGGGGGAGGTCTAATTAAATCAATCTTTGTTTTTTATACACAATATATTCGAATTTATGTATTATTTATTATCTATATTTTGTATGTAGTGTTTGTTTTGTCCTCTTTGGTATCAAAAGATAATTGTAATTTTTAGATTAAGTATGTAACTTGAGTGTTACATAATAATATTTTTTTATTTTATATTTCCTAGCTAGCCTAAAGGTGGCTGGAAGAAATCACTAATTAAAGATGAAATTGCCTTTTGTGCTTCATAAAATGTTATTTGCATCTCTTTGTCCGACAAAATATACATTGTCATAGTAAACATAGTGACAGGCATACTGTAGGAACGAGAAATAAAGATGAGATTGTTACTCCAAGTTTTCGTCTCCAAAAAGTTAATAAATCTTTTATGGGTCTGAGCATTAGTGTATATAATACAATTCCGCCGTGTATTCTAAGTTTGCCACTTCCAAAATTTAAAATATCTGTAAAAAAATTCTAACAAATAAGCTTATTACACTGTTCAAGAATATTTAGAAGATAAACATGTATGGAATTAATGTCTATTAAATGTAATGCAGGATGGCGGCCAGCAAATGTAATAAATTGTACCATTGACTTTGAAAAGAGCAACTGTTGAGTTTCTTGCCGGCTCTTCTCAGCAGAACTGCCTTCCGAACAGGTGGTAGCTCTTTGTTTTTATGTTCATTCGTCGATTCAAAAGTGCTTATAATACGTTTATTTTAATATTTTGAATTTGAATTTACTAGTTATTAGTTCTTATTATGCTTTGTATTTCCATTTGTGGTGTATAGTAAAGTATACCTAAATAAATAACATTTATATAAAGGGAATAGATGGCTATTGAACCTGCACCTCTTGGAAACCATTCAATGTTGTCCAAGAGACCACTTTTTAACCGACTTCTGTAAGAAAAGGAGGTTATCAATTCGATTGTTTTTTTTTTTTTTTGTATGTTTGTTACCTCTAACTTCTAACTGGGTGAACCGATTTTGATAATTTTTTTTTATTTGAAAGATATAGCTTCCCGAATGGTCCCATTTTTTTTGGTCCATGTCTGACAATGGTATCCATGAGAAAATCACATAAGTCTTAAATTTGCATTAGGCATGTGCGCGACTAATAGCCGAATAACTCAATGTCGCACCAACCGATTTTGATGATTATTTTTTTATTTGAAAGGATATACTTCAAGGATAATTTGGTGAAAGTTTGGTTAGGTTTCGATTATGGAATCCGGAGAAAATTGAGAAAGTTTGTTTTTTTTGGTAAAAAATTGATTATACTGTAATAGTTACAAGCAAAAACTTTTTAAATTGATGTCAGAAATGAGATTCCTGATGGTGGCATTTCTTTTTAACCAACCTCAAAAAAGAGGATGTTCTCATTTTCAACCAACTTCAAAGAAGTGAGATTCCCAATTCGCCCGAATACTTTTTATGTATGTTCTTGTATGTTTTCCAAAACGAAATATTCTTTCCCAAGTGTGGAAAAACAGAAATAAAAATGTCTAAAGTTACTAATTATACAAAAAATATATACCACTAGATCTTAAAAGCACTTGATGTTCTAATAGAACACATGTAAAAAGCTGCACCACACATTCAACACCAAGATGAGAAAACATTACTCGAAGTGGATAATCTAATAGGGGCAATTCCTCTGGTGCATTTGGCATTCTTATCACCTGCAAAAATTATTATTTTAATTAGGAAAAACTACAAAAAGACATTTTAATATTGTGATTCTTGGGTTTTTTTTATTTTTTTAGCTTTACACTATATCTTGTATATAATAGGGTAGTCAGAGGGAACCTAGTGTTAAGTCATTTCCGTTCCCCTCTTTCTGCCAAATTCTTGAGGCATTTCATGTTGAGTGGCAGAACTCAATGCCACTTTGCCTCATTACTCTGGTAAAGAAATGAAAAAAGTTTACATTTAATACCCCCTAGTGGGAATCGAACCCACAACCGTTGCGTTTACTAGTCGCACGCTTGTCCTCCTGCGCCACAACGGACATCCAATTGGAGATTGAACCCACAATCAACATTTTTACTGCCCCTCTGTTCCACCACACTACCATGGTAAAAAAATCAATTGTTTTTAATAAAAACACTTACTACTGGTATTGGATCCAAATGTGGCTCAGATGGTGGAACATAAAGACGTAAAGCTTGTCCTGGCAATGGCACTGGTACTTCATACAAAAGGTTATAGACATAGGATTCAGGACTTAGTCCAGGTCCTGGCTGTCTTGGCAATGACCTAATAATGTCAAATAGTTTTTATATATACTTATAAAAAAGCATTTGATAATGTCATATAAGAGTTGCACTAACCTAAATAAATTCTCTAAAAATAATTGTGCTACCCTAATATAAGGGTATTGACATATAAGTGCTATACTTTTGGCTACATAGAGTTTATCTTTGGTTATATCATAGTAAGTCAGTGCTGCTCCAGAGTGAGGTGCCAATTTAAAAGATCTTGGTAATGATCGGGAACTTTCCTTGCCAGATCCCTTCCTATTCCCTGGAGGAGTTTGTCCACTTGATAATTCAGTAATATACATTGCCTGTAAAAACCAATTTTATTATAAACAAATTTCATTTATGCAGCTGTATGCTGGATAAACTAAATAATTTGTTAAATTTGTTATATCTCATTTTGGTTTGTTACATAAAAAGGTATATTTTAAAACATCATATTGCAAATCATTCATATTTTTGACATAGCTCTAATATTATATATCTTTACTAAAAGCCAAAGTTCCTATCCTCAATATAAAGTGCAAGAACAATGCTTTAATAAAAGGTTACTATTAATATATTTGCAAAAAACTGCAGCCAAATAAAACAAAAGAGTAGATAGGAGAACTACAGTTATTCAATTTCATTGTTTTTTATGTTGATTTTATCAACAGAGCTCTTTGTATTTTTGTTCTCAATCATTAGTTCTATAAGCTTATTTTATTTGAAAAGTTATTCTTCTCTTATGGATGGACATTTGGTCAAAGTGAGTAAGCCTCATCATCATTGCAAAAGCAAAGACACTATGCTAAATTTGGACCAAATTGGGCCACAAAGCTCAAGACCAACTGTAAAGCACTTTAGGTGTCCTCTGCCAAAACCAGGGGGAATATAAATCACAAAAAACTTACCTGTAGGGTATGCATGGCACTGCATATATTCCTATTTCTAACTTCTTCATAAAACATAAGACTGAATCCATAGTACCTAGATGCATTTTCTCTTGTCACAACAAAACTATGAAACTTTGGTTCTAAAGAATGTTTTTGTGTTCTAAATTGTAGACCAGCTGGTAAACAAAGCTACAAAAACATTTAAAAAATCTTAAAGTAGAGATCATATTCTTTTAAACTTATTATTTTCTTAGTTAGCACATTATGAAGTAGAAAGGAAGTCATATAAATATTATGTTAAATTTACCATACACACTGCATGTTCATCAAACTGATTGCTGTTGACATTATCTGGATAGTGAGCTAATACTTTTCCTTTGTATGAACGATCTAGTGGAGATATATGTAAATTATCCCCTAAAAATAATATTTGTTTTGGTTATATATTTATGTTTATATTATATGAAAGAAATAATAAAGAATCATTAAAATTACCACTAAGTCTATCGGTTTCTAAGCCTGAGTCAAAGTCAAGTCCACATATTACAAAATAATCAGCAAAACGACAACCAACAGAAAGATCTGAGACAGACATATTCATATCGACCCGTTATATTTTATTATTTGAGACACTTTCTCTTCCAGATATTGTTTTTCAGACTTTGCCATACCATTGTTTACTAGTAGAAAGCCTCAATTGAAACCAAAACGTAATTACACTGATAATTATAACTAAATATATTAATTATGTAAATAGAATGATAAATGTAAGAGTAAACATAATGTTTTTTAAAACTAATAAGACAAATCACCAAGACACAAAAATGATATTCTGCATTTGACAGAATTTAAAAATAGTGATGTAAGAATCGATAATGAAAAGTCGATAATTATAAGCTATATTTTTTAAACTTGCAACACTTGTATTCATGAGTTCCAACTTTTTAAAAATTCCAAACAAAAAACGCTTATAATATTAAAAAAAAAAAGTTCAGTTTGGTATGAAATTAATAATTTAAGTAAGAAATAATAATTTGCTGTAATGAAATATAACTTTGGATAAAGCTAACTTTTATAACTTGTGGCGTTGAGTTCTGCCACTCAACACGTGGTGCCTCCAGATTTCGACAGAAAGTGGAGATTGGAGTGTCTTAACACTGGGTTCCCTTTGCCTATCCTGCTGCGTGTGGGATACAGCGTGAAGCTGATTTTTTTTCTCATTTCTATAAAAATTAGGTGGACGAAAAATTTATTTACCGATATATTTAAATTATTTATTATATTAATTACATATTTACCATATTCAATAAAAAACAAAATATTTTTAATAAGTTTTAAACGCTCATTTAATTACTTTTCACAAATATAGCAATTGAGAATAAAATTTATTACATATATTTTTCGAAATATTTTACTTAAGGTAAATATCTTAATTGTGCTTAAATGTAATAAACATAATTCATTCATAATTCATTCATTCATTCATGTAATATTTTAGTACGGTAGTGTTAAAATTTAACTAGTATTTTAGTATTAGGGTAGTATATACAGTAAAACTTTTAAGGATCAAAACCACAGATTGATATAACTATCTGTCAGTTGTTATAATTTTTAGTCTATATTAATTCCTCAACCAATCGAATGGGGTCCTAAGTTTTTAAATTGTAATTTAATCTTTGGTTTGTTAGGATGTCAGTGGGGTGTGCACTTACGTTTTGTGTGCTTTTTGAACTAAATATTTTTTCTTATGTATGTTCGTGTAGAGTTTACTATTTAGCATAAGTTTTTGTGATTTTATTAATATTTTATATAAAAATATAATTCCCATTTTCTGTGATACACTTATTATTTTATCCAAAATAGCAGGCCCAAGGTAATTGCAAATATTTTTTTATTAAGTAAATTTATAAATAAACCCTTTTGAATTAGAGCTTACAAATAAGATAACTTAAATATATTTTGTCATATATGATATTTTCATAATTTACATTTAATATAACTTTTAATTTATCAAGGCAATGAGTACTTATATCATGAATATAATTTACTGTGCGATCTTTGAATTATAACAGCATTATAAATATATATATCATGTATTTCCCGCATGAATAATCATTTTGAACATATTTTAGCAGTTTCAGTTAGTTAAGATTAGATTATTATTGAACAACAGTATTATTATGATTCATTTTATATTGGTAAATAATTGGTTTCAGAATGCTTAGAGGAAGAGTGCAACATTTTCTCCATTGTACATTTTTTATATCTTTTATATATTTATTCTTAGTGTTTGCCGGTGCAATCACCTTAGATGAAAAAGAAAAACCTTATGTCGACCCTTGGGAGACTTATGGTTTCTATGGAGCTCTTATCTTGTATATTTTAAGACTCCTTACATTGCTTACAATACCCCAAGTCCTATGCAATTTTGGGGGGCTAATATTGTTCAATGCATTCCCAGGAAAAGTGAAATTAAAAGGATCTCCATTGCTTGCACCATTTATTTGTATTAGAGTTGTAACTAGAGGTGATTTCCCAAAACTTGTAAAGGATAATGTATCAAGAAACCTCAACATGTGTATAGATGTTGGAATGGAGAATTTTATGATTGAAGTGGTAACAGATAAAGCTATCAATTTACCTAAGCATAGAAGAGTAAGGGAAGTAGTAGTACCTGCTGAATATAAAACAAAAACAGGAGCATTGTTTAAATCTAGAGCTTTACAGTATTGTTTGGAGGATAATGTCAATATTTTGGCAGACACAGACTGGATTGTACATTTGGATGAGGAGACACTGTTAACAGAAAATTCTGTCCGTGGGATATTAAATTTTGTTTTAGATGGCCAACACCAATTTGGCCAAGGATTAATTACCTATGCAAATGAGAATATTGTCAATTGGCTGACAACACTCGCTGATAGTTTTAGAGTTGCTGATGATATGGGAAAATTAAGATTTCAGTTTTATATATTCCACAAACCTCTCTTTAGTTGGAAGGGTTCTTATGTAGTTACTCAAGTGTGTATATTTATTTATACTTTTTACATAGCAAAATCATAATTTATTTGTGTATAATTTTCCAATTTATCACTTCAGGTATGTGCAGAGAAGAAAGTGTCATTTGATAATGGACTTGATGGTTCAGTAGCAGAAGACTGTTACTTTGCAATGAAGGCTTATGTAGAGGGTTACAGTTTCAATTTTATTGAGGGAGAAATGTGGGAAAAATCACCTTTCACACTTTGGGATTTTATGCAGCAAAGAAAAAGATGGATTCAAGGTATTTTGTTAGTTGTTCATTCTGAGGAAATACAATTTTTTAAGAAGGTGTTTTTGGCAATATCTTGTTATTCATGGGTAACATTGCCTTTTTCTACAAGCAATATGCTATTAGCTGCTATTTGTCCAATACCATGTCCTCACTTTTTAGATTTAGTGTGTGGGTTTATAGGAGCAGTCAATATTTATATGTATATATTTGGTGTAATAAAATCATTTCCTATTCATAGATTTGGTCCACTTAAATTTATTTTATTTATTGGTGGTGCTTTGGCTACTATTCCATTTAATGTGGTTATTGAAAATATTGCTGTTATATGGGGTGTTTTGGGCAAGAAGCACAAATTTTATATTGTGAACAAAGAAATAAAAATACCAGTGACGGTGTGAATTGTTAGAATACATATTACAACCATAGTAGATATTGCACAAATTACTTAAGTTAAATTAGCCCTATACATGAAGCATGAAGATTGGATTTTCTTTTCACATTCAGTTCTGCTTATATCACTACACTTAGGGACCTAGTGTTAGGAGTTAGGATATTCTGATCCTGACATTCTCCAAATTTCGAGAGATTTTGCTTGTAATTGGATAGTGAAACTCAATGCCACATTTTATCTTTTAGTCTTGTTGTTACAAGAGAATATGAAAATAATGGAATCAAACCCAAAGTCATGGCATTTACGATCAGACTCTGTGTCAGGATGGTCTCTATTTGATACATTATCATTGATTTTAGTATTTACTTATATCAAGAGATTGATTGTGTTTCAAAACATGAACAAGTGATTAGTCACCTATTTTTTGTTTACCAAAGACTCAAACTTTGTATTATGTTAATATAATGTTTGTAAATTAGAAAAAAAGCTGTTATTTATTTTTAATGTATATTTCGAATAGAAGTTCATTTGTTTAATTTTTGATGATGAATAAATATTTTTTGATTACTTTTTGTTATCATTGTTTTCTATATGTATAATATATAATGTAAGTTTCCATATTTTTCATGGGTTACTTTGGTAATACCAGTTTTTTTTGAAGGCACAAATAGAATTCTGTGGTAATCATAACAAAAACAATAGACTTTCTGTAAAATACACATAATTGAACAAATTTGATAAGATTTACCACGGAGCAATGGTATTGAACAAAGGTAGATTAGATATTTTTTTAGTATTTCATTAGAAAAATATACAATTTCAAAAAACACAGTATTAGATAGATGATAAAATGATGTTTAAGTCACATGTCACATATAACTGTAGGCTATAAATTTTTTTTGTGGTATAGATAAATGGAATGATAAACAAACATGTCTATGTATTGTATTATCAGATGAATACTCACACAACTACTACTGACCTTTTGATTTGTAATGATTTTTTTATTCATATTATCTTTTTTATGTAAAATTTTAATTGGATTATTATTACTGCATATATAAATATATATTCAAAATGCACAATACTGAGATATTAAAAACCTTTCACCATTGTGTCTATACTAGTGACCAAGGTGTGACAGCTTATTTATTGGTTATGCTATAGTTTTGTAAACAGATTTCAGTTTATTAATTTTATCTATAAATTTGAAATGTTATAAACCAGTTTACTTAGTTCTTGTAATATATTGATAAGGTTTAAAGTTAAATTATAAGATAGGAAAGATAGGAAAATTGGTTTCCAAGTCCAAAACAATTGTTAACTGTTGTAATACATTTATTATTTCTTGTTGTGATTCATGTAATAAAAAGTTATTGATAAATGTTGCTGACTTAACAAAAAGAAACAAAATGATTTTAAAATTATTATTAATATTTATCCTATAAATTTTAAATTATTATGTATTTGGGTATAACTAGTATACAATACAAATGTGTGCATTTGTTTTTGATCTCAGTCTAAAAACATGATTAGGTTATTGTCTTTTTATAACAACAGTTGATTTTGTAAACTAATTGAAGTGATGTTCAAAATTGAATGTAAGTTACTTTGTAATAATATTAAGTGTAAAGTATTCACTAGTAATAAACTAATATTCTTATTGATAAGCAACCTGTGTGTTTTTAAAAATTTAAATTTGTTCTTATTGATAAGGAACAAAAGTTCTTAGTCATTTAAAATTTTATGAGCGACAAATATGGTTCTTAATGACGTTTCTAGTTATTACATAAATATGTGACGCCTTTAGACAAAAATAATAGAATCATTGTGATAGTGAGTAATACTTACATTTGAGACGTTAAAATGATTTAGAGCCTCGTTATCAAGGGAAATCAAGGGAAGGTTAAGGAGATTTATGTTAACTTCTAATATTTGTAGTTATAATTAATTTCATAAAATTTACAGCCACAGGGCATAGGTTCAATTAATATGTAAAGTTTAAATGCCATTATTGTTAATCAATACTTATATTACATCAAGTTATACAAGTATAACATATTATTGACCCACAGAAATATTTATATATTTAACTTTTAAAACTTTATAGTTTTAATGTAATCTATATATATGTAATTATTATATTTTATTACATGTATACTTAAGCTTCAAATTAACGTTAATTCGGTTCCCATGTTAACTTAATTTATGTATTTCCATTTTGTCTTTTTTTTAAACTGAAAACCTTATAGTTAGGATTTTAATTTATTATTCACTGTCTTTTATGTGGGCTCCAAAATATCCAATTTCTAAATAGAGGTCAATGTGGAGTTACATGGGTGTCAATTGGTGCCTTCCTAGTACTACTCTCATTACAATTTAAAAGTTTCAACATTTAACTGCCACTCTTATCACACGCCCCCTGTGAATTTTTTGTCTAGTGTATTTTACCTATGCGTCATTTATTTTTTTCATATCACACTCTGTTATCATACGGCCAAGTACACTAATATGCGCATCACATATTCTTTGTCCTTTCGGAGTTTGTGTTATCAAGATATCGACGGGTAGGGTTCGATGTCCATCAGATGTTTAGAGGTATGGTTTTTTCAGTCTTTAAATAACTGAACGCAAATCGTTCTTGCACTTATAGTACTGTACTTGGTCTGAATTGGTTTGGAATGCTATTCTACCGGTATCGAAGTAGATGAAAAAGATAAAATATTTTTATAGTTTATTGGAATGTTTCAGAACTGTATGATTCATATATCGAAAATTGTAACAATAGATTTATATGCGTCGAAAAATTGATAGCTGAGTGTGAAATGCATAATATAGGTTTGTAGATAACTATTGTGTAATATACAAATATACAGGTAGTATAGTTGTTGTCAGATTGTGTTTTGTGGTTTAATTACATATAAATGGAATTTGTGAGTATGTTTCAAAGTTTGACACCTCATTAATGGGTAACTTATATAAAATAAATATGAATGCGATTTCAACCTTGTTTTATTATGAAACCTTGCACCTAGACAATAAATAAATCGATTTTACACTTCTATTTGAAAAAATGGAATCGATATTACGAAATGTCATCAAATACTACATGAGCTCACCAACGATCGTCTAGATCCTAGTCTTAGATCTACCCAGTCTAATCGTTTATTTTAATCGCGTTTTGTTTACCGGTTTAGGTTTCAATCGACACAAAACTGGATAAAAATTATATCAATTAACATTCGCAATAATACGTTATTTATGGAAAAAATATATTTACCAGCTGAAAATAAAAAAATCCAATGTCGGTTTTACATACTACGTACGGTAGATAATTATATTTATTTTCCTCGAACTATATTGATGACACTATATCCGTAGCGTCACTTAGGAAGTATCAAAGCAACATGCCATTGTACGTTTAAATGTATTGTTTGCAGGTTAATATTTTTCCATTGTGGCATACGCTATTGGAAGGTACTTTAGTTAACTCTGAGAACATCATTTTTAATCTGGTCAAAAGAAACATGCATGATTATAGTAATACCATCGATCCCATTTGTGTTTAAAAGTTAATAAAGTCCAGAGTCCGTGGTGCGGTTTTATTTATCATAAAATATTTCGAAAGAAATAATATAATCTATTTGAAATATTAATTAATATTAGAAATTATATAATTTAGTCTATAGACTTCGCTCTGGTCTCGAGGCAAAGTACGGCGTTGAGTTCCGCCACTCAACAAGCAATGCCTCCAGAATTCGGCGGAAAGTGGGCAACGGAGTGTCTTAACACTAGGTTCCCTCTGAATAACCTGCTGTGTGCAGGTTACAGCGTGAAGCTGAGTTATTTATATACAAATCAAAAAGACAAACTACTGTATCATTACCGTAAGTGCAGTTAACGTCGAAGGCAATCTATTAAAACTTTGTGGATAAGCAGCGATTTAGATTGATTGAAGAGCTTATTTTATTTCGAATGTCCCACAAGAGAATAGCAGGGTCAATTTAATGGCAATATGCCTTTTCAATGGCCTTGGGGTTTGAAGGTTAGTAGGTACATTTTTGTTTTATTACAGAGCGTCTGTTACATTATTTAAATATTTTTGTAGACAAGATTATTATCACTGATTATTCTAGCTTTCTCAAGATAGGTACGCCGTTGTGGCGCAGTGGCACAAGCGTGTCATTGTAAATACGACGGTTGTGCATATACAGCGTGCGTCGTCCTTGACAAATGGCGTTTTACAACGATAATTTTATTATTTATTTTGTTTGAAAAAATCACTTTAATTTTTGGCAAAATCTCTTTTATTTTAATTATATTAGGCTTTTATAGAATAGTTAAAACTGTGGTTTCATTTAAAGTGGTGATGACAAAAATACTCTGTATAAACGTAGACAAGGACTTATAATATTAATTTGCATATTTATTTTTGTATACGGGGATCCATCATAAAATTAGAAGTGAATCAATATAATATTTTTGTGGCTACTTTAATATTTAATTTAACGATTTCTAATCACACCACATATTCTATTCACACTCGATTTGGCCGTACCGATCATTGCGTGATAGAGTTGGTATCTGTATTTAAAATAAATGTCGTCTGAAGAAATATTTTTGGATATCCAGCAGACATTAAGGGATAGTCTATCTTCGTTTTCTAGGTTCCTGAATGTAAAAGACGTAGATCGAGTTGTGAATATAGGAAGTCCTGGTTGCAGGCGGGCTTAGCTTACTTTACGGAAGAAAATGCCAAATCACATGGAAAAATAGATTTTGGAACACAGACAAATTGCCATTAAACATTTAACCGAGATCCTAAAGATATAATTTGGCAAATTTATTTTAACCGATTCACTGAATTTATAAATTTTTAATATGGATCCATTTTGCCGTTGTATTTTACTATGGATAAAATATATTAAATATTTTTATTTCGATCGAGGTCTGTCGTGGCATAAGCTTGCGACTGGT
The DNA here is from genome assembly GCA_013403645.1 of Heliconius nattereri. Classification (NCBI taxonomy): domain Eukaryota; kingdom Metazoa; phylum Arthropoda; class Insecta; order Lepidoptera; family Nymphalidae; genus Heliconius; species Heliconius nattereri. The sequence continues at coordinate 4,964,787 of JAAIXI010000236.1, forward strand.
AACGCTACAGGTTGGGGGCTCCGCCACTCAACACGCAATGGCTCCAGAATTCTCTTAATGGGAAGAGAGTGTCTTAATACTAGGTTCCCATACAATTTACTGTAGTGTCATGTCATCTGTTGTAGCTGGCTGAAAAAGCAGTTCTGCTAAGAAGAGTAAAAAAAAAAGGTTAACTGTTTATTTTATTCAAAATATTAGGTATACAGGATGGAATTGTCACCAGCACTTTAAATGAAACCACAGTTTTAACTACTCTATAAAACCCTAATATAATTCAGAAAAAAAAATATTCCCAAAAATGAAAAAGTTATTTTTTCTGTATAAAGAAAACACTACAAAATAATTTATCACACGGCTTTCTTTAAATATCCAAAATAAAAGCGAGAAGATAGATTTTAAAGCCTAACTCTCAGCGAAACGTATACGTATTTAGGTATATAACAGTAGGTTTCAAGTACCTCCTCGAAATTGGATTTATTTAGATGTTGATATTTTTGTTTTATTTGTTTCATGTTGATTCAACGTTGCCGCAAGTAGCGGCATCAATTTAAGCTTTAGCCTGAATTGAATAAATGGCCAGAAGCTACAACAGTTGAGGCGACAATACAATTTACTAGATATAATAAATGCTCAACATATGAATAAAAACAAATAAAAAAATAAACTACCATCACCAACAGCGTATCCAGATATCTTTTCTGGAGGGGGAGGTGGACGGTGCGTATGGCTTGTGGGGCTTGACTAGCTTTGAACAGATATGTTCGTGTAAACTTTATTTATTGATTTTTCGGGGCACATTTAGTTAAATTTCTGGGGTGGGCACGGACTCTACTCTCCCCCCCACCCCCTATTCCTACGCCCATGCAAACAACACGTGCTTATAAATATTAAATGTAGAGTATTAGCCTGTTAGCAATATAAATAGAATATTGAAAACGCGCGAAGTACATAAATTAAGATCTAAAAATATTCAAAGCCGTGGACGAAACAAGTTAGTCTTTAAAGGGATTACGCGGAAGCCTTAAGCGTGCGTTCGTGACCTGAGTGTCGTCGATATGGCGCATGCTTCATGTTGTCCATAAGTTAACTTTACTTAATTTAATAATATAGCTTGCACTAAAGTTAATCATTTACCAAGGGCAAGGTATGGCAGTGTTCGGTGTTGGCGAAGAGGTGCAGACGAGCGCGTTGTTCTTAGCGAAGTGATTTGAAATGAGTGATGCTGAATGTAACGGTGTTGATAGTGACGAAAATGATGAAGAGGGGTATGGATTCATTTTGATAGTGTTCATACACTTTGTAGGCGCTCATGTTTATTTTACATTGAAATTACAAAATCCAAAAATAAGTTAAAATTAGAATCAATTTAAAAAATATATATATATTTATAAAAAAACTTGTTAGGTTGTTTTTTTTATTTATTTGATATGCCCCACCCGGTTATAGTTTGACTTGTAAATAATCAGTTATAAGTCGAAATAATATTTTAACAGTTTTTGGAGTAGGTACTGGCAGTGTATTCAGTACAACAGTACGAGCTAATTATCTATAGTATTACTAATTATTCTAATCTAACCATGATAAGATACATACCTACATATTATGTACATACCTAACAAATGTGCTCACATTATTTGATTCAGATTGCGTGAATATTCAGGTCATTATTCATGATTATTTATATAAGTGTTGCTAAAAGAAACGTACGTAACAAGCTAACAACTAAATTCTAATTTTATGATATTATTGTAAGAACATTCACGAAATATGATTTGAATATTGAAGGCGTTTAAAGTGCAACAATAAATTTAAATTGGATCTTTTCTATTTGTAGATTGGCCATTGACCCAAAACTGGGATGCCGGGTTCATTTTCCTAGTGACGTCATACGAGAAACGTGAGTTACGCGCCAGTCTCGTCCTCAGGCGTCACAGAACCTCTGAGCAGTATTGCCAGGTTTAACAATAAACAAATTGTTTTTCACTTTTCGTTTTCAAGAAAATACCATTTTTACATTAACTATTCACACGGTCATGTATATTAATGTATGTAATGCCATAATTTTAAAAATTATGATCATAATTTAATATTCAGGTATAATAAAATAAATATTATTTAATACGGCAAATAATAAATTATTGTATTATTTACTGTGTCAAAATTACATATCCACCTGGCAACACTAGTTCTGACGTCATTGAATGCCTTAAAAGCATATTGGCACGATATCGATATACCTGCAGCTAATGCAAATATTTTAGCTTGTTATAGTGTTTTGTTTTTTAGACCATCTTCCTGCTTTTACGTTAAAAAAGTCTCACGCAATGTTGTTTGCTTGTTATTCACAATCATTTTAATTCTGACGTTATTTGTTTTGTTTAAAAACTATAGGTGTTTAACTTTCGTAACATTCGTAGAGGGTTTAAAATGAAAGAGGCGAGAATACACGTACGCTTTTACACCTACACACCTATAAAACAACAGTGTTTTGCTTCTTTACTTTCCTGTTATTGCGTCATTTCTTATATTAAATCATTAAATGTATATAAAATTACTTTTCATTGCCTTGCTCCTAAAATAAGATTAAAGGGCAATAAAATGTGATCGTATTCGTTTTTGGACGGTAGGTACGTATTATTACAACAGTGCTATGTCAGCTTGATCTTATTATATCTAATTCTTTTATCTTCCAGCTTTTTCTTGCCATTTCGAGTGAAGTTTTTGTAGATAGTAAGTAGATCTTAGGCAATGCTAAGGCGGCCGTTAACACTTTATAGACAAAGGTTTATGTCTTTTGCAACAGTGACGGCGTTTATTGCCCATTCCACGTGAGTGACAACATGCAGAAATATATCGAGAGCTACGTTTACTTTGCTCCTATTTTCTTTTTATGTCTCGCGTAAAACATGAATGAGAACTGTGAAGTACCGAAAACAATTGTTTATTATTATTAACTTTTGTTATATTGTTTTTATTAATAAAATGTAGATACGAATTATGCAATTTATGTATTTGTATATCTAATAATTTAAAATATGATAATCTATTGTACACAATACTATTTAACAGCTATTAACAGTTAATGTCATATAAGTAACATGCAGTTATAATCGAAGTGTTTTCAATTTTTCTTATTATTATAACTATATTTCTTTCTTTTCAGGTAAGATAATGTATATCTTCTATCGTGAATGAAGCAAAAAAAAATTATCAATATGTAATATGTATACATATATCAACAATAATGTACCCAAAACAAACTCACAATAAATATTTTTCGATTGCTGTGAGTATAATTATATGAATTGGTTCAATTATTATAATATGATAGTACAAATAGAGATACTAAATTATTACAGTTAATAATATACTCACCGACTGTAAGCTTAATAATTATTAATAATATTGCAATGTATCTTGAAATTAAGGATTTTTTTATATACAACTGGGAAAATATATCTGATAAAAATCTAAATGTACTCCTATACTCTATTGGTCCCTTTAAAGGGGTTCCCTTTTGTTGAACCATTCCGCTTTCTTATAGATTACTGACAGGTATAAATAAATTGAAGGCCGTCGTGGCACACGCCGGTGTAGGTTCGACTCCTATTCGGGGAATGAATTAAAAAATGTATGAAAATATATTAATTAATATAACAGCATTTATAATTTTGTTTTATCTGAGGGTACACTAGGTACTCCTGTATCGTGGGTTCCAATATATAGGTCAACAATTTACATCTACCGTTGACACTCGCTTTACAAACGGACGAACTACACGAAAAATAAAACATTTGAAGGTTAATTTTGAAAAAAAAACAATGATAACAATAATATATTATAATACTGGGTATTATTGTTCTGAATTCTTTAATATTTTCATTTTCTTGCTCTCCCTAACTTTTCTCGCACTCGCTCTGTCTCGTCTCAAACGTGAAAAAAAAACTTCAAATAATTAAGGTCCAAAATATAACCGATTCGTCGATAACCTAATTTCAAGGACTTTAAAATCATGTAAACATAAAAGATACTTAAAATGCTGTAGACAGAGATATTAAAGATGACATGTAATGATCCTAATCAAAGAACTTCGTATAAACAATACTCTTAAGAGATTTAGATGAACACTCGAGCGAAGTGATAACTCAAGTATGTCTTATCGGTCGGAAATGAATCAGAGATTCAGAGTACAATAACGTGAAGTGAACAATAATATTATAATACTAGAGGACGCGCGCGGCTTCGCTTGCTTATTTAGGGGTGAATTCTAATAAACCTTGAAACATATGTACAATGAAACAATTTTAAGGGTCAAAATTTCAAATTTTATAAAAATTGGTGCCGATTTGAAAAAAAATCTATAGAAACTTTCAACCCCTTATTTGCTCCCTTAGGGGGAGAATTCTAGAAAACGATTAAACATGTGTTCAATTAAATACTTTTAAAAATCTAAATTTCAAATTTAATAAAAATCGATGCTGATTTAAATTTTTTCCCATACAAACTTTCAACCCTTATTTCACCCCTTTAGGGTTAAAATTTTTTAAAATCCCTTCTTAGTGGATGTCCAGATTACAAAAGTAGACTGTCCTGAATGAAAAGTAGAAATCAGTCCAAATTTCACGTTTCTACGCACAGCGGTTACGGCTGTGCGTGCGTCTTACCTCAGTCAGTGAGGACAAGTCCTTTTATATATATAGATTAAACTTAATAAATATTATTTATTTTTTTTAACCAGTGACTTAGCCGCGGCTTATAATATTACAATAGACTGAAGCGCGGCTGCGCCCGCTGAAACTTATTTTAATATATAGAAAATCTTTACATAAATTATAGTCTTTGTATTATTCTGATAAGTAAGCTATATAATTGTAAAATTTCATGTATTTATTTTCAGCAATTATTTCGTTAAAGTAGACCAAACATTAATCCTCACAAATATTATAATAATAGTACGATAAATGTTATTCATTTATAAGCATGGTGCCAGTCTATAAACTGGTTTAAATTTGACAAAGTGTCTGAAAGCAACGTATTAGATATTTAAAAGTAAAAGGCCGAATTATAGCACCCTCTCTCAGTAATGTGGAAAATTTACGAAGGGTCGAACGGGGCAAGTAGTTTGCTTGATTTACATTCGTTAAATATTAATGATGACTTAATAAATAGCTTTTTGAAATATAAAATGGCAATTCATTTTAATTGATATGTTTTATTTTAACTATTGTTACTGTTATCTTAATTTTTACGATAACAGTTACAATAGTTAAAATAAAAGTAGAATTACTTGTACTTATGAACTTATTTTGAAAACGTATAATAATTTTAACGCAGCGGGATTTGAACCCACGCTTCCTTTAAGCCTTCTAATTCCGTCCATCCATGAAGAGGTCTCAAAGAGGTAATAGATTAAAATAAAGATAATTTTGATAGAAATTATTTTTTTATCAATTTTTTAAAAATTAATACAAAATATTTGAAAATAAATACAGCACAGATTAATAGTTAACGAGTGTAAATAATGCTTTTCTTAATCTACTTACATATTATTATTAGTGAGATTATTATTTTTTATTAATGGTTCACACTTGTATCAACAGAGGTAGTATACTTAGTTCATTTCCTCACAAAACAACTAAAGAGATTGATGAGAAGTAGATCCCGGAGATCTAGCAAAGTAAGCGATTTATAATACTTATCTATACTCGTATATGTATCTATCTCGTTTGCAGATAAATTCGCAGTAATTTAATATACTAGAAGAATTATATATATTTTTATTAATATATTTAATATGAATAAAACAAAAACATATTTTATTCAATATTATGTTAATTCTCTTCATCTGCAATAGACGCTGAAAAATATTAAACGACAGATGATTGCAAATTACAATGAATGAATATTATAACATGAATACTGCAAAATTTATCCTTTTTTTTTTCAAAAACGCAAACGTAACCACCAATTTTTGGTATTAATCATTGTTTAAAAAACTTTTTAATGACGTTTTATAAAGACTCTTTCTATTACTTAAACGATTCACGTTTATTTGTATAAGCATTTATTCAGAAAGGAGAGTTATTTAGTTACAATATTATACTATAATACTTCTGTATAGATACTTAGCTTCTGAATATGCTGAGTATAAGTCAGTTTTTACAATAACATTATATTTCAATCGTTAAATATAAAGAATGTATGAAATCACTACATACACTCAGTTTTCATGTAAATAATAAAAAGTATATTAATTTAAAGCATATTCATACTTATAAAAAGAGCTAAATTAATTTTACTTGTTAAATAGACTTAATTTAGGCTGCGTTATAATAAAAAGTTTCCCTCGTAACTTCAGTGACAGTGATTAAGCAGACATCCGCGGTAAGTGAAGTTTTTCGAGGCTGAAACACGTTTATAAGCAAGTAGCAAAATTTTAAGAATTTTTAAGGCACTGGTAGGTGAGGGGTGAAGCGAGGGGGTGCGGCCGCCCGCCCAAAGCTCGCGCCAGTCGGCTGTAGCCTCGTGGGCGATCCAATCGACTCGTAGCGCTCGGAAAGCTCGGAAAACATCGCTACTCGCGCGGTTTAGATTTAGCTATAATAAACTATTTTTTTTTTATCGTATTCTTTAATATTTTTCGTCATAGTCGCGACATTAAAGTGGGTGACTTTGTGTTGAGTCATTTGTTTTCTAACAACATGTGCGGCGGTGACCACGCGGCCGCCGCTGCCGGCTAATCGGTGACATATGCAAGTGCCATCACCTCTAGCATTGGTGAGTATTTTACATACGTTACTTATTATGTTAATTTTTTAAATTTTGATTTGCTGTAGGTACGTGTACATAAAAAGTTTCACTGCCACTATTATAATTTAATATAGTAATCTTTCAGTTGTAGATAATTTTAGTTAGACTAAATAATAAAATTTAAATACATCAAAGATTGTTTCTCTATAATAAATATATAAAATTGATGATGAGACAAACATGTAAAAAATATTAAGCAAAATATTGATTAACATAGTTCCTTTTGGAATTGAATTTATATATTTGACAAGAAAATATAAAAATCCTTCTTGTACCTACGCAATATTATCCTTCAGTTCTTATTTTAGAATTGAGCTTAAAACGTATAAGGAAAGTTTCCGAGAAAACTTTTGAAAATATCTTTTGATAACATCGAAATTGCTCTTTAATGTATAAGTTTATTTATTTATGTAGTGCTAGCGATTATTGCTTGGATATCTCAAATTTACAAATACAAATTTAATTCTATTCACAAATTGAATAAAATTTACAAATTTAAAACATGAATAGAATATGCAAATACTTATTATATGTTTAAGTCCAGTAGTGTTTTTATGAAAGTAAAGTAAATGAATAATATATATTCTAATATATTAATAAATTATCTGTTCAATGACGATAAATTGAATTTCTGCAAATGTTACATATGTATGTATGTAAATTGAATGATGTGTGCCAATAAATTCGATTATCATAACCGTAATCTACGCTCAGAAATAATAAATACAAATTGTAGTTATAATACATTTGGAGCTTTAAGGATTAACTTTCAAATTGTACCTAATGGTCAAGTTTTTTTATAAAATAATAGAATTTTCTAAGTGTTATTTTGTATATTCTTGACATCTGATATAATGTGTATCTGATATTATTTAGCTGAAAAGAGTACTCGTGGAGTCTACATATAAACGTATATAATGTGCATCCAAACAATGTGTTTTGTTGAAAAGCAAAATATATATATTTAAAATGACCGCATGGTAAAAATATTTCTTCATGGCTATGCTATTTTATAGTATACTAGGTAAGATAATCTTTGTATTTACCAAAAATACAGAAAATCTCCAGTTATCCACATCAAAGCCTTAGTAATCCAGTAATCGACACCTAATAATCGACCGGTAGGAATACTACTTGAATGTATGCGCGCGGAAAAAAGTCATCTTGTAATAAAATGAAAATGAATATAATAAAGATAGTAAGAAGATATCTTTAACAAATCGTAAAATAAAACTAAAAAATAACTGTCACTGACTTATAATATACACTTAAATGCAGATATTTTCCAGTAACGTACATGTAACTCCTCTGTTGGTATCCCGGGTCTTGGGCAGAGGAAATCATCATCTATTTATTCTAACCCTAGATGACCGGTGCGCTCGTTTGCTTTGCACTTTTCATAATTTACTAAAACAACTTAAAGTATCTGTAAAAAAATATTAACAAGTGAATCTTATTATACTGATCAACAATATTTACACTTTTACAGGATAAAGCTGTATGGAATTAATGTCTATTGAATGTCATGCAGAATAGCTGCCAGTTCATGTAATAATTAAATTATACCATTGATTTTGAAAAGAGCAACTGTTGGGTTTCTTGCCGGCTCTCCTCAGTAGAAACCAAACTGGCGGTGATAGCTTTTTTGTCTATATGTTTATTCGACGATTCAAAAGTGCTTATAATAGTCTTAGTGCTTAGTCTATTTGAATAAAGAATATTTGGAATTATATATTGCTGTAGATTAACCGTATCTTTCGAAAATTGTGTAAAAAACAATCCTCTGAATTAGGGCCAAGGTGAAGTTTTACAGTTGATACAATTGAAGTACACAGATACATACGTTGTCAGTGTATTTAGGAGAGCAAGCCAACATCAGTTCTTGAATGCTGTATTCCATTTTGACTATTTGTTCCATCTGAAGCTATTTGCAAATAGAGGATAAAGTCGTCACGTCTCTGCTTGTGGAATTAGCATCTGTCACTTGATTGTGAGATGTTAAATTTACCTGTATTGAACCATTCCCTCTGTCGTCATACTTCCATCAGTTCATAATATTGTACAAAATGTTCTGCTTCATATCGTTCGTATTTTCTCTGCTATACGGGGCACTGGCATATTATTTTGATTTATTCTTTGCGAATTTTAATGGTTAAATCAGTGTAATGTTTAAATAAAAGAAAAGTTAAAAAGTATGAATTTGAATCTTAATATTGATTGAAAAATGAAAAGATATTGCCGGCAAAATATATAATACTGTAAGTATTATGTATAAATAGCTACTTATCTATACAATTATATTACAATACAAAAAATACAATTTGACCTTTTATAGAAGTTTAAGCTTATGGTTATTGTCAAGAGTAAAATTGGCGTGGTGTGTAGAATCTTATAACTAAAACGAAAAAAATCTATATTACTTGTATAATTACTAACTATGCAAAAAACTATATGTATATTGTACAATGTACATATATACTAATATAATAAAGCGGAAGAGTTTGTTTGTTTGTTTGAACGCTAAGATCTCTGGATCTACTGGTCCGACTTACTTTGTTTTTGTTTTGTATGAAAGCTGTATTCTTCAGAAGCTGCTATAGGCTATATAACATTACATTACACATACATATTAATATATTTTAAGTACTTTCTAATTTGACATGCAATTTATTCTGCCATGTTAACAACAACCGTCGCATCACTACGTGACCGTTACCGTGAAATTTTGACATTCATGCTTATTAAAATAAATATAATAGTCACTTTTAGCATTTTATCTAGATTGAAATTATAGTTTACTGTATAACATTCTAATAAATAATTAAGGAGATGTCACTGATTCGAAATGACTTAGCCTTCCGGCGACATAGTATGAGCATGACCGACGCGAACGGGCAGATGACATTGACGGTTTTATAAATCTTCATACATTTTCGAACTATTGTTAATTTTTATGTAATTATTTGAACTACACTTTGTTTCTCTTCTTATTTTATTTGATATTGCTCGCAAAAATTATCCTATTTAATATATCTATGTACGCACGCACGGATAACTTTAGGTACTTTTTCTAATATTAAGAATACCTATCCTTTAGTTACTTTTACTCCCTTTGTTGGTTCATTTCAATAACTCAGATAATTGTTTCTAATAATATATCTCTACTTTTTAGTCTTTTTGATTATTTAAGCTTATATTTTCTTACCATTGAAAATAATTTCATGAATATTAAATATATTCTTATAGTTGAAGCAGGCGTAGCTGCGTCCGGGTCCGCTAGTATATTATAATAGTATAAGCTTATATTAACTTATCCACTTCATTGATTTGACGTGAACACGAGAACGCTTTCGGACTTATCTTTCGGTGCCGAAATTACATTATTATCTAAATCCGAAAGCTCTTCGAAAGTTGTGTTTGATTTATATTTTCGTAAAAAAATATAAATGCGTATTTTACATAAACAACGATCACGTTTCACGAGGATTCTTGCCTCATCTAGGGGTATTCTTAAATATTTTTTAACTGTATCTCGCACACAGCGAGGTAGGCAGAGGGAACCTTGTGCTAAGAACTCCGTTGCCCATTTTCCGCCGAATTCTGGAGCCATTGCATGTTGAGTGGCGGGACTAAACGCCGCGTTTTGCCGCCTGTCGCGTTTAAAGTCACACTTTATGCCATAGCGCCATGACTGTCCTTCCTAAATCTTCTTAAATTTATCGCAGCAGCTGCAGTTCCAGTCGTCTGATTAGACAAAATGCGATGTTGGGATTTAAGTGTTCAACTCAACGTCCCCGGTGTTTATTTGGTATAAGCAAGGAAAATCATTGAAGACAAAAGAACATAGAAAAATATACATTTATTATTAAATTTCGTTTTGCTTAAAAGATATCCTGATTGACACTATTGCATTTAGGATATGTCAGTCATAGTAAATTAATACATATAGAGCGGCCATCGTGGTAGTTTTGAAAGCACACACGATTTATAGGGTCAAATTCCAGTCGGTAGAGCAATAAATAATATATTTTTTTCTATACACATTGTATTTAAAAATTTTGGATAGTGAAAATTTTTTGCCAGTAGATTCCCTCTGACTATGATAAAACAACTTAGAAAAACTAAAAGTATTTTTGGTATTTACTGTGAGTACTTTGGTATACACACTTACGATTCCTTACGTATAACCATATCCTAACATTGTAATAACAGCGTCTCAGAAACATCAAAGGTCTCCCTCCCTGTCTATAATAGAGTAAATATTTTATTTGCAAAAGACAATGTTACCTAAAACTACATAAAAACTTTTCCAGCGAAGCTTTTATGTTAAGAAAGAAATAATACGTTTTATTTATATATATGACATGATATTTTTATTATTTTATAAATAAATACAAATACAAGAGGATATTACGCTATGTCTATATTCCTTGTGGTAACATGATAAAGAGAAGCTACCGCAAGTTCTGCTAAGCTGAGAATGCAAGCTTAGTCTGGTAATATACCAGACAGTACTATGTAAATGCCTTATAGTTATTCTAAATATCTATATTCTTCTAAAGTTAATCTCGAAAACATTGTATATTATATGACTGTACGATAAACGTTACATGTAAAAATTATTATAATTTCATGGTATTTATTGAAAGGTAGTTAAATATTTAATCTGTTTAACCAAACGCCAAATTATTTTGTTAGTTTATGTACCTGGTCGTTCACCAGGTCTAGGACAGCAAATGATAGGGAGAAATGGAGGCAATTGGGGGAGCCCTTTGCCAATAGGCATACAAACGTAAAATAACGTTAGAAGTGTAAATTTTTTATTCTTAATTACCGCTGTAAAATTTGGTTCTTTTTTTTGTATTTATATATAAATGTTTTAACACTGTAGCATGATTGTAATGTCTGAATAAAGAAGTTATTATTATGTTTCTCTTTCAAGATTCACGGGTTCAAAAGAACCCGGTCCTTTAGAAGGCTTGCGTGGGGACACAGGTCCAACATGTAGAGGCCCCTTAGAGAATATTCAAATGTTTTACTGTGACGCATCAGCCGGGACCATCTCTGGGTAACCACAGGTAATTGCCCAGAGATGGTCGCCGGTTAATGCGTAGGAACTATGGAAAATGTGGAAATCTAAACTAGGACTATGGAATAGAATTTAGATGGACTGGCTACTGGGCTACTGAATGAGACTAAAGGACGTCCGCCTTTACTTTACTATAGTCTCAAACGGACGGTGACTGGCCTCCCACTAGGTAGGCCCCCACAATGCGGCGTAGTGCCTTGGGCGCAACATCGGCGTGGTCGGCTTAGGGTGTGCACCTGTTTCACCATCACGAGGAACTCGTGAGCGGGTTTCCCCGCTATTACGCAGATTGAGCACTTCCACCCTTTCGAGCATACAGCTCTTGCGCTCCACTCTGCCGGCCAATAAAGGCAAGCCAGATGCGGGAAGATAGATTAAAATTCTCCTCCGGAGGTCTCAAGTCCATGGGGTCGCCACTCCTCAATAGCTCGCCACAAGCTGTCCTGCGGCTATATTTTTTTTTTTTATATGTACTACTTGCTCAGTTTAAAACTGGATTCTATTGTATTTACGGGTTGTTACCAAGTAGATACAATGTATGTAAATAGGTTGTGTTATTATAATTGTGGTATGTTAGTATTTTGATCTTCATCTATTTGTAAAAATTTTCTTACTTATCTACATGTGTTTAGTATTGCTGCTCTCTGTAATGTTATGTAAATTGTATTTATTAAATTTAATAATTTATGCTATGATGGAGATGTTTTGGTATAACACCAGTAGTAGAGAGGACTAAAGGTACTATATATACTGCTTTTTGTTTCCAAATTCTTGTTATTTCACCTTTCACCTCTTCATATTTATTTATCTTCTCAGTAATTGTTTTTTGGAGGTTATGAGTGTTGGGTACGGCGATATCTTTAAGGTCAGTAATTTTATCTACTTTGTTTTGCAATATTATATCTGGCCTGTTAAAATGTATAGTCCTATCAGTAAGGACAGCTCGGTCGTAATATCATTTGTGGGTAGAGTTTTCTAATATGGTTTCTGGGGCGTACTTATAGTAAGGAGTATCAATATTCGTAATAAGTTTATATTTGTGTGCAAGTTGTTGATGTATGATGTTACAAATTTGGTTGTGTCTATGTGTGTAATCTGAATGTGTGAGATTGGAACAACCTCCGGTTATATGCTGAATTGTCTCTGGCTGGCTGTGGCATCTACGACATTTATCATTTGTGATTTTGGTGTCTTTAATTATATATTTTCTATCATTTTTAATTTTTTTGCGAGTTGATTTCGCTCACTGATAGTTCCGTACCAATATAAGGATCCAGTCCATTGAAATTTACGACTTATAAAGTTTCACAAACTTGAAGCTTTTTTTTTCTGTGCGTCAAGAAGCCGTTAACAAATACGACGTAGATAAAAAGGGGTTCAGATGTTCCGGAGATTAGCCCGGACAGAAACAGAAGGACAGATTTAAATGTTTTAAAGATTTTTTTGTATTTTAATATCTGACTAATTAAACTATAAAAAAAACAGTTATTTTGAAATGAAATACATACACTTAAATGTATATGTACCATGCATAGATCAACTTTATTAACTAAAACAAGCACTTTATGAAATGATAAAATTAATATCTAAGTCCTAGATCTACTGTCTTTAAGTGAATATGTCTAGTATAATAGATTAGAAGTATTATATATTATACACGTTTCAGATAGTAGTACGTATAGGTGGAAAGGCAGAGTTATGACGTCATTGCAGCTTTATAATTCAATCCGACGTTAAACCAAGACCGCCCAGCTGAGTGCAGCCCGCGCTAAAAATAATATCTTTACAATTTCACATGCGTCTCAACAGGGCGCCGTCGTTACGCAAATACTCGTATGCCGCGAAACTGATATTTTCATTGTTTTTCGAGATTACATTCATTCGTCATATTCAAAATGGATCTTCGTTTAAATTTACGTGCTTTTTGTAAATATATCGGTGTTAGTTTTAGTTTTAGTGAATTGTGTAAAAAAGATTAGATTTATCTATAAAAAAACTAGCTTCACATTGTATTCCGCACACAGCATGGTAGGCAGAGGAAATCTACTGTTAAGACACTCAGTTCCCCACTTTCCCGTGAACTTTTCGATGCATTACTCGTTGTGTGGTGGAACTCAACGCCCTTCTTTTGTCTTGGTGCAAGAGCGTAGAATTGAAAATATTAATAAATAATCATTTATTACTCCGAATGGGGATCGAAGCCACAATCGTCACGTTACAGTCACACTCGAGTGCCTCTGCGCCACGAGGGTTTCGGATTTACCTACAGGTACCTAATTTATAAGTAGGTAACTCTATAGTTACGTGTTTAAGGCATAGTTGCGTGTTCTTCAAAGCACATTGATAACGTTTTTAAATATTATAATGAGCTTATATTTTATCACGCTCCAAGTACTACGGCTTACCATTTCCTCGCCATTACAAGTTTTCCATTTAGTTGAGTTGGAAAAAAATACAAAAGTGGAGTGATGATTCCGTAATGGGCTCTGTTGGCTCTTCTAGATGCCAAGATGTAGTAAGATAAGGCTGTTTAGGATTAATCTTATTAGGAGTCCGAAAAATATGAAGTTAATAATACTTTATTCTAAATATTTGTCTTTTGCTATTTATGTATATCAATCTCAACATAATTTGACATGAAATGACTTCGTTTATTTTATTATTTCATTTTTTAATGAATACTGATATCATTTATGTTTTAGCTTATATATATTTTATCTGTTGTTGGGAATCAGACATTAAAACAAAACAATAAAATATTTTTAATCATACATTAATTGTTTGATTATAATCGTTTGTATATGTATAAAAAAAAGAGTGCTTCAAAGAGTTTGTATTCGTGTAACTTTTCAACTACGCAATGAATTTCAGTTTGGTTTTGACAAATAGGCAAAAGTTATAAAAAAGTTGATTTGATATAAAGTATTTTATTCGATAAAATTACTACAAAAAAAAATGGCTGAAATTTTACTTGTCTGTTAGAGATTACTATCAGCAATAAGACCTCCTTTGCACGATCTGTATTTATTTTAAGATTGTCCTTTATTAACATCTGTATTAACTTTGTGTGCAATAAAGTTTTCTATCTATCTATCCATCCATCCATCCATCCATCCATCCATCCATCCATCCATCCATCTATCCATCCATCCATCTATCTATCTATCCATCTATCTATCTATCTATCTATCTATCTATCTATCTATCTATCTATCTATCTATATTTATATCTTTCCAATGTACGGAGATTGTTTTTAATATGGTAATGTCATTAGAACACTAAACTAATTCAGATTAATGAAAAAATGTTGTGTTCAAGTGGGCGGAGTCGCGAGCGTGTCGTTAGCTATATTATAAATTCTTAGCCACCAAGAAAAAGCGTATTAAACAGAATAGGCAGTCTTTGTTTCATATCTAATTCCCACCTGTATAAGCCCGACATAACTAAGTCAATTATTTCTCATCAGTCTGCTAGAGGAAAGCTTACTTGCGTATGCAATAAGTGTTAAATATTTTATCTTGGTTAATTAAACGTGAACTTTTTGCCACACACACATGCACACATTTTATATTTATAGTAGGCTTTGTACTTACTATGAAGCTAAAAAAAAAGTAATACGGAAGTCGGAATATGTCAAATTGTACACGCGATAACTGTGGGTTCGATTTCCACAAATAATATTGTTATTAAAAGTATTTTTCACTTTCCCGGTACAGTGAGATCATACGCGGCGCTAAGTTCCACCATTCAACAAGCAATTATACTTATATTGAAGTTGAAATTGCCAATATCTAAAAATTTATAGCCGAGGTCAGTGGAAAGTTATTAAAAAGTGTCATAGTCGACATCCTATAAATATCTCTACAGATTAAAGAATTAACTAGTAATTAATTAACTTTTAACTACTTTTCAACTTTTCCTTTGACAAAATTACTATTATAATCAATTATATATTTTTTATCCAGTTTGGTAAACTCTTTGAGCTTACTTCACTTATTATAAAACCTTTATTTATAGGTTTTATTATTAGGTTCAATATAATTAAACTCATGTATTATATGCTAGTTAGGTATCTTTATCAAGAAAAGTCCTTCACTTGGGAAAATATCGCTCAACATAATAATTTAATGACGGTTGTCATTTGCAGTGTGCCTCTCTAGCGGTTCCAAGAAGGAAATTCTTTAATATATAGCAACAATAATATTTGTCGTTTGGAAACATTCTCTCTGTCTCACCTGTGTATTATTAGTCCCATCTGATGGTGGGGGATCTACTTTCCTCGTCTATTGTCTCCACTTCGCTCAACTGGACCCATTGTGATCGGAAACGCTGCAGGCGTTCATGTCTCTCTTAATGATACCTGCTCATCTCATCTTCGGTCGTCCTCTTTTTCTGGACGCAGAAATGTTCGTTGATGATCGTTTGGAAACATTATAATACTTAGTTTATCTCAATTTTTAGCTTACATACTTCAAAAGAAAACGAACCGGTCATGTGAGTGTACATTTCATATCTAGAAGTAGTGACTCTAAGGAAAAAATGATTTAAATATTTTTGGTAGCTCTAACTTTATGATCTAAAACTTTGCGTAAGCTATTTTTTACAACGTATTATTTAAGAGAAAAATTTAAAAGTGTTGACTCTTAAATATATTTTTAAGCACACATGGGTCGATGGAGACTTCAAAAATATTTGTAATGGTGTACCAATGGTGTGTGTAGGTCCAAATTTCAGTTAATTGAAAAGCTTAAATTGACTGCATTAATAACAAACGAACTGTTTACCTAATAGCATTAGTAATTAATGATTCAGTAACTAGCTAATTGCAAACGTACAGCTTAGTAAAACAAAGGCTGTCCTTTGTAGAAGACTGTTCTTGCCAATCAATATACTCGTATGATAGGTATTCGGTGCCTCATAAATCAATAATCATAATGTCTGCTTGCAATATATCAATTACGCAAGAAATACTTAAATAAGACGACACATATTTTTTATATATAGTGTCTGTATAATTCATATTTTTATATCAGCGTCACGCTGCCATTCCGCAAACAGCAGGGTAGGCAGAGGGAGTCTAGTGCTAAAATATTCCGTTCCTCACTTTTCACCCAATTTTAGAGGCATTGCGTGATGAGTGGTGGAACTCAACGCCGCGCTTTTACCCGGACATCAGAGCGGAGAAATGGAAATAAATATTTAATTTCCTCAAGTGAGCATCATCGAATCCATAACCAGTCGCGTTTATAGTCACACTTAGTGCCCCTGTGCCACCAATGGGCTCAATTCATTAATTAATTTTTATCTTAGCTTTTTTACGAAATATTAAAGAAAATAACCTTGAACTCTAGAGGCGTAATGAGGACATTACTGGTATAAAGGATTATTTAAATGATTGAAAGTTTGAGTATAGAATAAGCTCACAAAGAGAAACATAATCATTTATTCTACTGTAAACAACCAGTTTGTATGTATTGTACGGGCAATGGCTGTTTGTGGTTCCTGTACGGGGATTTCATACCACCAGTTTTGGAATAGTTCCTACGGACCTTGTTAAAATGTATAAGCTGCGTATTAAATAGCTTTAGAACGAAATTATAAAATTTGTGTGCAGACCTTAATAATTCTTGTGAGACATCTTAATTTCTGATTAAAATTTAAATTTATAATACTCTTTTACTGTGTAAAAATTACGTTGTGTATAAAATTAATTCGTATACGTTTCTTGCTGGGAGAACTTCCAAGTTAAAATTCGGGTAAAATTCTGAATGAAATTTTTACAAGAGTTCACGCAACCTAAGCTTAGTAATGAAACAGAATAATGAAATATATACTTTTTAAACTTTCAGGCTAAATTCCTAAACCTTTATTTACAATCTGTTCAATTAATATTAAATATACAGTACTAAGAAGGAAAAAACACGGTGTCTTATAAAAACTATACAAGAGTGTTGATGATAAGGTTCAGGAATGAACCTTCAAATCGAGAACCAAATTAATGAATCGGCAAACATGGCCCGATACAAACAGGTAAACAATTTGTTTGTCTTTCCGTTCGCGTATGCCACTGCTACACGTAAACACTCGCTACTAAAAGCTTTCTTGCTTACGATAGTTTATTTTTTCAATACAAAACGATTTTTGTGAAAATCACACAATTATTCAGGCTAGTTGTGGCGAAGTGTGACTGTAAACGCGACTGTTTGTGGGTTCGATCCCCACTCTAAATATTTATTTAATTTTATATTTCCATTTCTTCGCTCTGGTGTCGAGGCAAAGCGCGGCGTTAAGTTGCGCTACTCAACACGCAATGCCTCCAGAATTCAGCGGAAAATGGGGAACGGATTGTTTTAACACTAGGTTCCCTTTACCTACCCTGTTGTGTACGGGATACAGCGTGAAACTCTAGAATTTAATAAAATCATTTCATTTAATACTTTTAACTTGTACCTACATACATATTTTAAGAAAAAATCTTTTGAAGTATATGAATATTCTATTAATAGAATTATGTTTTGAGTTATTGTGTGATTTTTCCTTTGCTGTCAGTCAAATCGTTGCAGTGAAGACGTGAACAGTGAACTTCGCAAAGCATATCCAAATTTCCGACGGTGTGACAGAAAACGTCCCGTAAGAGCACGTGCGGTTTTCAGCTTTAGCTTTATTTACAAACATTACTTATTACCATTGTATTTCAATTTATAATAAAAAGAAAACGAAATAAATATTGTGCTCAATTTATATATGTTGCTTCTGATTATGATGTTATTCATATAAAATATAAATATTGAAACGAAGTCGGTCTAGTTTACTTTATTTAATTTAATTATATAATATTCTTAAAAGCCTTTTTAAAGTAGATATATGTAATATCAAGTTTTTAATTAATATTTAAATTTTTGTCAGTAAAATTGATTGTTACATTTCAGGAGCTGTTTTCGTAACAATAAAAGTAATCAGACCGTTATTTAAATCAATTTGTTTGGTTACAAAAATAAAATGTAACATTAATTTTTAATTATTCACCATTGCGAACATTTCAATTCATTACTTTATAAAATTAAAATTTCTTCTCAATCTATGGCAACATTTGTTTTATTATGGCTGATTAATTAATGTGAATTTATTGTTTTTAGTTTCGTCGTTAGCTAGTGAGTGCGACTTTTTGATTATACAAAAAACGTAGGGGATTGAAAAAATCAATAGGTATATTTACTCGTCGACAGTGCATGTAGACACGAAAGTTCGCTCTAAGGGTAACTGTTACTTTTTATATGGAAGAAAATACAATCTTTGACGTCTGTGTCTTAATGAAACATTCCAATTGTATTTTTATATTTTTCACTGTTTTCTTTATATTTCTCTATATAATATAGTAATATTGACATTGCGTATTGGTTAGTTGAACCTAACGCCTTTTATCAAATATGAACATAAAATAATCGCATCTTTATGTCATAAATTGATTGATCAAAATGTTGAAATTATTAATTTGTCAAATGTAGTTTACTTGACTTAATAAATTAAAATATGTCTTTAATTTTAAATAAAAATATCTTACTAAACATACAGTATCACCACAGTCAACTATGAGAATTTTTATCATATTAGATAATATACTCTTATATTTCTTGGCTAGTTTTATGACTTCTACATTGAGGCTTAAAATAAAAAGGAAATGAGGAAAAGTTCAAAATCAATTATTTGTCTTGTAAGGTAAAGTTCTCCCCAAAGAGCGCAATTAAAACTTTGCCGACTGTTTAGTCTCAGTGATACTACCTATGTATAATTTTTTTTTGTAAATACATTGCTATATTTAAAAGTTAATTTATGAATGTTTCATTTCGTAGTTTATTTTCCGTAGGTTAAATTGTATTAAAGATAACACTTTGTGATAAGTAAATAATTGGTAATTAAAAACTTCTCACACAAAAATCTAAATCAAAATCGGATCATCCGTTTAGGAGCTACGATACCACGGACAGAAATACAGATACATATAAGATCACGTCAAACGTTTAACAACTCTCTGTTTTCGTCAAAGGTTAAAAAACGCGTTAAAATTAGTGCAGCATAAAGTAGCATATATAACATGGAACTCGAATTCGAAACGCTGATATATTAAGGTAATTTACTTTAGGTGTAGTTAGGTAAAATTTTTTTCGTCGTGTTTAAAATTCTTGTTAGGTATTTTAAGACCAACGTTTTAAACCAATATTTTTAAAGCAAACCAACTTTAATTTAAACCGGCCGTTATACCATCTAACATATGTGTACAATATATGGATATATAGCCTAAATATACTAAATATATATACTAAAGCTTAAAACTTAATTTTTGTCAGTTGCTTTGTGAATTTTTGTCATTTTAAATAAATAAATATGTATCCAGGGAACGTTAAAAACTCAAACATATGTGTATTTCTAAAGATACGTCTGTATTTGAAAATTTTACTGAATTATTCATATCCAATTAATGTCAATATGAGTGTTTTTTACACACGTTCTGCGGCAGGGATTAACGTCAGGAAAGGGAAAATATTTGTTTGTGTTACCAGGCTGTATGAAGCTATTTTTGTTGTAATAATTCTAAAACATTAAAATAAAAATGTTGCAAAAGGCGGTTTTTTAAAATATGTCTTGTTTATTGAGTAATAGTTCGTTTTATAAAAACGAGTACATAACGTCATCTCTTTCTCTCCCGTGAATCTACCGTTTCCTGCTTTCGAATTTTCGAGGCACTGCAGTGTTGAGTGACGAAATTCATCGACGAACCAATTTGATATTAACATCTTTACGTTCCGACCCAAACCTATAATATATTGTTACAATTTATTTATTTTTGCTTGTTAGCATTTTTTGGTTGTAGCTTGATGAGAACGTACGGCTTAGCGGTCAAAGCGCTTGGACTTTTTCCAAAAGGCGCTTGTAAATTTTTATACATCTTCTAAAAAGTATTTGTCTTTCCTAAGTGTGGAATAACACGTTAAAATTGTTAAAAATACTTTCACTGGAACGTTCACCGAATCTATTATGTATTATATTATTATTAAATATACAAGTACAAAGCAATCGCTGATATAATAACTATATATAAATATAAAGTCACAATCTGGAAGCCTAGTTAGCCCAACTAACCGCCCACGCTCGCCGCTGTAGATAAGCGTGAAAGTACGTAGCAAGGCGGCTACGAGATAAATACCTACTCCATACTTCTATTGCAGTGACGCGTTCCGTTTGCTCCGGCGCTGATGTAAACTTTACTTATGATTTATGTATCGTGCGGATCTCACATGTATTCATTTCGTTCTATTTTCATTTATATTGTTTTTTATGTATGCTGTATCGCCGACAGTTTGCGTTTAACGCTGAATATGAAAATAGTTTGTAATAAAATATTTCATTTCGAGGTGTATTTGTATTTGACCTCGTAAGAGGTATAATATCCTCGTAAGAGGTATATGTCACAAATGTATATGATACAAGAGGTATATGTGTATAAGGAGTATAGTTCTAAGACACACACAGAATTTTTGAACTATTGCGTGATGAAAGCGGAACTTAACACCGCGCTTAGCCTTGTTACTAAAGCGATGAAATGAAAATATTAATAAATAATATTTCATTCCCCAGAGTGGAAATAGAACCTACAACCGTCGTGTTTGCATTTACATGCTTGTGCCACTACCTCACGACGGCTTCATACATACATGTATATAATACATAGAATATACTTTTATTAAATTAGTGAATCAATTTAACATTTTTAAATAAAATTATTGTAAAAAAATATATTTAAAAATATAAAAAAACCACTCTTCCGAGGGCGGGTCAAGAGTCCAAGCAATCGGTGGCTAGGGCTCCAGAGAGAGGAACCTCCGCACAATACGCACCGTCTCAAGTAACACTGCCTTCTGTATCCGGTTCTTGATCCAACAGTTAAGCGATAGCCCCTTAAATATTAATACAAATATTAATATTCACGGGAATTTCCAATGCACACAATATAACGAAGTCGTTAAATAAGCAAACTTTGAGCTCAATGTTTCGACGCCGGGAGTGAATAATAAATGGGCTGGTTTAAAACATGTGGATTCAAGAAAATGTACCTACGTTTCATTACAAATGTTATTTAAATGCTTATTTTCAATTCCCTGTATCGTATTCGTAATTTATTCTGAAATATAAAGAAAACATAAATATTTTTATTTTTATAATAAGCCTACGCGGCGTAGGCTGCACTTTGAGTGAGTGATAACTAAAAGTAGAGCCAGAAAAAAAGTCATCAATAAAAAAAAATCAGTTTTACGCTATATGAACCAAAGCAAAATGAACCTAGTGTTAAGACACACACTGTTGCTTGACCATTTTCCGCCGAATATAAAAAATAAACATAAAAAATATTATCAATTCAAAAAAGTTGAGTTTGTCTCGCGGACTGTAAGTAGTAGATTGCGGAAAAAATCGAGAAATTATGTGTTAAGTGGCGGAAATCAACGCTGCAATACTATAAAGTTAAATTGAATGAAAATCGACAAAATTAAAATAAAATTAAATTACTAAATTGAAATTATTATGGCGCAGTGCGACAGGATCTGACTGGCAGTGCGATGGTTGTGGGCTCGATCCTCTCGTCCTCCTCTCCTCCTCAGATCCTCTCTCTTTGCTTACCTCTTCTTCTATATGCATGAAAAACAAAAAATAAAATAGAAAATGACGAATCTAACTATATACCACATTATACGTTTAGTAGGTTACCCTTGGTACGTTTCATTTAAATTAATTATATTTTACCGGGCCTGATTAAATTGAACGCGGTCCCACCACGATCGTTATAAAGGGTAAAAATATGGTAGAAAAAAAGGTATTTTCCTACGTCGCATAATCAGAATTGAGGATATCCGTAGGCGAACAAAAGCTACCGGTATTACTCGAAGAATTGCTCAGCTGAAGTGGCAATGGCCAGGACAGGCAGTGCGGAGAACCGATTTTCGATGGGGCGAAAAGGTCGCGAACCGGACAATGCTCGCTAGGCAGGCCCTCGACCAGGTGGACCTACGATCTGGTAAAGCTTGTAGAAGGCCCCTGGATGCAGGCACAGCAGGACCGGTCGGCGTGGATATTCTTGAGGCAGCAGTCTATGTGCAGCAGTGGGCGTCGAAAGGCTAATATGATGATGATGGTAAAAAATAAAAGTTTGAATATACGCCCATATGTTCTTTCTATTAAAGTTACTTATATTAGATTTATTATTCTACACACGTGGAACATATTAAATGTCCATTTATTATGTACGTATTATACATAGCTGATTCACATAATAATTATGGTAAAACTTGCGTGTTAATATGTCGCTAGCGTTATACGCTACGTAAAAGCCATTTTATGCATGACATGAAATAATTAAGAACCGTAACTCACCAAAACTCGTTACCTACATGTAGGCAATGTTATGTTGAAATAAACCTCTGCTTTATTAAGTGTATTCAACGAAATAAAAGAAACAGTCACGCTAAATTGACTTTCAAACAATTATTTTATTAACGAAAATATTGCTATAAAAATATTACTTTATGAACATTTTACAGAATATATAGTAAGTTATCTAAACAATTAATGTTATGTTAGACCCAAAAATAGTATTAACTATACATCGACATGTACGCTAATTGATAAAAACGCAGATAAATAAAATTAAATTACCCAGGTCAAATGTTCTAATTATAGAAGTAGAAAACCCTTATAATTCTGATCATAGCATCAAGAAAAGTTTCAATAGCAAGCAGTCCGCTATAATCTTTGTAAAGAAACAATATTTAAATCGAGCTCTACTGTTCTTTTGAAATTCATATCAAAACACTGACAGACACTGAAAGATAAATATTTAATAACATAAAGACATCAAGAGATGTTATATTATGAGAATGTCTGTGAATGTGTTTATGTGTGTGCATGTGCATGTATTATTATCTATTATTATTTAGCTTCCCGTTGTATACCGCACATAGCAGGGCACGCAGAGGCAACCTGGGAACCTAATGTTGAAACACTCCGTTCCGAACCCCACATATCGCCGAATTCTGACAACGACGACAATATTCAGCCATTTTAAGACTATCATGACTTTCCTAGTTGATAATAATTTCATTTTTTTGTGTCGGGGGTTTTTAATTATCTATAATTATATTGAATAATAAATAATATATATACATAAGCGTATTTATATAACTTTAAAAAGTTAAAAAAACTTATGTAAAAACCCTTAGGATTACTTAAATACGTCCTTATCCACATGTTTATTGACCTTAAGTATTTCGATCCCTTTGATGAGAATTGATGAAAAACGAATATATCTCAGATAGAGTTAGCATATGAAACAAAATATTTACAAGCTATCGCTAGCGTCCAGCTCAGTAAATATTATCTTATCTACCCTCTGAATACATACACTCGTCACACCTCTTTTCGCAAATATCTACGCACGTATTACAAGGATAAGTTCTACAATATGTGTGTACCCCCTATTATAAGACTGTATATTTTTTTAATAATAATTAATAATTGTTGTATAAGAGACCAGTCATGGCGTAGGGGCACAAGTGTGTTCGACTGTAAACGCGACAGTTTGTGAGTTCGATTCTCATCTGAGGAAATGAAATATTTAATATTTTCATTAACTCGCTCCGGTGTCAAGGCAAATCGCGGCGTTGGGTTCCGCCGCTCAACACGCAATGCTTCCAGAATTCGGCGGAAAGTGGGGGGCGGTGTGTCTTAACACTGGGCTCCTTCTGCCTACCTTGATATATGCGGGATACAGTGTGAAGCTGAAAAAAGAAATTAAATAAATTTATATTCTAAAATATTAAAACGAAATTTTATACAATAATAATCATTTGGCGCATATTCTCGGTATCCGCATAATTTACAGTTGCAATATTCATGTTTGTATTATCGTCACAGTACATTTGAACTCTCACATGGCGGTTAAATTTTTCATGAGCCGGCCATTGCGCTTGGATGTAACCTCGATAAAGTAATAATTCTGTCATTAATTCGTAGTTAATTGACTGAATATTCCAATTTTCCATAAGAAACTTATCCTTAAAGGCAAAATGATAAATAAAGTTATCTCTGTTGATAGTAACATCAATTATGTCTATTTATTTACCGTTAAAATAAATAAAACATAATTTGTTTTCTAAATATTTTCTCTTGAATCATTAAGTTAACATTTGTACCGATATCATAGATTATATTATAAATTATATAAATAATATTTTAAATAGATATAATCTATATATTATTTATATTAAAACTCTTTCGTTCCTAATTGACTGACGCAGAAAGCTAAGAATGAGTTTATAGGTTCTCAGGGAAGTGTAGTGGTGCACTTAGAGTGGATTCTTTGAAATTCCTACGCGAGCTGGAACGAGCTCCTTTAGTTCGTAGTATGTTATATTATATTTTGTTTAAATTATATATTTAAATATAAATATATTTTCTTTTACATAAAAATAAATTTACTTTGGATATTTGTTACGTGTTTTATGACATAGTTTGATATGCGTTTTGTACAAAATATCTGTTATTTTATACTATTGTAAAAGAATATGTCAATAATAGGTACATCATTACACTAAGTCAACGGCCTTGTTTGTTTGATATCCTCGCACCTCCACACGGCGACCCACATTCGATTGTATGCCTAAGTCTAGAAGTGTTTTGTAAAAAAAAGTGTATAAATAATTTTAAGTAAGTAAAAAAATGTAAAAAAAGTATCTAGAAATATTTAAAATCAATTGAAGCTTATTTTGTTATTTCAATATAATTATTTATGTCGCAAAATTGTTGCAATAAATAAATATTTTAAATACGTTTCGCACAAGTAGAATCCGAATAGTATGTTAAGTAATTATGCCTAACTTAGTGTACCGTACCTATATGATAATATACGAGCACTGACTTTATTAATTGCGGGAATAATTTTACAGTTTCCAGTTTAGAGTTAAATGTATAGTAGAAATTAAATGTCTTATTATTGTATTGTAACATTCTATTGTATTGGTGGTACCGGGGCACAAAGTGTGACAGTAGACGCGACAGGTTGTCGATTCGATTCCGAGGAAATGAAATATTTTAAATATTCGGGTTCAGCCACCCAACAATGCCTCCAGAAATCGGCGAAAATCGTGAAACGGACTTCAGTTCACATTAGGTTCCCTCTGCCTACCCTGCTATTTGCAGGATACTGCGTGACGCTAAAAAAATATTACAATACATAAATGTAGCATACCTATTATTAATTCAAATTCAAATTCAAAATATTGTTTATTCAAATAAACTTATAATAAGCACTTTTGAATCGTCGAATGAACATATGAACAAAAAGCTACCACCGGTTCGGAAGGCAGTTCTGCTGAGAAGAGCCGACAAGAACCTCAACACTTGCTCTTTTCAAAATCAATGGTACAATCTATTACATTAGTTGGCAGCTATCCTGCATTACATTCAATACATGTTTGTACATTAATTCCATACATGTTTGTCCTCTAAAAATTCTTGAACAGTGTAATAAGCTTTACTTGTCAGAATTTTTTTTTACTGATATTTTAAATTTTGGAAGTGGCAAACCTAGAATACACTGCGGAATTTTATTATATACATGTATGCTCAGACCCATAAAAGATTTATTAAATTTTTGGAGGCGAAAACTTGGAGTAACAATCTTATCTTTATTTCTCGTGCCTATCGTATTATTGTCACTATGTTTACTATGACAATGTATATTTTGTCAGACAAAGAGAATATTATAGTTTATAAATAGGGACGCAACGGTAAGAATACCTGCATCTTTGAAAACATCTCGCAGCGAATCTCGCGCTTTTTGTATATAAATATATCTTACGGCTCTTTTTTGGAGGATAAATATTGAATTTATGTCTGAAGCACTGCCCCATAGCAGCATTCCATAAGATAAAATACTATGGAAATAGCTATAGTAGCTATAGTAGAAATAGCTGATTCCGACAAATTGAGAATCTCTCCTTTAATTAGTAGACTAAAATTTAGTTCTTTAACATTTTGTAAAGCAAATTCAATACATTTAGTTTTTTTAGCATTTAACATTAGATTATTAACATCAAACCAACGAAGAATATGCGATAATACACTATTCACATCGTCATAGTTTATTTTGTTTCTGTCAACCTTAAATATTAAAAAGCTATCATCCGCGAAAAGTACAATATCACATAGGTTCTTCACATAAAAAGGTAGATCGTTAGTATAAAGAAGAAATAAAAGGGGACCAAGAATAGATCCATCTGGAACGCCCATCTTTAGAGGAGATCCAGATGATTTTACATTATTTATACTAACCTTCTGGATTCTTTGGTTTAAATATGAGGCAATAAGGTCAAGGGCAGTATCCTGTATAACATAATGTTTTAGTTATAACAACAGAGTAACATGGTCTACGCAATCAAAGGCTTTGGATAAGTCACAAAACACTCCAATTGCATTTTATGATCTCTCCCATGCGTCATAAATGTGCTTTAGGAGTGCGGCATCCGCATCCGTAGTGGACATGCCTTTGGTGAAACAATATTGCTCACTATGGAAACAACTGTTAATATTTCATAAAATTGTGAACTGGTTGAACATTATTTTTTCAAATATTTTACTGAAGGATGGCAAAACAAAAATCGGTCTGTAATTTCCAGGCTCAGATCTATCTCCACTTTTGTAAACCGGCACTATTTTGCTATATTTCATTAAATCAGGAAAAGTACCGGATTCTATAAAATTGTCAAAAATTAAAGCAAGGTGAGGAGCAATAGGTAGGTATAATTGAATTAAAAACTTTAACAGACATGTCCCATAAGTCACCAGTTTTCTTTAAATTAAGGCTTTTAAAAGTTTTGACAATTTGACAATGATTTTATAGACCATACATCTAACGCGTATCACACTCTCTGATTCAATCTTTTGAGTAAAGTGCGATATCTAGTAGCTTAACCTAATAAGTGATTGGTTTAACGCGAACATAATAAAGGATACGCGAATGGTTCTGGGTTCGATCCTCGCTGGAGAATATTTTCATCTTTTCGCTCTGGTGTCGAGGTAAAGCGCGGCGTAGAGGTCCGGCACTCAACACACAATGCCTCCAGAATTGGGCGGAAAGTGGGGAACGGAGTGTCTTACCATTAGGTTCCCTCTGACTATCCTGATTTGCACAGGATACAGATTTGAAATAATAAAGGATCATATCAAATATGCTTATACTAATATATTGATTTTATTTGTCATACTTTTTTTCTAAGAGCAACGATGAGAGACTTCAATATATCTAAGAAATGTTTATTTCATAACAATTTATTATTAATTTATACCCTAGATAGATTTACTGCTTAGTAACGTTTATTAAGAAGAGAGGGCCATAAAATGGATTAACTTGTACAGAAATACAACTCTACTGAGAATAGAACAGCTATTCGTCAAGATTTCACAAATAAAATCCTTTGGGGATTTCGAAGCCAACGTGACGTACTTTAGACTTAGACAGTAATACGTATACGATACGATAAAATTGCCGTACGATATTGAGGGTAGTAAATAGAACATACAATGAATCAATTTTGTATATTTCAAACGCCAGCCGAATCTCTATGTTGGTATATTGCTGTTTCATACTAGGTTAATAATATACTTTCTTCTTAGTTTTATATCTACGAAGTTTTTTTAGTTATGTATATATATAGGGTATTTTAAGTGTTTTTAAGGCAATCATAATCCATAGGGTACTTCCCGAGGATCTACAGTTATGAAATTTGGCATGAAGTGAGAACTTTCCAAAAGTGAAAATTGATATGTATTTTCCAAAAAAAGTATATTACAAAGTTATATTTGTAGTAAAGGGGCTATGTATGCGTAAGCAAAGTTAGTTTCATACAAAATAACTGCATATGCCTGCAAACTTAAGTTTGTTAACTTTTATAAATAAATTGGTACGGAAACCACGGTGGGTGAGTCTGACTTGCACTTTACCGACTTTTTATAGAACTTATCGGCATCTCGAACAATATACAAATTAAATAGATAATTGATAAAAATCTTAATAATACATACCATAAACTAATTAACTTACTTAGGACTTTTAATTTCAATAAACAGAGATGAAAATACTCAAATTACATAAATCTTAGGCTTATGTAATAATATAAATGAGAAACTAAATTTGTTTGTTATATTTTCATTTTTCTTTTAAAGAGAAAGATGAAAGTTATAGCTATACCTTTTTCGTTATTAAAAAACTATTAAACAATTTCCAATAAAACATGAAACCGGCGACCAGTTCAATAATATTGAAATTAAATTTGAATATCAATATTTTTTGTTGCTTTGCAAGCATCCCATGTCGCCTGTATTTTACTTCTTAAATGAATAGTCTTCATTTTTTAATAATTTAATTAATTAAATATCATTGTTTTATTTATTTTTTAATTATTATTGAGAAGGTTAAAATTAATTTAGTTAATCTAAAATTGGACGCCTGAACTTTCGATACTTACTAAAATAAAATAAGATATACATAGGTATATTAAGCCTGTACGTACGTGTGTTTGTACGTCTATACGTAACTATGTACATCTCCATTAATTCAACAGTCGGTGTAAAATATTTTTCCTAAATAAATATGAGGATGGAGGTGAAATTGGAGATTAAAATTTATATGTTTCCTCTTTGCTACGAGTACATGTTATGGTAATAACGTAGAGCTTTACAAATACAACGAGGCCCCTTCTTAACTTAATAGCTTTATTTTAGAAGTTACTATAGATATTAAAATAGCGGCCTAACTTACCCGAGCTTCGCTTTGCTAACGAGGCAAAGCC
This sequence comes from Heliconius nattereri, assembly GCA_013403645.1. Taxonomy (NCBI): domain Eukaryota; kingdom Metazoa; phylum Arthropoda; class Insecta; order Lepidoptera; family Nymphalidae; genus Heliconius; species Heliconius nattereri. The sequence continues at coordinate 4,994,581 of JAAIXI010000236.1, forward strand.
CGGCGTTCAGTTCCGCCACTAAACACACAATGCCTTCATAATTCGGCGAGACTAGGTGACCCAGGTGCCATATGCCTATCTAGCTATATGCGGGATACAGCGTGAAGCTAATAAAAAAGATAAATTCATAAATTAAAATATTAATTATGTATGTTGATTTATAGAGGTAACCTTAACCGTAATTAACTTGTCTTCTATCTCTAATTAATTAAACGACTCGGGTACGAGCTTACATTAAACGGTTCGAATAATGTAATGTAATCTTTGTCTAAACGGGAAACCTTCCATGCTCTTATATCGAGAGAGATTGAGATTAGCAATAGCAATGTAATTGCCCTAATTACCCTTTCGTGGATTGAAATTGTTATTTTTACAGATTTTAAATTATTTATTTCGGTGTTGTATAAATGCTAATATTTATTTATAAAAAATAAGAAGCCACAGGCCAGTCGTGGCGTGAACGCAACAGGTAGTAGGTTCGATTCCGACTCGAGGAAAATGAAATATTTAATGTTTTAATTTTTTCACTCTGGCGTCGAGTTCGATGTGGCGTTGAGTTCCGCCACACAACATGCAATGTCAGCATGCTTGAAAATGCAGTATTATTTAAAAAGGCTTCATGCTGCATTGCAGAAACGAAAGTCGCACTTGGCTTATATAATATATGCTTATAATTTAGATGTTATAAGCCATATGCACACATTTTGTGTGAATTAAACTAGTAGAAACCCATAAAATTTAGTCTGTCAACTTTATAAGTTGTACCTTCCTTTGATTGTAAAATTGCTACGGAGGACTTGGAGGGCGATTTCCACTCGCACTTAACCGGGTTTATTTTCCTTTAATTATAATGGTGGAACCTGTCGTTACCAAACGATAGCTTCGATTGATAATTGAAATAGATTAAAATATGAGACGCTAACGAACATTCCCCATTCTTGAAGTTATTATTACTCTTATTAATAGTAATAGGGATAGCCCTATCTATTTTTAAATGGTCGTTACTATTAATAATTAATGGTGACTACTTCGAAGGAATAGTTACTTGTACTATTCGTAAGACAATCTAACAAAATATATTGTTTTGATAGATATTGGTTTTGTTTTTTTTAGCAACTTCTATTTTTTATTTCTTATATTTTTTTAAGCTTCGTGTATTGTATAATATCTTATGGAAATGGAACCTAAAGTGAAGAGAAAACACAGTTTTGTTCTTCGTCTTTCCTTTCGAAGTCGAGTTACTGTGTATTGAATATTGAACTGAACTTTACTTTTCTGGTTTCGAGAAAAAAGCTGCTGGTGCTGCTTTACTATACATATTATAAATATTTCCTATATTATATAAGATCTAGCTCGAGATAAGATGAGGTCAGTCGTGGCGCACAAGTGTGTGACTGTAAACGCGACTGTAAACGCGAGTGGATTCGATCCCCACTAGAGAAAATGAAATATTTATTCAAATGTATATTTTCATTTCTTTGCTTCTTCTTGTGCCGAAAATCCGGAATTCTGCGGAAAGTGGGAAACGGAGTGTCTCTGGTTTTACACTCGGTCCCCTCTGCCTATCCTGCTGTGTGTCGTATACATCGTGAAGTTGATTTTTTAAATAAAATAAGATAGCAAATCAATTGGTGTAATAAAGTTTTATCTCTATCTGTCCAGTGTTATTAATTGATTGTTCGATATCCAAACTAGCTATATTGCAAGTTTTTTTTACACATCGAATACGTATTTAGGAAAATCGGTTGTCTATTTTAAACTTTTGTCTACTTTTTTTCTATTTAAAAGATGTATTTTAGGTTTTTTTTACCAACATGGTCAGTAGGTACTCGTGTGCGGTAAATTGTGGTTTTTATAAAAAAGAATGTATTTCGTTTCGCGGAAATAGATGTTCCACAGTGTTTGTTACAGCTTTTGACCCATGTTGTATGTTGTCCAAAAACACACGACAATGAAATAAATAAAAGAATATACTAATATTTCATCCATCCATCAGAGATCCGGCGCAGGGGCTGAAGAGTGTGACGTTTACACGACGGCTGTGGGTTCGGGAATGAAACATTTAATATTATCTTAAAGCGCGGCGTTGAGTTCCGGCACCGCCGCTCTTCGATATACCATCTTAGTTCCATTGTATCGGTCATCTGTCTGACTAGATAATTGCTTGATAGCCTTTAACATATTTTTATCTATATGCATATCATCGTAAACCAGTGCATTAAATCTTCATATTAAATAATTCTTCAATTAAATAATTCTTGCTGTTCATATTTATCATAATAATTTTAATATCTACTTGTCGCCTTCAAGAGAAATTTTAATCTTAAATCACGTTCTTCTTTCCGTCTATTAAGACCGTGTACTGTTATATCGTTAACAATTAATAAATTCCTTCTAAGCCACACGACAGAGCGCAATCTACGATTTGACGCCATAAAGCTCCGAGAACTGGTAGTTAAGTTGTTTGTATTTTAACAGAGGCTTAGGTCTCATCTCGGATATATACAGCGAAATATTAATAAATATAATATCTAACCACAGAAATATGGATTGTTATATTACTATTCCATTTATAGTACATATTTTACAAAATGTTTTATTTTACTTTAAACAGAAATGATCGTCCAGTAAATACTAAAGGAATTATTCTATTATTACAAAGCTTTGTATCCGATATTCTTACAAGTATTTAGTTATCAATGGTTTTGTCAATAAAAGCAAATATTGGGGCGTACCGGTATGCCTTTGTACGTTACGCTATTGTCTATTGGCGACTACATGCCTCGAATGCCATGCTTACATGCGAAAAGGAAACAATTCATTTTACATAATATTGTCGTTAAAAAATATATATTTATGTATATGTTATACCATTATTATTATAGAACAGATATCATTTTAATTTTAAAACCGCTGTATAGTGAAAATTTAATTCCACAAATTTGGAATCGAAGAACCCGATATCGTAATTTTAGAACATGGTATTGATTCTGAAGGTTTTAATATCCAAGCGGGGCAATATAAGTAAACTAAGTATTTATATACAAGAACATAGTTTATTTAATTTAGGATTTAGATTTGAAGTAAGTTAACATTTTAATTATATTTTATAGCTAATTACATTTTTATCATCGTAGAATTTAAAGTTTGATAAAATTTTAAATATTTTATAAGTAAGACTATCATTAGTTTTTTCACTAGGTTTCCTCTCCCTATTCGCCTCAAAGTAGATTATACGTGTATAATTAAAAAAACAACGAATTATACATTTATAAAATATTTCATAATTAAATGCATATTATAAAAAAATGGTGTTTGCACTTTCGAAATAGTTTATACCACATTGTATCCAAGTAATAATTCTTATAAAAATTATGACAAATTATGTCTTATATTAATTTATTATAAGCATTTATTATATATATCTTTATTCATATAAATTTATTATAAGCACTTTTGAATCGTCGAATGAACATATAAACAAAAAGCTACCGCCGGTTCGGAAGGCAGTTCTGGTGAGAAGATCCGGCAAGAAACTCACAGTTGCTCTTTTCAAAGTCAAAGGTACAATTTATTACATTAGCTAGCTATCCTGTATTACATTCAATAGACAATAATTCCATACATGTTTATCCTCTAAATATTCTTGAATAGTGTAATAAGCTGTACTTGTTAGAATGTTTTTTAAAGATATTTTAAATTTTGGTAGTGGCAAACCAAGAATACACTGCGGAATTTTATTATATACACGTATGCTCAGACTCAGACAGAATGGATATTTTATTCTGTTTGGCAAGTAAGGAAAATTAGCAGAGCTCCATCCAAGATAAGCTTGACGTTTAAATGTTAATATAAATCGGGGACTCCCTGAATTATTTATATTATTTCATTCAGATTTGCGTCATTGATGTAACAAAATTTATTTCACTTCAATCGTTGTATAAATTTATTTTCATTATGTTAAGTATTTCTTCCTTTTTCACATTGTTTTATTTTACCGAAAGGACTCCCACCAAATGACGCTTTGTATATTATTGTTTTAATTGGGTTGTTTTGCTAAATTCTTGCAAAATATTTTTAATGTAATTTTATTATTTATTTTTTTAGAAAAATAAACGTTTTTTTTTATTTTTGGTAAAATCTCTAAAATTAAAACTGTGGTTTAATTTAAAGTGGTAAAGAGAAAAACACTCGGAATATTAATATGAATTTTAAAAAATAAACTGTAATTTTTTTTGGTATACGTTATTTACAAACAAATAACTTTAAACGTAAAAAGTAAAGTAAAAGTTCAAAATTAAATCTTAAAATTAATTTCCTTTCTCTCTAAGCGTTGTGGATATTTAATTAACAGACAAAAAGAACTTTATCCTTTGGTGTCAAAAAGCGACAAGCAATAAAAAAGAAGAAAATAAAATATTAAACCTTTTGTACGCCTTTGCTTTTAAAAAGATCCCCAGCGAATAGTCTATATTTAGAGCGTAGAACATTTTTATATATTCTAAAGGTGTAGAAGTAGTGCTTAGTATCTCAACGTTCCTATATCATATTATAGGACTAGTATTTTCCACTTGCTACAACGTTGTTAATACGATTTCGTCTGGCAAATAATAACTTCAAATCAATAAGGATGCTTCTAGTTAGAGTTGGGTTTTATAGCTTCACCTATATCTATCTATCTATCTGTCTATCTAGCTATCTATCTATCTAAATATCTACGAATGGAAGAACACTTCGCAACGTTATTTTGACCCACTTCTTGTGACACACGTGTCCGGCTTCGATGCCAATACAATATTTTCATAGTATGAACTGAATGTCCTTAACAAGGATAACGAGAAAATATTTTGACCATATTTTTCCAGACTGTGTGATTCTTTTAGTTTTTTCTTGAAGGTCATAAAAAATTGCAGTGTTATTTTTAATGTTTCACAGTACATAATATCACATAAAATATATATTTAACTATCGACTTAACAGGGGCGTGTTGAGTGGCGGTACTCAACGCCGCGCTTTGTCTTGACACCAGGGCAAAGAAATGGAAATATATATCTAAATAAATCTTTAATTTCTTTGAGTGGGGATGGAACCCACAACCAGTCGCGCTTACACACTTTGTTTTACGACTGGCCTCATTGCTACAAAATTACTAATCATCCCTACATGGAAGTATAAAATATGCCTGATTTTTGATCTGAAAGTGCATCGTAATAGCAGTGATGTCTCCTAAAGAATTTATTTTAATGATGTATAGTGAAGTTATTGATTTCGGTCTCGCTCTGGTACGAGGACAAAGCGCGGCGTTGAGCCCCCCCATCCAACACTTTACACATTAATTAATTTCATATCATTATTAATTAACTTTTCAATTAGTAACACAGATGATATTATAAAACACGAGGATATTCTTTAAATATGTTTTTCTATTTGTACATAAATATTTCCACATGTACCTGCACTGCGTAGAGCCTGATATATGTATGTATGTACGTTCACTTTTAAAGTCGTACGTTCTACGTAAGCCCGTGATGAATTGTTCTATTCTCAAGCACTTACTACTACTTTTAACTTCCGTGCAATTTGTTAGACATATCTTACAGAACGCTATCTATTCTTTCTGAATTTCTCCACTCCTGGTCTTCGTCTTGTATTTTTTGTCATGGCTTAGTGAGTCTTATAGGTGGAGATCTCACCGTTAAAATCTGTAAGTATCATTTTTTTTAATTAAACTTATATTAATGAATGATACATGATTAGTAGAACAGATTACACTTGGGTTGCCTAGAAGAATCCGGCCGCAATCACCTTTAATTACATTTTTTCGTAACTCGTTTTTGGAGAAAATTGCACTCATACGTTTTTTATATGAACCGCACATCATTTGAAACAAAATCGCATAAGGAATTAGAAAATTAAGGGTTGCCAACTGTCAGTCTGCCGCAAGTCTAGGGTTGCCTGGTTTAAACAGGTCACCAAATGTTAATAATTTGGACTCATGTGTTTTTTAATGAATTACATATCAAATTAAAGCTTTTTTTCTGAACACTATAAAACACGGTTTTACACTTTTGAAGAGGTTCCTCGTTAAATTCCATCACATTTTCACTCCTGTCGCATAAAAACACATCTTTATTTCTTTCAAGTTAACTAAAAACGTTTTTACTCCAAAAAGAAAGGCAAGTAACTAAGTAATATGCTCAAAAACATCTCATTTGGCCATCTGCACCTTTATTCCATTTAGAAACAAAACATCTTCAAAAATAATTTTATTGCATTTGGTTTGCTTTGTATCGCGCCGCAAAATATTTATCTATAGTAAAAAATAGCCAACTAATTGATATTTGCCGACTCCTGGTCATAAACCGTAAATAACGTTTATTAGTCGGCATTACTGTCGAATTTATTATTGCTTACTTAGTTTTGCTTAATATAATTCTATTATATATATTTCTTCGTTATGCAAATTCTTAAAAGTTGCGTGAGATAAAAAAATACGGTAAGCGTTGTCAAATCAAACAAGCAGAGGACGAAGAGAGAAAGACAGAGAGAGTTTATTGAAATGTAATTTTCCACATTTTCTTAATTAATAAAAAAAATATCCGCAATAATTGCCACCCTTCATTATATTTAGAAAATGTTATGTATATGTGCGTATATTAATACCTTATAGTAGATCGATATTTGTAAGCATTTAATCAATTAGATAATTTACTTGTTTCAAAATGGTAATTTAAATAAATATAAGTATTTAGAAAATATATTTTGCAAAGACTCAATATTATAGATTAATTATTTTACTTGATAAAATAGAGATGATTTCATCTTTAAATAGTTTTCTGCGTGTACTTAATATGATTAAAATCATCATTTAACAGGTGAACAATTAGAATAAACATTGTTTTTAAGATTGACCTTCTATTATATAATATTTTACTTTAAAACATAAGGCAGACCGCGCATTTCATCGTCTATTCTCATAGTCAAACGGAACCGAAATAAAATATTTCAAACACTGACAACCCCTGTTTGCAGTAGGAATTTTCCAGGTAACCATGATTTATAGTGTTCAGAAAAAAAAGCTTCGATTTGATATATAATTCATTAATAAAAAACATGAGTGTAAATTATTAACATTTAGTGACCTGTTTAAACCAGGCAACCCTAGACTTGCGGCAGACTGAGAGCTGGCAACCCTTAATTTTCCAACTACTTATGCGATTTTCTTTCAAATGATGTGCGGTTTATATAAAAAACGTATGAGTGCAATTTTCTGCAAAAACGAGTAACGAAAAAATGTAATTAAAGGCGATTGCGGCAGGATTATTCCAGGCAATCCAGGTGTAATCTATTCTACTTATCATGTATTATTCATTAATATAAGTTTAATTAAGAAAACTGATACCTGCAGGTTTTAACGGTGGGATCTCAGGCTATTAGTAGATAGTTGTTTGTTCCCAGTTAGGATGATAAGTTACTTTTATTTCCGCGCACTGGTCAGTCATATGTCGGCGTTAAGTTCCGCCACTCATCACGTAAGGTCTCGAACTTGCGTGATGAGTGGCGGAACTTAACTAACTTACTTATGTCTTCACATTAGCTTTTTTCGGCCTACACTCTGCTATACGCGGGATAAAGCTTGTAAGAATATTATGTAACTCGTAGTTTTTATATTTATAAGTGATTCTATGAAAGTTGGTAACAAGGGATACGAATACATCTCTTTTATGGACCACAAAGGAGTCGACGTGAAAGTTGACTTTCCGTATAATTTCCGAGAAAATTTCTGTAAAATTTTATACTTATGTATTTTTAGCTCTCTACTATTATCTTTGTAAAATATTTCTAGCTGTTAATTGAATAATGGTATCAATATTTGTGTAAAAGAAAATGAAAGGGAAGAGTTTTAGAATTATAATTGAATTTAAACATATTAAAACAATGGCAATCAAAAATGTTAAAATAGGATACGTACTCGTATTAATTATCAATTGCAAAAACATCATTATTGATATTTGTATATTTTTAGCTTCACCTGTATTCCGCATATGTAAGGGTAAGCAGAAGCTACCGAGATGAAAATATTAAATATTTAATTCCGAGTGGAAATCGAACACACATTCGTCACACGCTTGTGCCACTGCGCCACAACGAATTAAATATTTTTAATTATATGTATTAATAAAAAAAACATTTTTATTATAAAGTAAAAGCGGGGGTGCCTTCCATATAATTTTCTGACATTATTATGCATATTTTTACCTAAAAATAATAACAATGTCAGCAAAAGTATTTTTTATTAAAATGATGTAAATTTTCCTTGAAAGACTCCAAATAGATTCGGTCTCATCGTTCCAGGCGCTAGTTGCGGCGGGTAAACGTTTTACGTCTCCATCGTGGCTCGTTTACTTGTGACTTTACGAACATTAGAATATTAATAAATCACCCCTAGCTCTGTTCTTTTATTCTATGAACTGTATTATAGAATTTTTACACGTAGTATATTGTTCTATTTCATTTCTTTCTTAATAATTTTAATTTTTTGAAATTGCTTACGTTTTATAAAGTGAAAAATGTAATTTAAGCCGAGGCGATGGCGCGGGAGCAAAAGGCGTGACTGTAAACGCGACTGGTTGTGAATTCTACCCTCATTTGGAGAAATGAAATATTTGTTTAATTTTATCTTTTCTTTTCTGCGCATTTGTGTTCTGGTGCAAAGCGCAACGTTGAGTTCCGCCACTAAACACGCAATACCTCCAGAATTCTCAACACTAGGTTCCCTCTGCCTACCCTGCTGTAGGGATACAGAGTAAAGCTGATAACATAAACAAAGCTAACAAAGTGTAGAACAAAGTAATTTAATTTATTATACGCGTTCGCTATCCGTGCGTATTATTTAAGTTCATTTTCCTTTATGCCTCCACTCTTTGACGTCACACTGAAACACCTTTCAGTTTGTTAATGTGTAAACAATAGTGCAGGAAATTGCTATTAATAAGAGAGAAGCTTATGTTTAAAACTATTTGAAATAATAATAAAACTTATTTTTAACTTGCCTATTATAAGTACTTTTAATTTAGATATTAAGCTATAACGTTTATAATGGCGCGAAATACTAGCAAACATTTTTGGTGTTTAGTTGATTCTTTATAGTTCGTGGTCCCTTACGGTATGCTTGTATTTAAATTATTTTCTATGATATTCAAAATACAATATCTCGAATGGGTTGGAATGTGGAACGTAGAACGTCAAGCGCGTTCTTTCTTCGCAGGGCCCACTCTACTGATATAGCCAATACTCTCTACTGATATAAAATGATATATATAAAGATGATGCAAAAAGCAAAAAAACTTAATTGCAAAATATTTAATATGGAGGAAATTTCGAAAATATACTAATTTACAATAGTCAACTTTATATATTAAATAAAGCTCTGGTTTTAATTCAAAGTACTTATAAAATGGAGTCTGGTGCTGAACCGTATAATCGATTACTGACAGTATTATTTTATACACATGTAAAATTACATGTACAATTTGTTATCTGCCACAGTTTCACATATTTTAATTATTTGTTACTTAAATTACAAAATTTTAAAGATTTCTCATATTCGAACGCCTGATATTTATAATGTTATTTAACTTTACGAGATATGTAAAAATAAAATATTAAACAACAGCAAACCAGAGACGGTGTTCGTACATCCCACACCAATATTTACAAGATATAAAGTATTCAGGTGAGTTCTTGTGGTACAATACGAAAAGTTATGAATATATTACGAAGCTATCGTCTCAGCCCGGTGCGTGACTTATAGAGCTCTTAGTTTCCCATTCATCATATTATTATACGTAGAAAATGTAAGGCAAGTTTTCTAAAGGGATGAAAAATTGTTTGCTTACTGAAAATTTTATTACACTAGGGATATTGTGATGATTTATATGTATACGTAGAGCTTATTACTTGGAAAAATACCACGCAACACTAGTTGCGCTACTTTTTACTATATTTGAAGAAATATTTTATAATAGTGGCAGTGATTAGAAACACGCCATTACTTTTATGTACCTAGTTAGTTGTTGCTAGAATTTATATGTTTAATAAAATGTCCGTGTAGTACTACACTACACGGTTTCATACGTTTACGTTTCTTCACGATTATATATTGTATATATATATTATATGTGTTATTTTGTATATTGATACATATATCAAGTTGCTATTATGTTGACGCTAAAACTGTATTATTATAAAATGTTCCATATATTCTATAATATTGGTTTTTGTGTCAGTGTTGTTGAGCGTGGCGAGCGGAGCGGGCGGCGGGGCGGGCCCGCGAGATGAGCGGCACAGCTGCCCGCCCCGCCTGCCATGCAGCGATTGCGCACCACCTTCAAACGTTCCCGGACTCCCACGCCGCAGGACATGAAGACCCAGAGCAGCCTCGAGGTGCCCAAGCAGGTACTTATATTTATAATTCAAACGTTTATAATGTCTCTTTTATTATGCTTCACATAGTTCATCTCTTCCGGTCTCTAAAAAACGTAATGGAATTGTATTTGTTGAAAGATTTCAGAGTAATTATCACCTTTCTTTATTTTTCATAGTATTTCTTCCACTTTGTTGTAAAACGCTACCTTATGCTAAAAGATACATTTAAAGATTTTTTGGATGGTGGATGGTGGTTTTTATGTACTTTTTGCTAGCTGCACATTAATTTAAATGGTTACAATTATTATATGTATATTTTCTTTAGCTATAGTGCTTGAGAATTGAGAATATATGCATTAATATATTATTCTACGTACCTATAACTTATTCATATACATACATACAAATAAGTAGATATGTAAACAACACATTGTTTCATTTTGTTAAATTAATTTTAATTTATTCTTTTATGAATAAATGTATATAAACGTATATATTTATAGTACGAGGGGTGGAGGTGTTAAATTTGCAGTTACAAAAGTGTCATTGGGGCTTCCGAGTATTAGATTGTGAAAATTAGATCCTAAGACTATAAAAGCTTATGTTAAGTTTTTCATTTTTGTACATATTTATAGAAATGTAGAAAATATCAATCACAGGGAAATATTCGAGCGTGTCAGACATCCATGTGCGCTTTATCTTTATTATAACCAGGAGATATTAATCTGACGAGCAGTTAAGGAAATGGCAGTAAACAGAGGTAAAAAAAAATGAAAGAAGTTATTCGTGCCAGATACTTAAAGGGAACGTTTGGTAAACTCAAAAAATGTACTATTGAAACTACTATTGACTGACGATTTGAAAGACGTCTTGACCGATTTTTGAAAATATTAAAATAACGTGACCGCACAATACTCGAGCGATTCCATCGAAGAATATTATTAATTTGAGTATTTGTTTTTTTTTGTTGTAATAAAATAATGTATGTAGTATCAATTTCATCATTTATTGATACAAAAATAGATAAAACTAAAGAACGAAAAGTTTAAATAGAACTTGGGAACCTAGTGTTAAGTCACTACGGTTGCATAAAGATTTTCTGTTCCCCACTTTCCGCTGGATTCTGGAGTCATTGCGTGTTGGGTGACAGAACCCAACGCTGTGCTCATTTACTTCCCGATTTTCAATAAAAATTGTATAAATTACGATTAAAATACGATTTAAATTTTAGTATTAAACATGAAAAAACCTTTTTCACTTCATGAATGCATGGCAGCCAAAGTGTCCAAAAAATAGTAAAAAAATGTTCTGGATAACAAAATTAGTAACTGAACACAAATCTATGATTTTAAGAATTTGTGTCTGTTTTTCTATCTGTACAAGCACATCTTCTGGAAGAAGACGAAGAGAAGGCCTTGGTTGAAAGTCTTCCACGCTTGACGTGAAACCGTAGTGATCCAGCTTAACTATAAGAAATAATGAATAGCGTCATTAATTAACAAAAGTGTAACGTGTTTAACTTTTTGTATGGACATATAAAAATTTAAATTCTGGAACATCTCATGAACAACAGTCAACCTAAATTATAAGAAAGAAGTAAATTCCGCTTTAATAACAACGTTGTTAAATGTGACGAGCATTTTCATTGACGTATATAAATAGCAGAACTGGGGCATCTGATAAACAATCAGAATAATTAACGAAAACTATAAGAACTAATGAAATGCAGCCTTAACAAAAGTTAATCTTGAACATAGAAAACTAAAGTTTTAATTAATTCAATAAAACTTTTGTAGCAATTTAGTCAAACAATATACTTTGAATTGCTTTAACTTTTTTATTAACAAAACGATTGTAATATGTATATGTTCAAAAAACATTTTAATCGGTTCAGCCGTTTCTGAGATTAGTGTGCACAAACACAGAAACAGACGGGAAAATTAATCTGCTCCTAATAATAATTTCTCTTACATAAACCTTCAATGTACAAACTAATTTTGTATATTTAATAGATTAGAAGAATAACTATGATAACGAAAGCTTAAATAACTTCTGATAAAATTTCGTTCCACATATGCTTAGAGCGAACTGGTGTCCGCTCGCGTTGTCTAGATAAAACTTTAAGAGATATCGTTATAATGCTTTTAGTTTATATTGAAAGTAATATAGCAATGTATCAAGTTACAAATACGAGTATATTGGTAAAGTTTCCGTGTAGTACTTCGTGTAGATACTTACTGAGCGTGTTTGAGTAAAAAAATATCTTTCAGTCATTATATTTATTCACTTTTAGGAAAACCCCTTTCATATTATATACTTGACATACTGCAGTGTATCAAGCCAAGTTAAGCCTAGTGAATTAATACACGAAAGATTTAAAATCCATTTTTAAATCCTATACAACTCTATTCGGTTAGGGTAAGGGCTAAATATACTGTCGATTCAAATAATAAAAACACACCTTTCAAACTATTAAAACTGTAGGTTTTACTATACTAGTAAAACTGTAAATACAAAATCAATTTATCCGTTTGTGCCCCCAAATAGTTAAATATTACAATTTACAATAGTACCTACGATGCCACAAACAGACATAAATATACACATACACAGCTACGGTAAACTTAGCTTACAACACCCCTTCGTTTGCGTTGGGGACTTAAAATCAATATATAAATGAACTCTCTAAATAATATAGATACACTTATGTGAGTTTGAATATATTCTGTAGTCACGCATTATCTTTCAAAAACACAATTTGGTAAAGTCAGTTTATTTGTGAGCGGATTAAACAAAGTCGCATATTTTTATTATTTTACTTGGCTCCTATTTTCATGTTTATATTTTTGATTGTAGCGTTGAGTTCTGCCATTCAACACGCAATGCCTCCAGAATTCAGCAGAAAGTGGGGAACGGAGTGTCTTAACACTGGGTTCCCTCTGCCTACCCTATTGTGTGCAGTGTGAAGCCGACATGACATGACATATTTTTGTATTAGTTTACTTAGCAACTGATCAATTTCAAAAAGCAATAAATGCAAAATATAAAAATAAACTTTTTTTTATTTACACATTTATTGAGTAAAAAATTATAAAGGAGGTTGCAGTTGGTTTAAATTTTTAAATACTTTTCGTGAGAGATGCTAATAGTCAATTTAAAACAACACATGAAGTCATACAGAAACTCGTAATGTACCTACAGAAAATTATTTAAAAAGAATAATAAAAAATGGAAATAAAGATTAAAACATAATTTCTGCTTTTTGCCAAAGAATTAATTTATTAATATTCAAAGTGATGAAAGCATCGTATAGAAAGAAATATTTATAGGATTATTAAAAAACTAACACGATTATTAAAAACATTACATTTGAAAACAAAATAGTAATAAAAGAGAACAAAAATGTTTTTCTTTATAAGATGAAACTTCAATAGGAGTAGTCTAAGAGAGGTAGCGAGTGTTCTCATGAGAGGATGCTTGACCTTGCTCTTTTTGACCTGCTGATGAAGAACTACCCATTGCTATTAAGATTGTTTTATACATTTCATTAGTTATTTTTAAATAATGCCCACAGCAAAACTAGTATGTTATAACTTTTATAATATATGTAAAATATATTAGTTTCTTAATCTATAAATATAAATGCCATAAAAAGATGTTATTTTTTTGGCTGTGATTTTAAAGATACATATCCCACCTGTTAAGTTGAAAAAAAAATCATTTAATATTATTTTTGCACTACATGACTAATTAAACATATCATTGGCACCATATGAAAAAAAAGAAACATTCACCGCTGTTTCTTCTACTGCATTCGCAGTAGAAATGCGCTATCTTTTTACAATTTACGAAGTCAGCTTAGCTGATCGAATTCTAAATTAAGAGATAAATACCTACTGTTACAATATGAATGATATTAGTTCTGTAGTTTTGTATTTTGTATGTATAATAATAATAATAGGTAAAAGCTAAGAAATTAAAATAAAAACATAATAATAATAATACTTTATTGCACTAAAAATTACAAAAGGACATTACAAAGTGCAATGGCGGCCTTATCACTAAAAGCGATTTCTTACAGGCAACCATTTGAAACGACATATTACCGTATATATAATATCTTAGTACCATATATATAATGTAAATTTAAATATCAAATAAGTTACTTATAATATTGTTTTCATAGATCCGGTCGGCGTCATTTGATGAGATTCAACTTGAAGCTGCACGAGGCGCTGGTGCAAGTGTTTTGCTGGCAGTGCCGCAGCAAGGCGCGCGAAGCCGCTCCTTCGATTCCGCCGGATCTGATGACTCGGGCACTTATCTAGAGGTAATAGGTTTAATTACAGTTATTTCATATTTAAAGGGTCATTTGTAGACACAGGTTTAAAAAAAAAATAGAATTCTAATTCGTTAAATCTATATTCGTTGGATAGAATTTGGAATTTGACAATTAAATATCTGTTCACGTTTTAATGATGGGGTCACAACGTGGAGAAACTTTTGCCAGCCTGCCCAGCGAGTGATATTACAAACATTATTATTTTACTTTCATTTCTGAATGTATTAATGTTTAATACATTATTAATATGCTTTTTATTTGTAACAGGTACCACGGCTATGGTCTCGACGTCGTTCTGGGAAAGGTACACCTCCACCATGTGTTCATTGCCGTCATATGGAAACTTGGTTAGCACGTCGCAGCGAAGAGCGATCCACGCCTGAAAGACCACCAGCATCCTCATCAGCAGAAGACGATGACGATGATGATGATGAAAGTGATGCTGACGTACCACGAATTCTTCTGGCGCCAGTACCAGCACCCAAAACATTACTACCGCCGCCGTCCTTATCACCACCACCATCACCGGGTGCACCATCTTTTGAGTTGCAGCCACCAATCGATGAGCCCCCTATTTTACCGCAAAGGCGACGCTCGATTTCTAGACAAGAAGCATTTTTTGTGGAACCTACTGGCAGCTCGTTAGAAAATGTTCGCGCGTCTGATCAGGCAAACAATGCAAGAGACAGCTTAGTTCATGACATTTATTTAGCTGTACCTGAATTGAAACGTGATCGCGCGGCATCTGTAGATTCAAGTTTTTCCAAAGTTTCCGGAGGAGCTAGAGCAGAGGAATTAATTGAAGGAGGTGATTGCTTAACGGTTCCCGGGTCAAGTCTTCGGTCGCGGTCAGTGGATATCGTCTTGCCGACTGCTGAACAATCACGTTACAAGGCACTTGCGTTAACATCTTCTCAAGTTCCAACACCAATTAATTATCAAGTGCCTGAAGAACCGATTCCTGTTGTTTTACAGACTCTCGAGAGCAGGTCAGTAATAATACCCTTTAAACCTAAAATCGAAATAAAAAATATTTTTTACTTTCTGTTTTTATTTTTTAATGTTTTCTCACAATAAATAATACTTAATTTTGTGCATGATAATTTTTTGCACAATACTTCAACTAAAATATTAGTTATTTTTTAACTTAATTTATATTCATATTTATTTCGGTAATATAATATAGACTTGTAAATATGATTAGAGCGTATAGGGCCGATAATGCTGGGTTACGCGAGACAGAGCTACATATAGTGATATGAGAAAAGTTTTGGTGGATGCTATAACCCACATGACGGTCTTTGTCATATAACTTGGTATTTACTTGGAAATAAATTATTGAAGACATCGTATTTAATTTCATTTTCATTGACATAAATATGTAAAATTTAACAAATAAATGTAAAAAAGAGAATGTAAGAATACACCGCAAAGTATTCATAACTTCATTTGAAGATTAAACTGAAGTGCCTGTTGTAATTTCAGAAGCAAAGATATCATTTTTTTTTGTGTAAAAACTTTTTGCCAGGCGCATTCGTTTCAAGTTACCGCTTCTCCTTTCACAATGTTTGAAAGTTTCAAGTTTTGTAGCTTCTACTTGTGATATTTTATTTACATGTATGAAGTTAAAGTTGAAATTAGTCTTTACTACATAACTAAAGTTATTTTTTTTAAATAAAATCATATATATATATATATTTCTTTTTCGTTTACTAGAAAAAATATTGCGAAAAATAATTACAAAATATACTAATATATAACTTTTGAACTTAACGAAATTGAAGCCTCATAGCGTATTAAGACAACCAAGTATTTTTTCCCTTATATTCGATACAAACCGATTCATTACTTCGTACCTGAACAGTATGTACATAATAAACATATATACAGGGACAATCGTCCCTGTGGCTTTGTATAGGCTAAGCGGGTAGAGCGATTTTAATGATTCTAATCGAGTTTCACTAAAGGAATGACAATAGCCAAAATTCATCACAATGACCAATAGACGACATTATCAAATTGGAAAAATAAAAATCGACGAACTATTTCAAATGAGTTATCGTTGAATAGGCATTCGAAAACGATTTTTACGTTCCTTTCACCATTTTTCATTTTAAGTAACTGTTTATGATATTTAACGATTCAACGTTGTTTAAACAATTCTCACAAATTTTCATACTTTTATATTGTCGTTATTTTGTGCGAAGAAAGTAAAAGTATTGGATAAAGTCGATGTATTGAATAAATGATGACCTATTTAATTTTTCATTGGCAGAGTTGAGATCACAATGTCCCATGACAAATTTAAATAAAACAAATCCAACATTTAAAATGTTTACTCCGTTCCATTTATATAGTTATGATATTTCCATAGCTTAGATAAAAAAAACCCAAATTAAATAAATTAATGTCTGAGTTTTGACTATTTTTAATAGGCAAAATAAGTCATCACTTTTTAAGCTTTATTATATTACTTGTTTAAGTAACCAAAAATATTTAGATTTACATAAATACAATATGCATTACTTCTAAGCATCATTAAAACCCTATTTTTATAGATGTATTGATAGATCCACTGGACAATACCGTCCATCACAATTACTAGTTAACGTTTAATGGATTAATGATCAGCTCTTAGTGGTTAGTAAAATGAGAAGTCATACTTTTGTCTATGTATATTATATAGTCAAGTCATATTGTTTGAGGCCAGTCGTAGCGCAGCGGCACAAACTGTGTATGTAAGCGGGACTGCTTGTGAGATCGATCCCCACTCTGAAATGAAATATTTATTTAAATTTATATTTCCATTTCTTTGCTCTGGTGTCTAGCGTGGGAAACGGAGTGTCTTAACACCAGGTTCCCTCTGCCTCTGCCAAAAGAGATAGTTATCAGAAGTCCCATTTACTCAACGTTTTTAGGAGTTTTTAAATATCCATATATCCATATCCATACGTCTAAAGCACGTTTTAGAATTAAAATTGCTTTATAGATGTGCTCTACAAGAGAAACCGATTTGCTTATCAGAAATATTCATCGGGATCACAATGTGGTATCGTGTAAGTAAATGCCAGTTCCACGCCGTGGTTAGACAGGTACATACTTCCTCTCTTGGGAAGGCGCATTGTGATAAAGCTTTGTTGATGTTTCTGGACTTAGAATTAAACAGATTTTTATTTCAAGCAACCTATAAGGCTAATAGGTTAGCTCTGCAATTGTACTAATAAAAAAAAGGCACCCAGAGATGTATTAATTATGATTTTTACGATTTATTTAGTATTTAAGAATAAACATAACCGTACTAAAATAACCAACCAATTTTTCCTAAATACACCTTAAATAACATTGAATAAAAATGAAACAGGCGATGCGCGCGGCCGCTGGTGTAATAATAAAATTAAGAACTTGCGCGTGAAAATTTCTAAGTACATTTTCTTTCACAGCGGGGCTAAAATCCAATTTTACACACGTTATTTTTGTAAGTTAGTGCTTTGAAATAAATTTCAAAGATGAGGTTATTTTAGAAATGTGTAAAGATAACCAAAAAATTAAAGCTTAATTATTGCAGAATGCAATGAGAGTATATGGTTAGTCACTAAGTGCTAATATAGTCGATTGACCCTAGACTTAAGGTGAAGAGAGCACTTGAGTGCTGCCTGATTGCAATTAGGCTCTTATATTAGTAAAGACATATCCAAGAATTTAATTAAAGTAAGAGTCGTATATAAATAAGTAATATTAGATAGAAGTATAGCAGGGCAGGCGGAGGGAATCTAACGTTTCTTCCGGTCCTTTTCAGCTCTATATTCGAGCCATTGCGTGTTGAGTGGCGGAACTCAACGCTATCCTTTTCTTGTTACCAGAGCAAGGAAATAAAAATAAATAACACCCCTCTGTGGGTACCTACAATCACTTAGTGTAAGATGCTGTGCCGGTACAGCCTTTTTAAGTATAAAGATTAACTCAACGACGCGTTTTGTATCGTTCCTAAAGCAAGGAAATTAAAATATTAAATATAACGTTTAATCGAGTGGGAATCGAACCCAAAACTAGTCACCTATGCCTGATGTCAAAAACATACAAAAATTACCCTTGTGATCTCATCATCTACGTAATCTAAGTTACAGAGGTGATTGCACTACAGTATTTCTAGTGGCACGAGATGTAGAGTATTCTCAATGCATGTAGGAGTTAGTTGGACAGGATAGAACTCTAACTAAAACTTAAAAAGCAAAGCAGGTAGGTAAAATATGTCTTGACTAAAGAAAATTGAATATCTGTCATATCAAATATGTAATTTAAAGTTTATATTTAAACAAGATATTAGTAGGTCGAAGAAGGCTTGGCTTAATCAGTCTTTAAGATGCAAGAACACGTAAATAACGAAGCGGAATGTACAATGGAATAATTTATATAATGAATTACTGAGGCACAAAGGGGTATTAAAAATTCAAGAGGAATTCCCGTAAATGAAATTAATTGTGTAAGGTCAATGATGGCCTTCCTCAGGGATGAGGCCATTCATATTGAATTAGGGTAAATTGAAAGATACACAATTTGTGGCCTGCAGACGCGTACTACAAGTGTATAGCTGATTTATTTATTTATTTATATAGAGCATTACGCAGAAAGTAATTAGAAGTTGAGTTGAGAATTTTAATTAAGCTATTAAAACTGGTGCGAAAAATTTTGGTGGAGAAATTCTCGACTCCGTGAATTAACCTTCGAACTTTTCCACCGCAGCTTAGAAAATGCTGAATAGGTTTAGAGTTTCGCGAAACAAGCTCTTTACGCTTTTATATGGTAGGATTAAGGGCTTAGCTGTCACGGTGAAATGTCGAAAAGACAATGGCTGTATTGTCGCGTCGCGTCTAGATAGCGACCTAGCCTAGGCTGGCACCTATTCATATTGGAATGATGCTACAATATTTTATTAATGAATGTAAATCCGTAAACGCGGCCATTTTTCACTTGTTTTATGAATCTAAGTTACATTTTTTTATTTTACGTAGTATTTTACATAATGAGGGACGTACGTATGTGACCGTAAACGCGCGTTCGAGCCCCACTCGAGGAAATTAAATATTTATTTGATCTTATAGAATGGTCTCAGTGGTACTCACTAGATGGTCTGGTAGACTTTCAAAATGAGACGAAACGTGGAAAGATGTATTATAAGTATGTTAAATACTTAAGAGATATTAAAGTCTTCATATTGAAAATAAAAAAAGTATAAAATATTTGGATACTACTAAAATTAGGGTTCTTGATTAATTTTTCCAGCGGAGATGCCACCGAGTCATTAATTAAAGCTCCGTTACGACGATCTCGTTAATAAGAGTATCGTCTTTAAGACTTTAGATAAATTTATCAAATTTAATTTCAGAAGCCACTTGTGGCGCAGGAGTAGAAAGTGTGACTGGCGGCGATCCCGACTCGAGGAAATTAAATATTTATATACCATACCAATATGTATATCCATTTCTTCGCGCTGGTGTCGAGGCAAAGCGCGGCGTTGGGGTCCTACACTCAACATCCAATGCCTCCAGAATTCGGCGGAAATTATGCGGGACACACCGTGAATTTGATCATTTTTGTTTCTTTTTATTATTTTTGTAAATTTCACTGTTCTAACTTGCCGTGTCTTATACCTCACCGCGTTTATACCAAAATTAATTAAATTAAAGCTCCACGGAGTCATTTGTGGAATTCTAAGTCTCTCAAATTTTTCGCGATCCCAAATTCATTAAGATAATGACGCGGCCGCCCACACTGTATGCTAATGATATTACTTTAATAATACGACTAGTCGACGACAGTTTTGAGTCCGTGGAACGCATTGTAATGTGCTTGTAATTTTATAAGCGCGCGAAATTTTATTCAAGCATCATACGTAATTGTTCTCTAATATTACATTTGCGACCGTCCGTCGTGGCAAAGGGACCCAAGGGTGTAACTGTAACGCGACGGTAGTGGGTTCCATCGTTCTATCAATATTTTCATTTCTTCGCTCTGGCATTTCACACCTCGAAAATAACGACGGAAAGTGAAGAACGGAGTGTCTTAACACACGCGGAGAATTAATTTCATCTTATTTTGATATTATTTAATATCTAGATTTTATACAGAATCACTAGCAAGCATTATAAAATGATTTATTATAATAATATATTAAGTTTATATTTTTATCATTAATAATAATGGTAATACTGATGTGTGTATCCTGCAGGTGGTGTGTTAATATAAATATGAAATATTTTATTTCTCGAGCGAGAATTGAACCCAGATCCTGACGCGTCCACTGCACCGCGGCTGTTCTTCCGTGTTCATGTCTAATAGTTTTGATTGTGACTAAAATAGAGAACAGTCCCAAATTGGTTGATCACGCGCATACTACTACTGTTTATAAATAGTTTTATCACTTGGCAGATGTTTTGGCGAATCCCGGCACTTCTTTCGGCGCGGGAATGTCGCGTGCTTCTACTTTGCACCGTTACACTTTATTTTCGGCGAAGACTTGCTACAGACAGTCATTACTTGCTGCTTGTTTATTTACACATTGATTTGCGCCTTTGAACAACTGTAATAAAGTTGGAAAAATAATCAAACGTTTTATTTGCTTCAATTAAGACGTCGAAAAATGTTACGTTAGCGTAGTTCTAATTTGATTTTATTGTATAGGGAAAATACCTGTAATATTTAAATGTAATACACACATACCTATATATAAATATATATATACAAATATTTCCCTATATATGTTCGGGTAAAAACACTTTATAAAACGTAAACTACCAGTGTAATTCCACTATACGATCTGTCTTTTGGAATTATGGCTTTGGGGATTTACTATTTCTATGAATAAAATAAAGGCATAAAAGTAAAAAAAGTTTGTTACACATTTAATTTGAAATTGAATTTCGTGATCAGAATTTTTGTACGTTTTATTGTGTTGTTCGTGATATGTCAATGGAATAACGTACAAAAATAATAACGCCATTTAGGTTGGAGTCGGAATCGTCCGCCAAGCCAAGGTTTCATATAAAATGCTTAAAAAACGAAGCATAAACGCTAGTATCTTTTGATTCCATCGATTTGGACGCAATTTTTTCCGTACTGAAAAAGACTGTAGACCTGAATTATCATTAAGCCTTTATTAGCAATTCTTCACTTCTCTTCACATTATTTTGACGTATATATTTATTGGGCTTCGACGTTTCTGTGTGACACGAAGGCCTCGAGTATCTAGCTCTGTCATAGTGGGCTTGCTATTTTATGTCGTCAGACCAACGGTTTCTTTGCTCTAACAAAGAATCTAAAAGGTCTCTTTTGACCGTCGACCACGATTGTCTCGTGTCCCTGTCCAGCCCCATTTTAATTGCATGATCGTGATATCAACATTCTCAACTTTTGTTATATGCCTTGTGTCTTAGTTTATTTTTTGTATAGCCTAAGATGCTTAGCTCAATGGCTGTTGGTCTTGTAATCATTTTTTTTGTTTTGTGTATTTGCCAAAGCCTGGAGTCCATAACTTAGTAATCGCAATGCATGAATTGTACATTTCAATAAAGGTTCCGTTTTTTCCTTTTAGAGTTTAGAATTTCAGAAAGATTTCAAATTAAATAAATGAAAGAAAAATATAACTAAAATATTACGAAAAATAAATCTTACTCTTTATAAGCAATTTACTATTCAGTGTATTCAGTATTTAAAATAGCTCAATTTCGGCGCTTGCGTCGCCGCGACACGCAGCGTAAAGCGGAGCGCTGCGCACGCGCTTGCTTCGACGGACCCTCGATATTTTAGTTTGCGTGGTTGTTCCCACAGCCTAAGACGTTTCGGGTACTGTCGAGGCTATACCGATTGCGAATAAAAAATTACATAGTGTAGTGAACCGTGGTTAACTATAAAAAGATCATTAAATAATTTGTGAGAAAATAACCTTTGTCAAATTTTGCTAAGTACAGTCATACAAATATAAATTATTATTTGAATATCTAATAAATATAAATAAATAATATATCTCCGTAACGTGATTAATCGGAATTTATTCATAAACAAGGATAATTCATTGAAATATATAAGTACTTGCAATGTAAAATAACATAATATTTAGTTTATTCTATTTAAATACATTCCAGTGTGAAGGTCACAGTGTGTTGACTCGACCAATGTCAACTAAATGTGTCCCCATCTTGCACTACTTTTTCACTTACTTCTTCTTAATTATTATTTTTCATTAAACTAGAAAATACTTACTCGACAAAGCTTTTGTTTTGTTTGAAAATAAATTGTTATTTATAATATATACGAGCTAATTTCAAACAATCTATTTGCAACATATTATCTATTTAGAAAGCAATTGAATGGAGTTTGCAATTATTAAAGTTTTACCTTTAAATATGTAGATATACCTACATATTTTTTCTAAGTGCTGATATATCAGTTTTTACTAATACTTAATAAAATAATATAATAACTTCAAATAATTTTTGTATTAGGCCAGGAGGACAATAGTCCTTTAGTTGAATAGTCATACTTATGACATATTGTGTGGGTGACATCACTATTATAGACTCACTCTGCGGGCTCTGTGGTTGAGCGCTATTGCCGCTAATGTATACGCGAGATACCACAATGTTTGCTTAAAGATAACGATGACAGTAATCTGCGCGCGCACACCGGCATAAGAATCAGAAGCCACGTGCTTTTCCATTGCGGTTTGCTTACTATTTGCAGGCGATTAAATTTTAAACAAATGATAGCGTCACGAAGGATGGTCTTCTGCGTCACGTTTTTAATCTAGTGTATAATGAACATTGTGCACGAGTGGAACATACCGCGAAAACGTCGGTGTACTGGTGTGGCGATATGTTGTTGTATGATAGCGAGGGAACGAGAGGGCCTATACAACGGAGGCACTCAGATCCTTTAGAAGTTCTATGCTGGCGTGGGGCACGGGGAGGGCAGTCGCGGGCAGCTCGCGATGTATGCCCGCCACTGTGCCTCCGCCTATTGATGAGCGTTCCAGTGAGGAGGAAGGCGAACATGATCCCCAAGGCGCGCTGCTCGCGGGCGCCGCTGCTCGTGCCAGAAGACGATACGCCGTAAAGATTAGAAGGAAATCTAAAATAGCCTTCAGAGCCCAAAGGTAGGTATTTTTACACTCGATATAAACGAATTAAATAACAAATATTATAAGGATAAACATTAAAATCTTTAACGGACGAAAAAACCGGAAGGGGTTCTCTATTCGACGCGTATATATTTTACTATTGTACGTTAAAGCGGTTAGCTTTTTATTGAGATAGGTAGTTCCTTTTTGTGGGTAGGACGGACATACGCCGAACGTGGTCTCATATAACTTTTCAAAAAAGATTTAACGATAACGATAAAAAAGCAGAAGAGAATTAATGAATGAAATAAAGAACAGTGAATGAATGCATAATCATTCAGTCAGTTTAAGAAATGTAAAGATTTATAATTTTACCTCCTTTATTGTTAATGTCGATTTTTTTTAATACTTAAAATTCTTATAAAGTATGGTTGGTATAACTTATAAGTAGATAGATGGCTTTAGCCTACGACAAAGCGTCGTTATTGTTAGACAATTTGGGTCAATCAATGAATAACCAATAGAGTACTCTATTATTGTACACAACCAGTGTCATAAAATCGGGACAGTTAATATCCTGATTAAACAAATATAATGCAGTGAATTGATTTTATTTAACTTCACGCTGTATCCCGTATGGAGCAGTGTAGGCAGTGGCTTCCGCCACATTCACTCCCAATTTCTACCAAATTTTAGAGGCATTGTGTTTTGAGTGGCGGAACTCAACGCTGCTGTTTGCTTCAGCACCAGAGCGAAGAATTTAAAATATTCAATATTTCGTTTCTTCGAGTGGGAATCGAACCGGAATCGCTTATAGTGCCCTCTTGTGCCCCTGCGCCACGACTGGCCTCAATGAATGGAAATTAATCTGATTTTATAATTATTAAATAGGTATATTTAAATATGAGAGGCTCACAATATCTTTATATTTCGTTAATTCACTTTTTAATTTATTTCTCTGTCTTATTTAATGTTAGAGTTATAAAGGAAAAGGTTTAATTATATTTATGTTTACTTGTAAAAGTTATGTCAATAATTACTAAAGAGACTGTACGAGCAAGCGCGTACATGTAGCGCTTAGCTTGCATTTATTTTATATGACCTAAATTACTCAATATCAATATTTTAATTGTAATAAGTCAGTTCATCGCTTTCGGTCATTAAGAGTACCGCGCGTGGCTCAATTCATTTATGCATTTAATTCATTATACTTTTAGATGCATTAATATGATATATTTGTCATAGAAAACTGTTTTATTTATAAATTATAAACACTCGTACGGCATTCCGTACAGAGACTATAACATTTTTATACCAAACGTTTTAGCAAATTAACGGATTATATAAAACCATTTTGAAAAATATTCTATTGTACTTAATAAACTAATGAAGTACGTGTTTAAAAAGCTGCATTATTAAAATAATAGATAAAATATTATAAGAAGCAATCAATAAAAACATAGATAACATAAAAATCATCATATAGCGATTCATAGCACAAATGAGTCCGATAAATTCAAACGTCGAGCGAAATGCTTTTGAGTCGTAAAGTATATTTATTTTCAAATAATTTCTCGTCTTATCTATTAAAACTAGGCGAATTTTGTAAATATGATACTTGTAGGTGTGTATATCACTTTTTAGGGTTCCGTACTTCAAAAGGAAAAAATAGATCCCTTAATGGATCATTGTGTTGTCCGATTGTCATGGCCAAGCATAGAAAAAAAACATTTAAGTCAACGCATTTTAGTCAAATTCTACGATTATTTATGCATCGTTTTGGCCACATTTTGTATGAAGTTCGCCGCGTGATCAAGACCCATAGGATACCCTCCCTTCGAGTCGTCATACAGTTATGGAATTTGGTACGGAGTGAGAACTTACAATACAAGTTAAATAAAAACTCTGAAAAACGGAAATTCATATTTATATTACAGATAAAAAAATATTTCATACTCATAATTGTCACACAAACACAAAATGTCCGCAAAGTTCAAGTTTTATAAGTTGTACTTCCCGTTGACCTACAATCCTGAAATTGGTAAACTTCGGTAAAGGTAAACTTCGTTAACACTTGACCGGTTTTTTTATTAAGAATTAAAATTCACTAAATTAGTAGAATATATTATTGTATGAATCAATAATGAAATGAATGAAATAATTAGCTTACGATAAGATTTTTGAGTTCTAAAGTACCTACTCGCTTTACAGCATGTATTTAACATGGAGTTAGTTTTTCTAATTTTTTTTAAAATTACTAATACTAAATAACTTTTATGAACGTTAATTTTCACCTCCACCTTGCAAATTATATAATAATAACTTATGCTATGTGTGAACATTAAGCCAACTGCAAACAGCGGCAAATGAACAGTAGGTATAAATACGAAATTAATTAACGGCGTAGGTACCTTTTTGTGAATGCAATCTTGTAGTGCAGTACTAGTAGGTGCTCCAGTTGAAATTCCATAATGAGATAATTCGATTCTTTTTATTGTTTTGTTCTACAATCGTAGCTTCAGCACGATTTGAATATTTAGGTAAAATATTCTTACTCTTTTTGCACTTGGCGATAGAAATTAACATAATTTAGTTTCAAACAAAGTTGTCTATTAAGCCAGACACAATAAACTTCCATTCAATTAAAAAACATTTAATATTGCAATACAGAGAATCAAAACCTCATGTGACATTCAAACCTACACTCTTATTGTTATATATATAGGAGGAGACAGACATGTTCCAACTAAGCTGTAAATACAGAATAAGAAAAAAGATAAACAAACGCTATATAAAAGGATAAACAACTAGAGAGACTTACGGATAGTTATACAGTTTATGTAAATGTAAATGAATTGTCTTCAAGCAAATACATTTCAGCCCCAAGAATGGCGTTCGAAAGGGCAGTTAGCATTCCCGCCACGTCCCTGCAACAGGTAGTGCGCGACTTAGATACTCCACACTACTAACATAATATTCTGATTATTCATTTTGTGTTATTATTTTTGTACAGTGTGATACTCTTTGCCATAGTTCGATATTTTAAAGTTCAAGGTTATTTGTTAATTAAATTTTCACAGATTTGGCTTTTTAAAAATGTATTTAAAATTAAATTAAATCAGCTCTACGCTGTATCCCGCACACAGCAGGGTAGGTAGAACCTAGTGTTAAGACACTCCGTTCCCCACTTTCCGCCGAATTCTGGAGGCATTGCATGTTCAAATGCGTTCATGTTCAAGTACGAGCATTTAAATGTATTTAAAAACATCTAAATCTGTAGCTCGAATGTAGGAATATGGAGCAACATGTACTTTATACAATCTTTAGGAATTTTATTCCTTATCTAAGTAAAGTTTTTAATGGACAATAATATTCATATATATATTGATGAGTTGTATTAACCGTTAAAAAGTGCAAAGAATAAAATTTAGGAATTTCAATTTTAAATAAAATGAAAGATAAGCATTTTTTTCTCTTTTGTTAATTTTAGTTTTAAATTGCAACGTTGTTTGTATTTTTAGTGTCTCTTGCCGTGAAAACTATGAAGTACAGAACTATTAGTGCAGTTAAGACAATAGAGATTCATAAATGTTCTTAATTATTTTGCATAAATAAATAAAATAAATTACATAATTAACTACGCAAATTAAAGTACCTACGTACGTAAGAGGGGCATATACATACATTGACCTGAACGGTAACTAAAAGCTTTTTAGGTGAAAACAATAAACGGTCGATAATCGTGCTCCAATTTGGGAAAGTAGATAAACTCGAATCAGAAAGGTAATTAATTAATTACTTCAATTATATATGTTTAACGAAGGTGGGGTCGTTGAATTTTAAAGGTAATAGGAGTTTCAATGTGTATATTTTACTAGTGGACCGCCGCGGCTTCGCCCGCTTGAATCATACGAATATTTATTAAATATATTTATGAAATTATTTTCAATTTGGGGGTAAATTCTAATAAACTGTGAAACACGTGTTCAATTAAATATTTTTTAAAAGTCTGAATTTCCAATTTTATAAAAATCGGTGCCGATTTAAAAAAAAATCCATACAAATTTTCAACCCCTATTCTACCCCTTTAGAGTTAAAATTTTTCACAATCCCTTTCTTAATGATGTCCAGATGTCCAGATTATGAAAATGAACATCTGTCCAAGTTTTACGTTTTTATCATCAGCGGTTACGGCTGCGATACATGCGTCTTACCTCAGTCAACTTCACGTTGTATCCCGCACACAGCAGAGTAGGCAGAGGGAACCTAGTGTTAAGACACCCCACTTTCTGCCGAATTCTGGACGCATTGCGTGTTCAGTGGCAGAACTCAACGCCGCGTTTTGCCTCGACACCAGAACGAAGAAATGAAAATACAAAAAAAATGTAAATATATATTTAACTTTCCCGAGTGGGGATCGAACACCGCGATGCAGACACACCCTTGTGCCGCTGCGCTACCACGGCCTCTTACATGTATAGATTATATTAGGTACACGTTACAGGCTAATTATGTGAGTGGGCCCGAAGTGAACTTTAATCAAAGTGAATAGCGGTGGTCCTCTTGTACGTCATTCAGCGTTATTGGAAATTAAATTGTACCGCCAACCAAGCGCGTGCCATTGAGCCGTGCTACGGTTATTCAAATTTCGGTATATCGAATTACGAGTAAGTACCTTTTCTTAATCGTCGTATTTACTAACTTAAGGCTTTATGGTTCGTTAAGGAAATGATTGAATAAGACACATAGAAAGCGCCCTTTTTTATCAATACATTTTTTTTATATGTTTAAACTTTTATTTTATACTTAGGAAAGAAAATACTTATTTAGAAAACGTATAAAACGCTTAAACGTAGAGGGATTTGAACCCACGCCTCTTGGAACGTACGAATGGTGAACGTTAGGCGTAAGGCGTTAATGGTCAGTGCACTTGGACGGTTTCGAAGAGGCGCAGCATGCATTAAAAAGTTTGAAGTTAGCCCTTTTTGCTAGAACACATATTATTATAGCTTATTGATTTTTCATATTTCATAACCATAAATACAAATGAGTCGGACTACCAGTAACATATTTTCCTCTTTAGTCACTTATTCACGTCGGCAGTAAATGAATTGTAATTTATGTATTACTAAATAATTCCGCTATTATTCTGGCTTCATTTTAATAACATACTTCTACGTTAGTTCGTAATTCTTATAATTTTTTTCCTACTATCCATAGTCCTTTCTTACATGTAAATTAGATTGAAATACACATTATATAGTTTATAATCTCTTCGCATGTTGGGATGAAGATTTTTTAATGATTCGAAAAATATGTAAATACTACAGGACATCCTTTAGAGGATACGTGGTCAAACTTGTTATTTGTTAATTGTAACATCGAAAGCAAAATTATTTCATACATTACAAAGTTAATATTTATGAAAACTTGAAATTAATTAAAGAAACAATACAATTAATAATAGTTTTAAGCAGTCAGAGGCAAAATTTGCCACCTTATATATTTCAGTCACAAAAAATAAATTGAAGGAAAATTTGTCACTTTCGGTCTTCGGATATTGTTTGTCAAATATATATTAAGTATTTTTACGCTTTATATTACTCGATTACTTTATTATGGCCTTCAGAATCATTTAATAAAAGGTTCTTTATAGGTTTGTATTCCGCGTTCCACTTGACGTCTTAGATAGTCTTCTGACCTGATTTGACAGTGTGACGATTTTTATGGCCAATAAGTTTTTTATACGTGCCTTTAGTTAAACATGACGTAGAATGATACAGCCGAAGCGATCTTTGTTGGTTGACCTTAATATACGTTTAGGGTGATTTGGTAATTTTAATGGTAAATATTGACAATATATTTTGATATCCATTAACAATTTATGAACCTGAAATGAATATTCTATTAATAGAAAAATAATAAAGAGGTACACGACCTAAATATATCTCATAGAGGTATATTATGTTGAAATTAGTTAAACATAAATAAATAATAATTATTTACGTACTAGCTTGTTTTTTTTTATTTCTAGTCATTTACAAATTGTGATGGATGAAAATCGTGTATTGCCATTTATTTTAATCATCAATGTAAGCTATATTTTTTTTCGTCTTGCGTGTGTCTTGTTTACCAGAAATATACATTTCCCCAAATTAAATTATTCATTCCCAGAGTAGAAATCGTACCCACATTCGTCACGTTTACAGTCACATGCTGTGCCACTGCGCCGCGAATGCCTCGGATATGTACAAATGGAACCGATCTCTGTCTGTACATGATTTTCTAATTAAAGTTCAAGTTGTTATCTTTGTGATATAAATATAATTATATTTATAATGTATCTTGTAGGTTCGTTAAATAAAAAGAATAAATAATATTTTTCTCCTGTAACATTGTCATTTGTTATCCTCGGTACTCGTACAAATCGTCCTGTCCATACGACGACACGACAGTAGCTATTCCGCGTCGTAAATTAAGTGGTTCTTCACATTCCCGTATCCCCTTTAGACCGTTGGACGTGCCTTAACTGCGTCTATAAAACAATGTCTGGACAAGTCTAAAATGTTGTTTAGAAAGTATAGGACTTTTATTTATACAGATATCTATCTATAACATTCAGTATTATTGCTACAAATTAGTTTATTAGTAATATTAATTGATAATATTAATATAACCTATAATCTTATCTTACTAATATTATAAATGTAAAAATTCGAGAGGATGAACGTTTCTTCCAGTGAATCTTCGATAATTTCGCTATGATTTAACAAGAAGTTTAAGCGGGCGAAGCCGCGTTTCGGTGATAGTCTTATAGATTTACTGGTAAATAATATACTTTCTTACTAAATTAGTGATTTAAAGTGGCATCTGATTGGTACCAATCTGTGCTAGAGTGATATGCAAAATATCTTCGTCGTAGCTAATGTTTCTCGAGTCACAGTGTTTGTGGTCGCACTTTTCCGAAACAGCTTTTCTTTAGAACTGAACTGAACAGCTTTTTTATATATTTGTTAGGTATGTTGATAGGTCGTTTACAGCATGAGGCATATAGCTCTAGGTGGGCATATTGTTTTATTTATATTACAATACATATAACCCCAAAATTACACTTGTACTCTCTCCTTCCAATTTTATTACGTTTTTTTTTGTATTAGCAATATCCAAATAATTTAACCGCCTTCGCCTTTGTGTTTCAAATTGAATTAATTACTTATTGTTGAATGACAGGTGTTGTTACGACACAAAATTCACAACGCAGTGCGTCCAAAATTTCGTAGATAGGTACAATTTTGTACGTTGAATGGAAAAAAAGGATGATTAATATTTTTTGCTTTATCATCGTCCACAGCGCCCCATTCCTTTCACATTAAGAATACAATTATGATTTATTTAACAACCAAAATATTAATTAGGAATAATTAAAAATTTAATTATAGTAAGTATAAAGAAACTACCTACTTTGCTCATATAATGAGAGCTGCAAATGTAATCTTGCTGGAAATTAAATTCTCTTAGTAATTTTAGTTGACTTTAAAATTTCGGTCACCTAACAAAGGAGACAGTTTCTTTAAAATTGCACTTTCCTTGAAATATGAATAAATGACCTCTAGTATTGTTGTTATATAGCTCCCGCTATTCAACAAAAAATAATTTTAACATGAAAATATAAAAATATAAATATAGTTTATATTATTATTTTGTTTTGAGTAATAAAGTAATATTAATTACTTGTTAATTAAATTATTGGCAAAAAAATACCAGTTGTCTTAGAATTATTAGATATAAAGGAACATCATAAAAGCTTTATTTTTGCTATTTATATTTTATATAACGGTAAGATATTTTCCATTTTTTTTCTTAAATAAATGAATATCTTTATACGTAGGCATGAAATATAAGAGCCAATATATTGTCATATATTTCTGCAATATTGCTAATAATAATTTACAGGCGACTATATGTAAGTATTTATAACTTTTTTAATTCGATTAGGTACTTATATTTATTGATGCAACCGTTAAAGTTAAAAATTTATTTAATGTATTTTTATTTTATCGTTCGATGGACGTGATCGTTCACATGGACGTTATGTATCTTGCCATGCTATTTCACATATATAGTTTAATGATTCAAAGTGAATATCTTTCACTAAGGGGATACTTCTTTTAAGTTGAGCTAGACTATTATGAATGTTTATCAGATGTTCCAGATCTTCAACTTTTATATGGCAATGAAAAATGTTCATCGCACTCAATAACTTTTATTAAATATAGCCTAGATCCTGTCCAGGCCCAATAGCTACACCACAAAAAAGTTTCCTTCAAATCAGTCCAGTAGATCAGAAGATGTGCGTTTTTAAACAGACAAATAGAAGCAAAATTTTTAAAAATCATAGATTCGTGTTCTTGAAGATTTTTTAGGAGGGACAGATAAATATAAATAATAAATGTATAATATTATTTTCTCTTAAAAAATATCTTATCGTATTACCATAAGTTTTAATAATAATTTAACTTTTGATGTTGTGCTAAACTGATTCAATATAGTCTGCCCTTTCATATTCCTTAAAAATACACTCGACGTCGCCGTAAATAAATTAGACGCTTAGCTTTTATGCTTAATGTCTTCATAAAATATTTCATTTTGTCATCCCATTACATTTTACTTTGGTATAAAAATTAAATTGTAAAAATTCTCCGTTTTATATATAATAATTTTCAAGTACAAATATATATAATTCTTAGAAAATTAGATGTAATAGGGTTTGTTAATATCTAGGTGTAAAAATAGACGTTTTATCAAAAAAAAAAGAAATATCAATTTCTCTATAATATTATATTTTTACTTAAAATTATTCACATAATATGACGATGGCAACCCCAAACTGGTCTTTTAAAATTTTTACTCTGTTTATTATTATAATTGATACAAACGTTATTTCATAATATATTTTTCTTCGAACCGCACGAAACAATAACAAAATAATTTAATAATCATAACGAAAACTTTAATAAGGTAAATTAATTTAAATTTCATACAAGATACATTATCTCAAATCCGCTGTTTATTCTGATGTTTGTTCGTTTCTGTTGTATGATAAGTATTTTAGCTAAACAAACGTCGGTTGGGTATTTAAAAACAGTCGAATTTTCGGAAATTCCAAAATACAATGCCTTTACCCTTAATGGACAAAATTTATATAAGTATTTTTATATATGTAGGTATTGTAAGTACTACAGGTAAACATGAAATTTGTAAACATTTAATTGAAGCCATTAGTGGCGCAGGGGCACAAGCGTGCGACTGTAAACGCGACAGGTAGGTGAGTTCAATTCCCATTCGAAGAAATGAAATATTTAATATTTTCAACTCTTCGCTCTGGTGACGAGGCAAAACGCGGTGTTGAGTTCGTCCAGTATTCGGCGGAAAAAACGGAAGTGTCTCAATGGGAACATAGTTATAACACTATGTTCCCAGTTTCTGCCTACCCTGCTATGTGCGGGATGCAGTGTGAAGTTACAAAAAAATTTAAAATTTGTGCTTTGTGCTTAGGCTTGCCGTACATTAGACAGTATCAGTTAAAACTTCGTTAGATCAGGAAGTCATGATGATGCTTCTGAGGCCCCCAAGCACGCTCTACGCCCGATCCGCGCGATCTTCCCTTGATTATTGTTCGCCTCGAAAGCTCGCTCGCCCGAAAAACTCGTAATTTTGTGAGCTTTTCCGTCTGTAAAATTTTACATAAACGTTCTATAACCGACAGCTGGTGTAAGAGTTGGATATACTTAATACGAATGTTTTTAATGAAAGGTGAATAAATTAATGATTAACAGAGAACTCTAGCGAGAATTCTAGCAAATTAAAATATAATATTTAATTTTACTATTTTCTTATTCTGGATTTTTTGAAAAAAATATCAGAAGAAACTTTACAGGTCTCCACTCCTTATTATGTTTTGTAAATTCAAAAGGTCAGGTAGTAGCTGATGATTAATTGTTTTTAATTTAAAGCTATAAATATCAATAGCATCTTGACTGTTGATATATAGTAAATCTCTACTCACTTGCTAATGTTATTTTACATATTTAGTAATTTATATTTCATTCAATATCAATTTGAATTCTACTAAACATAAAATATTCTATTTATATCTAATTTAAAGATCTTTTAAAAATATTATGTATATTATAGGTATTGTAGGTAAGTGCACATTATGACTATTTGAAAAAAAAAAGGGTTAAATCAAGATAAGATACAATTTCAAGTATTTTCTTTTATAGTGTAACATTCCAATCAAATAATAATATAATACAAATAAATCTCCATTGTAAAACTACTACTAATAAAAGTTGATAAATAAATCTTATTCTTCTCATACAATGTGCTAACCTCCATTCGTCTCGAGTGTAAATTAGGTAGAAGAGTTATTTATTTCTCTGGATTACCTGACATTTCGTTCTTGCTAAAATAAATTGCACTCGAGAAAACCGCGCTTTACAGTCTATTTCGTAGGGTGCCGCAAAATTACCCCAGGTCCCGTTACAATGATTGATCGCAAATATGAAAATTTCGCGTTCTGAAAGGTAGATTACAAAGGAACTTAATACGTTCTTTTAAATTATCTTTATAATAAATTTATTAAGGAATTATTTGATCTACTCGTGGAAACAGCGCGGCATTGAGTTTTTTCATTGATTAATTTGATCTACCTTAAACCACAGGAAGAATATAGTATACGATACTTCTTTATATGTAATTGTATAATTACTTTCTACGCCATTTTTAGTAAAAAAAATATTTATCAAAGAAATGCGCAAAATACATTTTTTCAATAAAAAGATAAGAGAGCTAATAAAAAAGCAAAGTAAAATAAAAACCTTCATAATTTTTGGATGGACATCCAGACATAATATATAACAACGGTTTTTTTTATTCGTTAAATTTAATTAAAAATTAATATTTTTCTTATGATTGAAAAAAATGAAGCATTGGAAAAAACACACCTACTGGTATTCCATATAAAAACTAGAATTTTATATCAATTAACAACATAAATACCGATTATTAACAAAATAAATACCGCCTCGCAGAAATAATTATGAAAAAGTGTAAATTTATACGAATCCGAAATATCTTATATAAATATTTTCCTTAAAAAACTTAACATGCTTCATTCCAACATAACGTTAAAATTCATAAAAATACCTATATAATACCTAAGTTCCATTGTAAGTTATATATTGGATTTGTGAAGGTCTTCAATCTATTATCTATACTTCTATACTAATATAATAAAGCGGAAGAGTTTGTTTGTTTGTTTGTTTGAATGCTAAGATCTCTGGATGTACTGGACCGATTTATTTTGTTTTTGTTTTGTATGACAGCTGCATTCTTCAGAAGTGCTATAGGCTATATAACATTACATTACACATATATACTAATATATTAAAATACTTTCTAATTTGACATGCAATTTATTCTGCCATGTTAATAACAACCGTCGTTGCTAAGGAACGGTTTGCAAAGTTTGTTTGTTGTTTTAAGGAAACGTCACCCAAAATGAACTTATATTTTGATATTCATCCTTATAAAAATAAATATAAAAGTCACTTTTAGCATTTTATCTAGATTGAAATTATAGTTTACTGTATAACATTCTAATAAATAATTAAGGAGATGTCACTGATTCGAAATGACCTAGCCTTCGGGCGGCATAGTATGACCGACGCGAACGGGCAGATGACGTTGACGGTTTTATAAATTTTCATACATTTTCGAACTATTGTTAATTTTTATGTAATTATTTGCTGTTTATAATTTATTTAAACTACACTTTGGTTCTCTTCTTATTTTATTTGATATTGCTCGCAAAAATTAACCTATTTAATATAGATAAATGTTTAGATACCCCCTAGAGTCGTAGAGAAAACTTTTGGTACTTTTCCTAATATTAATATACCTATCCTTTAGTTACTTATACTTCTTTTGTTAATTCATTTTAATAACTCAGATATTTTTTCTAATAATATGTCTCTACTTATTATTGTTTTTGATTATTTAGGCTTATATTTTCTTACTAATTCTATTGAAAACTTAAAATAATTTCATAAATATATTTAATAAATGTTCTTATAGTTCAAGCAGGAGTAGCCGCGTCTAGGTCCACTAGTTAAAAATAATTTCAGTAACGTTAGACATTATTTCCGTACCAGAAAAGTTAATTCATATAAGACGCCGCTTTAATTAATTGTGCCTCAGGAGACCTATTGTCAATTAATTTAACCTTCTAATTGTATTTTTAAATTGGAAGTTCAAAATTTAATTTTTCTTTGATGTTATCATTTAAAAAACGTTAAAGAAAACGTAATATATTATTTTAAAAAATATCTATATACTTGCTCGGTTGAAAATATAAAATATTGGCTTTGCTTTGCGTGACTTCGCCAGCTAAAAGTTAATGTTACATTATAGCCAAACTATACAAATCCTTACTTAAATTGTAGTCCTTGTGCTATTAGTAAAGTTTCATCTAAATTCGTTCAGTAGTTTTTGCGTGAAAGTCTTCAGTCGTTCAGTAGTTTCTAACAAGCCTTTATCCCCACACATTCTTTGGTTCTGATAAAAGCTACCGCCGTTTTATATTTCGTCTTTCAACGCGTTTCACGAACCACATTGAAGTTAGGCAGAAAAGGAAGAATGAAAAATGCTAGGCTATTTTAGCTTCACTCACAAAATCCGGTAGAAATGTTGGTGGTTATTATGTCTCTATATATTTATGATCCTTTGCGGAAGTGCAATAGGGAGTTTCATTAGTAGCAAACCAGACGGATGTCAAATATTCTTAACTATCGACATAAAATAGGTTGGCTAAATTATTGCTTTTCATTTCTTCGTATTAAATTATTAAATAATTATTATTAACAGTTATTTTTGATACTTTTCTCCCTTATAAAACAGGAAATGATGTTATGGCGCTCTAAAAGCTCCGAGGTCAACTGGTAGATAGATCCGTAGATAACAAATAAATTTGACAAACAGGTTTTAAATGTTAAACATTTAAATGTATTATTTTTTTATCTATTGCAGGTTTCTTGACACGTAATATCTATTTCCTTGTAGATCTTTAAAATAATTAATAAAATGACAAGATTATTCGATTTCATATATGTCTATTAAATTTGCTTCATACTAATTTTCAAATCACTAGCTAGCTAATGCAGTTTTTTTAGAAGAATAAAATAAAATAAAATCATCTTCACGCTGTATCCCGCATACAGCAGGGTAGGCAGAGGGAAGGTTAATGTAAAGACTTCCCCACTTCCCCCACACACTTTCCCCACTTTCCCCACTTTCCGCCGAATTCTGAAGAAATGCTAATATACATTTAAATAGATATTTGATTCGTGGGAATCGAATTACCAACCAGTCGCGTTTATAGTCTCAATCCGTGCCCCTGCGCCACGGCTGGCCTCTAGAAGAATAGAAATTAGATTATAAAAAAAATGACGCTAGTGAAGTGTACAATAATTTCTTTGAATAATGTCTACGTGACCTTTAAAAGAAATTATTATACACTTTTCATAGTTAATATTTTTAATTCTTATATTTATAGAGATAGCCGCAAAAAATAGCCTTTCATGTTTTGTCTTTCACTTAAGGTGTTCAAGACCTTCAATTTTCTGATGTCATCAGAAAGTGCTTATAACACTGAACACATTTATCTCAGGCGTTATAATTATACGGGTTTTAAATACACTGCTAGCTTTCCACATCAATCGTTTTCTTTTCTTTTTTTTATTTCAAGAAGAAATGCATATTATGTGGATTAATAACGGCCTTCTAGAGTTTTACATCACCTTCAGAACTTCAAAGACCAGACCTTTTAAGGACACATTAGTCTGTACCCATTTCTGGAGTTTAATCGAGATTTCTCTAACTGGGCGTGACACGGGTCTGTTCAATTCTTACTTAGGGTAATAATTGCCAATCTGCTTTGACAAAGTGCGGTCCTTTGGTTCATCGTCCAGCGTATAGTGCTTCTAGATAAATGAAAAATTCAGAACAGAAGAGTTCCATTTATCTTCAAAATACAAGAAATTATGAATTTTACATTTGACTTATCGCACTTAAATCAAAAGTAAAACTCTTAAAACGGTACCGTACAGGGTCTTATGTTACTTTGTAAACTTTAAAACTTCTCGATCTTGGGCTTCAAAGGCGAGTGCTGATCATTTATCAGCTTTTAAGTTGCTAAAATATTTATTCACTTCAGAAGTTACAAAATACTTCAATAGGGCTCAACCCAATTTCAAAGTAACAGTGTAGAAGATAATATTTTGTTAATTAAAAGAAAAACATTATTGTATTTATGCAATCCATAATAAAAAAATCACCTATGAATTTATAAATAATAATATAGAAATCAGCGGAGTTTACGTGCTTTTGGCATTTTTTGAATTAAATCTTTGAACTTAGTTTAATAAAATATTAATATGAACGTTTAATATATAAATATTATAATACGCTATTATCTACTTGCATTTGATATATCTTAAAAGTATAATATGAAACAACATTAATATACATACTTTACGTAAAACTATCAACAAGGACGCAAATCTCATGCGTTTAGAATACTTTAATATATACGAGTATAATACGGAACAAAAAGTATTAAGGCCATGTAAGATTTGATCACAGTTTAGCTATTAGGTCGTTAACGGGAGTACGAGCACGGAGCCGCAATATGCGTAGCTGTGATGAGGTACCGGTGAGCAATGTTTCCGCGAGGGTACCCACTCATAGGAATGATGCAATATGAATATATTATTTTAGGTTACCTTATATGTAAAATACGATAAAAAATCTCATATGCTGTTATGATTTTATACAATAAATTATGTTATAGAGAACGGAGTGTCTTAACTCTAGGTTCCCGCTCCCTAACCTGCTATATGCGGTATACAGCGTGGAGCTGAAAAGAAGATTATATTATAGTACAGTTCTTCTAACTTCGTCTAACTCTATATAGAAAGCTCCACATTACTATATTTAAAGGGAACATTATTGTTATACAAAAAAAAAATTGAAAAAAAAGTAACCTCTTTAATAAAAACAGCTTACATGAGGCTGAGGTCTATGCAGTAAAGTTTGTTACGTTTAGGTCGCGGTTATCAAATATATTACAATATGAAATTACGAAGCTTTGCGGCTACACGTTATAAAAGTTAGTACTAACTTTCTAAAAGGTCAAAATATTTTATACCTCGTAATTAAAGCGTTTACATTTTGATTAGATTTTTGAATAATATGTAAATACATATAATTAGAAAATCTATTGCATCTAGATTACACACATATATTATAAAGAGTACCTATATAAAATTATATTTTTAAATCTGTATTTTAATATCAAATTTATAATATTTTTATTATGAGGCAATGGAACCAAGATCCGGCGTTCATGTTAAAATTTAAAAAATATTTATAAAGGTATGTATCCAGGCTAAGTCTATGTATATAAGAGCAAAAATTTTGAACTCTAGTAATAAAATTGAAGCTACATGGGATGCTATTACTACTGTAACTGGGAGATCTAGAGCTGTGAGTGAACCTATTAAATTAAAAATTAATAATGTAGTCTTAAATTCAGATTTAGAAGTGGCAAATACTTTTCAAAAATTTTTTTATGATATATCTATTGAATTAACACGTTCACTGCCATCATCTCCTTCAGAAGCAGAATTACTACTAAAGAAGCATGTAAATAGTTGTAGACAAAATTTTGTGTTTAAAAATGTGTCACCAGATGAAATCGTCAAAGCTTTAAAAAGCCTCAATTTAAAGAAAACTGGTGACTTATGGGGCATGCCTGTTAAAGTTCTTAATTCATTTTACCTAATATTGCTCCTTATCTTGCTTTAATTTTTAACAATTGTGTAGAATCCGGTACTTTTCCTGACTTAATGAAATATAGCAAAATAGTGCCGCTTTACAAAAGTGGAAATAGATCTGAGCCTGGAAATTACAGACCGATCTCTGTTTTACCATCCTTAAGTAAAATATTTGAAAAAATAATGTTCAATCAGCTCACAATTTTCTTAAATATTAACAATTGTTTCCATAGTGAGCAATATGGTTTCACCAAAGGCAAGTCCACTACGGATGCGGGTGCTGCACTCCTAAAGCACATTTATGACGCATGGGAGAAGTCACAAAATGCTATTGGAGTATTTTGTGATTTATCCAAAGCCTTTGATTGTGTAGACCATGAAACTCTGTTATTAAAACTATATCATTATGGTATACAGGGTACTGCCCTTGATCTTATTGCCTCATATCTAAACCGAAGAATCCAGAGGGTTAGTATAAATAATGTAAAATCATCTGGATCTCCTCTAAAGATGGGCGTTCCACAAGGATCTATTCTCGGTCCTCTTTTATTTCTTATTTATATTAACGATCTGCCTTTTTATGTGAAGAACCTATGTGATATTGTTCTTTTCGCGGATGACACCTCTTTAATATTTAAGGTTGACCGAAATAAAATAAACTATGACGAAGTGAATAGTGCATTGTCGCATATTCTTCGTTGGTTTGATGTTAATAATCTAATGTTAAATGCTAAAAAAACTAAATGTATTGAGTTTACTTTACAAAATGTTAAAAAACATAACTTTAGTCTACTAATTAAAGGAGAAGCTCTTAATTTGTCGGAATCAGCTATTTTCCTAGGTGTAACTATAGATTCCAAACTCCAGTGGAATACTCATCTGGAAGCACTTGCGGATAAACTCAGCTCTGCCGCGTTCGCAATTAAAAATTAAGACAAATGACGGACGTTGAAACTGCCCGACTAGTCTACTATAGCTATTTTAATAGTATTTTATCTTATGGAATTCTGCTATGGGGCAGGGCTGCAGATATCAATTCAATATTTATTCTCCAAAAAAGAGCCGTGAGATATATTTATAATCTAAGAGCTCGAGATTCTCTGCGAGATGTTTTCAAAGATGCAGGTATTATTACAGTTGCTTCCCAATTTGTATATTATAACATTCTCTTTGTCCGACAAAATATACATTGTCATAGCAAAAATAGTGACAGTCATACGATAGGAACGAGAAATAAAGATAAGCGTCTTACACCAAGCTTTCGCCTCCAAAAAGTTAGTAAATCCTTTATGAGTCTGAGTGTACGTGTATATAATAAAATTCCGCAGTGTATTCTTAGTTTGCCACTACCAAAATTTAAAATATCTGTAAAAAAAATTCTAACAAGTAAAGCGTATTACACTGTTCAAGAATATTTAGAGGATAAGCATGTATGGAATTAATGTCTATTGAATGTAATGCAGGATAGCTGCCAGCTAATGTTTATAGGTTGTACCATTGATTTTGAAAAGAGCAACTGTTGAGTTTCTTGCCAGCTCTTCTCAGCAGAACTGCTTTCCGAACCGGTAGTATCTTTTTGTTCATATGTTTATTCGACGATTCAAAAGTGCTTATAATAATTGCCTATTTGAATAAAGAATATTTTGAATTTTATTTTAATTATTTTAAAGTTTTAATTACATATTGTTCATATATAATAATGAAGTATTTATCATGGTGTAAGTAGGTGTAATGCTCAACGAACATCGGTGCTAGGTACATTAATTAACTCTACAATATGTGCTTTATATATATATAAGATCGTATGATTTGCACTAGTATATAATTAATGTTAAGTAGTAAAATCGATTCCAATAACACCTCATATGCACCATCGTGTGACTGTAAACGCGACAGGTTTTAGGTTCGATTCCCGTTCGAGAAAATTAAATATTTAGTATTTTCATTTATTTAATTTCTCGAGGTTGGTGGTTCTGGTCTCGAGACAAAGTGTGGAGCTGAGTTTCCCCATTCCACACGCAATGCCTTAAGGAATTGGCGGAAAGTGGGGAACGGAACTTAAATCTACTATCTTGACACCTTGTTTCCTACAAACACATTGTAAGCAGCGATCTATCGATAACTTCTCATTAAAGATAGTTCTCTATATGCTTTGTGTATCATATATTTTTTTATAAATCAATTTAACTTCGTAATTACGGATTGGCATTTAAAAATCCTTTAAAGGGTTCATATACATGTATAGGTATGTAATTCTCCAGTTCACCTTAAGAGAACGAATACTGGTTTCAAGGTGATTTACTTAATCGTGTACTTTTTGTTATTGATACCTTTATGGTACCTTAACCTTTTTATTGCTTTTTAGTATTTTTTAAACGAATGTAAAATATATATATATAATATACATTTTATTATATAATATAT
Organism: Heliconius nattereri; assembly: GCA_013403645.1. Taxonomy (NCBI): domain Eukaryota; kingdom Metazoa; phylum Arthropoda; class Insecta; order Lepidoptera; family Nymphalidae; genus Heliconius; species Heliconius nattereri. Next base: position 5,036,783 of record JAAIXI010000236.1, read on the forward strand.
AATAAAATGTTTAATGGATGTTATTTTAAAAAACAACACTTGTTATTATTGTTATTTCCTCTTTATTTATTACTAATAGCCATCGGAAATTTTGGTTGCGTCAATTTTATAAACATTATCATACTAATGCGATTTTGAGCGATTATCATTGAAATTGTGAGCCAAAAATTAGAGATATTGGTTGCGTAGATTGAAAACTCAACGCTGGGCTTTGTTTAACTGCTGCCGAAAAAGTGGACAGTTAAGATATAATCATGACCCCGAGTAGAAACTGAATTTACAACCATCACGTTTACCGTCAAACTTTGTCTCACACCGGCCTTACTTTTGAATAACTTTTATTTGTCATTGAAAACTGCCTACTTTATTGAAAACAACTTGCTAATGTGCCATTTCCTTATTTGTGAAACTTTTACTGGCCTGTTATTGTCCTTCGTACTAATATGTATTGCAGATCTTTAATTTTATGTCAGTGGAAAAAGCCAGACCAACCAGACCAGAAAAAACCTTTGGCTAAAGCAGCATTTTTATATTTCTTCTTGTTTGTTAATCAAAATCAATTATAGCTTAGTATATACAACGATAAAAAATAATATTTTTTATCCGTCCTGTCCAGTTCACAAGATGTACGAGTACAAACAGGCTAATAGACCTATAGACCTATAGAATATGATTTTTATTTAAAATAAAAATCATAATATATTCGTGATTTGAACTATTGTTTTTGTTATTTTCTAAGTGTTTTTTTTATAAAAATACAACATATTTTTTTACACTTTTACTATTTTATAGAAAGGTAGAATATGCAGTTATTATATATTATTCTCTTTCCTCTCGAATCACTCTGTCTATTAGCGAAATTAAAATCCGAGACGTAGTTCAAATGTTTCACGTGCAGGTATGTCGCTGAGGGGCATCAGTTTATAAGTTTTATAATTTTCTTTCAGTCTACATTCAAGTCAAGTCTCAGTCAATTGCTTTGAATAACCAAAATAAGGATCATGTAGGCTTTAAACTATTACTATACTATGCTAAAATCCATTCTTTTCTGTCCAGGTTTTCAATTTTTATATTTTTAAAATATCATAACACATTTTGAAAAATATTTTAGAAAACTTATTAAGATCTGAACTCAGCGGAACTTAAATCCTCACCTCTTAGAACTCGTCCAAGCGCTTTGACCGTTAAGGCATATATTCTTATACGCTTGTTATAACTTATTTACATTGCTACCATTGTCATAGTAGTTCCTTCTTACGCATTTCTTCCGCATTTTCATCAGAAATTAGGATCTATCCAAAATTATCTATTTTGGATAGATCTGAACTAAAAAAATAATTGAATCATTGAATTTACACCTAATGATAATAATGACTTCCATTTTCCATTTGAATGATGTCCATTGACGTTTCATCCGTTTTATTCATAGTGAAGTAGACCTTTTAATTAGTAAAACGCTGTGCAATTTCATAACTCACTGCGCGGGTCATTATCAAATGGTACAAATTTAATGTTTGTTGCGTTATGTATACGTCAGTTGTTAAATGAAATTTGTAAATTAATATTTTGGGCTTATCATTTATTATTTTAGACCAGTCGTGGGCATAGATGTGGGTTCGATTCCCACTCGAGGAAATGAAATATTTAATATTTTAACTAGATAAAATATTCATAATTTATACTTACTAAGTATAAAAAATAAATAATCTATGTAATTATTATGCATTTTTAACCATGGACGCAAAAAAGAGGTGTTGTAAGTTGTAGTTGATATCTGTCGGTCTGACGCATCGTTGCTCTCAAACAGATGAATCATTATTGATGCGATTTTCATTCAAAATCCAAGTTTTTTGCTTTCTCGATAAAAAATGACTGGCTGTTTGAAGAGTAGCTCATTTTCAAGGCAAGGCATTTATGGCTTCAAAATTTATTAATTGCATAGGGGATTATTATTTAATAATTATTTATTATAAAAAATCTAGTCCAAGACAATATATAAATTACAATATTATATAATAATACGTACTAAATATATAAGATCATTTAACTGTATTTCATAAAATCCAAACTTTTATATTGCGACAAACATAATAATAAATATCCTTTTACTATATGCGACGTATTAAACAATGCGATAGGCATTAAAGGAATAATTCCGGTGTACTGTTAGTATGACCTGCGGTGTGCATCGCTTGGACGCACGTGGTGACGCCGGGCCGGGACTACCGCAGACTCCGACTCTATCATAATATACAGAGTTCTACGCGCTCACCGCTAACCGCTTAGTCACGCCGCACGCGCACTCCACTGCACCTGTCCTATACGCTTTAGTGATATTTTGTGACAAAAAACCTGTGATATTAGTTTAGTTATTATGGGATTCCTCAGTGTATCTTTCTCCGTTTTCAAGAAATGTCCAAATCTTAGATTGAAAAAGAAAAGCAAAACCCGACACAGGTATTTATAGTATTTGTACATTTTCATACCGCGCTGAAGCTGATATCGTATGTATGTATATTTATCAAATAATCAGCTTAACCACGCGGGGGTCTTATCAGTGATAAGCGAGATGAGTTTAGTATTGTGGAAATGTTGATTTTATGACAAAAATGTGATTTTTACTTGTTATTTATAGAACGACATTAGGAATAGCAATTTAACTGAATTAACTACGCTAGGTTGGCACTTACTATTTCAATTGAATAAATTGTGTGTAATTTGTGTGTATTATGCTATATAATTGATTAAGCTTAGATTTCATTAACAAAGTTTTAAGTGATAAAATTTCTCTACTTTATTAATATGTGTAATAAATAATCTCTGCCTTAGCTTCAGCTCGGAACTTCACTAATAAATTCAAATTATCCTATCCAGTACATGATGTTGATTTATTTTTATTATTTATAAGATTATGTATAAAATCAATCTAAACTTAAATTAAAAATATTCTCAATAAAAGGCTCTACATTCGGTTGAATAAGTACTTTTCGAAAGAAGGCTTTATAAATATTATTTCAAAGAATTTCACCTCTTCGAAATCTACGTGACATTACTGATGATGGCACAACGTACTTTCCGAGATAATTTAAAATTCACTAATAAATTGTATACATTTATATTATAATGTCTATTATTAAATATAGATTAAAATAACATTATAATCACGAATATTGCGTCAGTAATTATTATTAACAAATTGCATATTATAAACCATTATTTTGGCGTTGCTCGCTATTGTGTCTGGCTGAAACACCGTTTAAGGATTCGAATCCCACACAAAAACATTATGATTATAATATGTATGACGTAGGTTCTTCGGACCGGTTCGGCAAGATATTTTGTTAGGCATATAATCTATTTAAATGGAAAATAGAGTGTCTTTATACTGCAATTACTAAGTGTGAAAAACAATTAAAGGTAAAGCACTTGAAATATTGACATATATACCTCCATTATGGAATAATTATAAATTTCTACTTACATCATTTTAATTTACCCTAATTTATTATAAATATAAATGAAAAAATATTCTTATATAATTATTAATTATCTACTTACAGTTGATACTATTTACATTTAATTATTATTTAAATTCTGATATTTTATTAATACAAAAAGCAAAGATTTGCCAAAATTACAAAGTAGGTAAATAAAATACTTCCTTCACAGTGTCATGACATTGCTATATTATTAATTTTTAAAATACTGTTTTCGCCTTTGTTAATGTCAATGCACACGAAACCTATTTTTTGTCAGTAAATTCTAATCTCAATATTTATGTACACTGAATGTTACCTAAATATTTATTGAAAACGTGTTATTTTAAAAAGAGTTTAATATTTTCTTTTTCTTTTTGATTTTTTTTTAATTTTTGACTCTATAGTAGGTAGGTTAGTCAAGACTGAACGCCTAACCTCCACATGTCCAGCTCTTTAATTTCTTTCACTGTCATATTTTTAAACTCTTTAAATATCTTTAGTTCTAAATTTTAAATACTATTATTAGTACACAACTAGGAACACTTTCAATATTTTTACCATCTAGATTAAAAAAATACTATGTTAGTGGAAATATAAAAATACAATAGGAAAAATTTATCATAAAAATGGAGTAAAGTAAGCAAAGCCGCGGCTTTGCTTACTTTACTCCATTTTTATGATAAATTTTTCCTATTGTATTTTTATATTTCCACTAACATAGTATTTTTTTAAAACTGTGATAAATATAATGTGATGCGAATTAAATATAAATGTATTATAAAAAACCACTACAAAAAAATTAACATATTTCATTCATATTGAAAGCTTTTACATGGTCGATAGAACGGATCATAAATCTTCTTAAAAAGTCACTCAGACGTTAGTGTTATTGCGTTTCAACCCTAAATGCATCACAGATGAAAATGTGCCCTATATTAAATAGGTCATGTTATTTTTAACCATAATATTTAAAATTGAAATAAAACGACAAAAATATGGTGCAATTCTTATTTATAAAAATAATCCCCAAATTGTTTTTAATTTTTTAAAAGTCCCCAGCCCGGTGTTGAGTTCCACCATTCAACACGCAATGCCTTAAAAAATTCGGCGGAAAGTGGGGAACGGAGTGTCTTAACCCTAATTTCTCTCTGCCTACCTTGCCGTATGCTGGATACAGCGTGGAGTAGATTTTTTATAACGGAAACTGCAGGAAATTGAAATTTTCCACGGAATAAATTAAAAAAAAACCTTCATCCGTTGACCATGGTGTAGGTACGTTCTTTGTAACAACGTTAGCTCCGCGTATCTACTGTAACGAGTGGCCTGTGACAACGACACGGATCAGTGACTTCTCGTTTCACGTTGTAGTTAACTCTAACACTACGGACAAAAGAATTGTAAAATGTACTATATTTTCTAAAATATTATTCAAACGTCCGTAATGGTATTCTGTTTATTATTTGATTCATTTCCTTTGGTATCTTTTATATATGTAGTTAAAATGCTATATAACAATACAATTCATTTATTTATACTACACTAGCGGTCCACTCGCGGCTTCGCCCGCATACCACCTATATTTCTTTTATTATGCTGCATTTGCCAACAAATTGATTACATAATTTATACATTCAATCATTTTTCACAATTCTGATAAAGAGCAAAGCACTGCGTGGCTACTTGAGAGGACGTAAAAACAATGGTTTTGGGTTCGATCAACACTAGGGGGAATTAATTATTTTCTTTTCCCCGCTCTGGAAATACAAAACACGGCGTTGAGTTCCGCCATTCAACACGCAAAGTCTTGAACTTAGACGGAAAATTGAGAACGAATTGGCTTAATGATTCTAGGTTTTGTCTGCCTACTGCTAAAAAATATAACACATTTTTTATTTATATTATGGTACATTTATTATTTTAACAAGATATCTTTTCCGCATTCTTTTATTTAATGTCACAGTGGGAAGTACTGCCGTGTCATCACGTTTTTTGATCTTAGTTCGCAAAATAAATATATTAAGTCTGGTTAATATGTAGAAGCTGTGTGTGTATGCGTGATGTACATTATATATGTACATATATATATATTATTAAAAATATGGCATTAGTTATTAAAAATAACTACACAATAAAAAGGATAATAACTTTAATATCTTATTATTTATTAGCAATTATATTTTTAATTTTATGTCGTTATTTCTTATTATATTATATTTAATATAATATGGACTTCACTGTAAATAAATAATGTGTCATATTTTTAATATCACATTTAATATAAATCAATTAATATACTACCTACCTACATATCGGCAGACCCTTGATATTTTGTATTTGAATTGCTTCTGATAAGAGACAGGTTTCGGGAATTCAGTAGGTATAATATAATATATATTTTTATTTTTTACATTATAAAAAAAATATACAAATTGGAGATACCTTCGAATTATTGTACATGTAGTTGTAGGTATTTATTTTTTATTGTAACCTAAGACAAGCTGTCCATCCGATTTCAACTAATTGTGTCACGATTGCTATAGTGGCTGATGATTAATATGTAGATTATTATTATCGTATTTATCCACTTGATGACGTTGATAATATAACTCATATGTACTGAACGGACTGCTTAGTTTGTCAGAACGCTTGGACGGTTTCCAAAGAGGCGCAGGTTCAAATTCTTAATAAGAATTTTTGTTGCCACAAAATATATAAATAGTATTAGGTATACCCCACCGATATTCAACGATTCCCCACTTGACATAGTTTGTCAACCCCTTTGGACTCTACAACGCCTCATAGGAACAACTATACATATAAACGTATGTATGTGTGTATAGATACTGAATAAGAATCATATTAATTACCTCCTTTACGTCGCACAATCGGGTGAAAAGTATAATTTTTTTAAGCTCCTCATCATCATAGTTAAATCTTGCAAAAAATATATATTAAGCATTCACGTATTGTGAAAAGTAAAAAAAAGAAAATTTGAGCTCAACAATCAATAGAACGCAGGAAGTCGTCTCGTTTACATAGGAATTAATATGAAGCGTTAAGCCAGATGTTCAGCATAAACTTTATGCAAACTCTGTATGACGATGCTTAACTTTTTGGTGATATTTTTTATGTTTAATCTTATATTTAATGATTTCATATTTGTTGCAGCTTTTAAAGTACCGTATTTGAAAAGAAAGCATAACAGGACCCTTATAGGATCTGCAGGTACCTCGGAGCACAAAATTTTAAATTCTTACGTCCGTTAAGAAAATGTAAGGTCTACCGTTAATTTAGATTTAAACAATTTGGCAAAAAAATTAATTAAAATTTATAGAATGACTAGTGGGCCCGGACGCGGCTACGCCCGCTTGAACTATACGATTATGTATTAAATATATTTATGAAATTATTTTCGGTTTTCAATAGAATTTGTAAGAAAATATAAGCCTAAATAATTAAAATAAGTTAAAAAAGAATAATAAGTGGAGATTTATTATTAGATAAAATATCTGAGTAACCGAAATGAACAAACAAAAGAAGTAAAAGTAACTAAAGGAAATTCTTAATATTAGAAAAAGTACCCAAAGTTTGCCGTGTGCGTGTACTAAACATTTTTCTATATTAAATAATTAATAATTTTTGCGAACAATATTAATTAAATCCCAAATGATTAAAATTACGATATTTTAAGTGTATAACATCGGTATAGATAACCGAACTGAGATAAATTAATGAGTAGTAATAGTAATAAGCACAGATCATTAGATAAAAATTAACAGTAATTCGAAAATATATATAAATTTACAAAACTATCAAAGCTGCCCGTTCGCGTCGGTCATACCACTCGTAGGCTAGGTCATTCCGAATCACTGACATCTTAATTATTTATTTAATTGTTATACAGTAAACCATCTTACGTATAATTTCCATCTAGATGAAATGCTAAAAGTGACTATTATATTTATTTTCATAAGGATGAATATCAAATTATAGAAATCACCTATTTTTTGTTAGTGTATATAAATCTATATGTATAGTATATATCAACGCGGACTTTTTTAAACAATATTTAAGGGACAATATTTTTGGAGAATATTGTTTTTGTGTCTCATAAGGTTGAGTCGGCGCGCGCCATGTATGCGTTAAGCAAACTTATTTTGGGTGACGTTTTCTAACAACAAACTTTGCAAATCGTTGCTTAGCAACGGCGGTTGTTATAAACATGGCGGAATAAATTGCATGTCAAATTAATAAGTATTTTAATATATTGGTATATATCGAAAATATTACAAATATGAGAAAAAAAAGTATCCTATGTTCATCCCGAGACCCTCAAGTATCTCTATATGAGTATTTTATCACAATTAAATTAGCGGTTTGGCCCTGATTGCGTAAAAGACAGACAGACAGAGTTACTTTCGAATTTATAATATAGGTATGGATATCACAGACCATTTCATACAAAATTTGTGCTAGATAGCTTAACTTAAGTTTATCAAAATGTATAAATTGTCGTAATGTTGAAATCAAAATATGCTTATAATTTTGTAAGTGTGGTTAAAAAAATATTGTTTTAATTCCGATTTATTATTCATTTTTTGTTTCCTATCCCCCCATTATTTAACAACCAAGATATATAGAAGATATATAGAAACAAAGAATAAATAAAGATACTCGTAGATAGTCGGTGCCAAGTAAAACAAACGGGCTTAGTAATTAGATATTGTAGTAAGGTTGTTGTAGCATTAGCTGGACACCGACTTAAAAATTATAAAATCGTTGTATAATAATTTTTCACTTTTTAGTTCGTTGCTAGAAGTCGGTTTTTTGTTTTTGTTAAAAATTAATTTATTTTACGATTTTAAGTGATGGGTAGATCTTAAAATGATACTTCTTAAACGAGTGGTGATGGTGGTGGTAGTGGTTATCAACGAGTGGTTGTGGTTGTCCTAAGTAAAACTTCATTTAATTAGGTATTATTTTTGTGCAAAGTTACATTTTGGTGTATTGACAAGAACATACATAAAAAGTATTCGGGCGAAGTGGGAATTTCCCTTTTGTGAAGTTGGTTGAAAATGTGAACATCCTCTTTTTTGAGGTTGGTTGAAAAGAAATGCAACGATCCGGAATCTCACTTCTGACATCAATTTAAAAAGTCTTTCCTTGTAACAATTACAGTATAATCAGTTTTTTACCAAAAAAAAAAACTTTCTCAATTTTCACCGGATTCCATAATCGGAACCTAACCAAACTTTCACCAAATTATCCTTTTAGTGTATCCTTTCAAATAAAAAAAGAATTATCAAAATCGGTTGGCGCGACATTGAGTTATTCGTCTATTTGTCACGCACATACCTAATTGAAGACTTATGTGATTTTCTCACAGATACCATTGTCAGACATGGACCAAAAAAAAATGGGACCATTCGGGAAGCTTCACCTTTCAAATAAAAAAAATTATCTAAATCGGTTCACCCAGTCAAAATTTATGAGGTAACAAACATAAAAAAAAAACAGTCGAATTGATAACTTCCTTTTCTTACAGAAGTCGGTTAAAAAGACGTAAATTGACGTTATCCGGGTCGGAATAATTTGTAAAATAAATATTTAAAAATAATCAGTAAATAGGTTTCTAAAATAATAAACAAAAAGCCTTTGATAGTATATTAATATTGTTAGCATTCGCAAAGAGCAATTATTGTATGTAAATATAAATATTATGTATTACATACATTTTATAAGTCATATTTATTTAAGTAAGTATTTATAAGATTTGCTACGCCTTTGCATTGCTTAAGTTGAAATTATACCCATTGTTACCTATTCGTCATCGTTCGAAGATAAATATCCGTACCTTATAAGTGTTAAACATCCAAACCTATCACTGAAAACCTCGTTAGAATTGGACCAATGGTTTTGGAGATAAATGGTAACATTGGTTTGCACAAACATACACATACATTCATCTCCGTTCCGTCCTAGGTAAAAATAACCAATCTTATTTTTTAATTTAATTTTATTTGATTTTATGAATTTAATTAAAAGTTTGAAGTTTTTGTAATGATTAATTATTTATTTTTATACCAACATCTGTAAAAGGAGGAGAACTCAGAACTTTGGCTTGGGAGAACCGATTTTGATGATTATATATTTTTTTACTTGAAAGCTGGTACTTCCCGTTTTAATTTTTTCCAGTTCTGACTTCCCATCCTCACTTTATTAAGAACCAAATATTGACTTGAGAAATAATGTATTCAAATGACAGGATAACATTTCCCGGGTTGGCACATATAAAAAGTATATAGAGTATAATAATGTCGTGAGTGCTTACAAAAAGAAATTATTATGTATAAATAAAGTAAGGTGGAGGTATAGGGAAAGGGGAGAGGGGGCATAACGAGGAATAACGACGACAACGATAACGTAGCCCCCCCACATATACAAATAAATGTCTACTACCCGTGTTTTGGCGCCAGTCACCATCTTTTCACCTAATTGGTGTTAAAAAAAACAATTTCAAAATCATTACACATTGTTACTAGGATGTCAAATACTGACGAATTGTATCCTATCCTATCCTATCCTACCCTATCCTATATCTTATAAAACAAAGTCGCTTTTCGTGTCTGTCTGAACTTTCTAACTCTTCTTCTTCTAAACCACCCAACGGATTTTGATGCGGTTTTCACCATTAGGTCGAGTATTTCTCAGGGAAGGTTTATATATAGTTTATTATTTGTACATTCTTATGTAAATTAACATAAATACGATAAATGTGTATAAAGTCCTACCAGTTGAGACACTTTCGCGCATGCGCTGCTTTAATGGTAAGTACTACATGAAAATAATGTACTGGAGTATTGTTTCTCTAAATAAGATCTACAAAAAAGTCCGCAACAGCATATTCGTATCTTTTAAGAATAACGTGTAGTGATCATATTTCTGTCTAAAAATTGTAATTTTAATATATTTTTTACTGTGAGGGATATTTTTCCATAATGGTATTAATCCTTGTCATTTAAAATACTTTATTAAATTTCTATGTTAAACGAAGATAAAGTTTTTTTTACACTATTTCGAAATTGTGAATAGTTTTAGAGAAAAACGCATTTAATTGTTAACACATCACACCGTTCACACAACAGCTGTATCGAGTTAAGTTTCACTTATCCCTTACTCTCAGCATATAAATAAGTATATTAGTTACGTTGGCATTTAATGTAGATCAAAGCTGTCTTTTATAGTTTTACATTTTAATAAGTACTTTAGAAGTTGTTACAATATTAAAAAATAGTTGCTGCGAAACGGCTCGCCGACGACGTTTTGCTTTTACAAGCGCGTCCGCCGCGCCCGCCTGCCTTACGCGCAACGGTGGTTCAGTGGTACGCAGGCGGCCCGGGTTCGATTCCCCTACCTCTATGGCAAAGAAGATTTAGATGCGTTTCACGTATTGGATAATTTTAGTTGAATGTATTATTGCAGCGCGATATATTTGTTTTCATATTTTTTGTAGTAGTTATTAGTAGGTAGGTTTTTGTTTATAATTTCTTCCGTTTAAAAATAGTAATTTAAATATATTTTAATAAGTACTTGAAAAGATTAGTAGCACAAATTTAAAATTACAGTACTAAAAATCCTTGCTGATTAACGGTTCGCCGCCCACCACGCGTCCGACGTGCCCCGCAATATTTTGCTTATAATAGGGGATCCGCCGCACCCGCCTGGCTTCTTTCACCCGGGCATGGAAGGAAGGCCTGCTCATTATGCTGCTGAGGGATACCGATCTATAATCCTCCTCAGCACGGTCGCCAAGCTGTTCGAGAAGTTATTCCTCTCACTTCTTCAGTCGCAGATCCACCCACAAAGCGAACAGTTTGGGGAGCGAGTATACCACTCTGGGTCGACCGCGTCTGGCACCCGGACTGATTTCATAAAGTGCTCAGAGCCGGCACCCCTCAGCACGTCGCGCATGTCTTTGCCGCTCTGCTTTGTAAGTTACAGGATATTTTGCGTGAGAGTTGAGAGTGCGAGGTCTAGCAGCGACCCGATCGCTGCCGTTGTCCCAGTCAGAATTTTGTCACCTGCTGTCTACGCACTATACATTGACGACATCACAATGCCCTAGCGAGTATTACTTCAAACAATTGGAAAATCCTAATTCGAATTATGAAAATGCAGGTTACATTAGGGTTCAATTAATTTTCACATTATCTTAAGTACTTTGCAAACATACATTATATGAATAATTCAGTAGTTAAGGCGGGCGAAGCCGCGAGCGGGTAGCTAGTATTCGTATATAATATTTATATTATAAACAGTAGTTGTTGCATACCACCTTCTTTTGTCCTTGCTAGCTTTGTTTTACTATTATACAAGCTGATCATGCTGCGTGTTAAAACCGGTTATGCTTCATCTCACGCTAAAAGGGAATACACACAAATATAAAATAAATTAATATAAATTTAAACCCTTTTGATGGAAAATTAATTCAAATATCGGTTTCGGCAAAAAATTATTATAGAAATACAACAACGACAATAGCTAAGCTTCTTATTGTTTCTAAGCTCGAATATAATAGAATAAAATTTAAATATATATGTACAAACATAATAATGTTTATATAGATATTAATATAAGCTTTAAATAAATATGTTAAAATAGAAAATACTTATCATTTACGAAATACTGTTCGTAGTGAATTATACAGATAGAATTTGAATATAATGAAAATGTTATTTACATATATTGTTAGTTCAATGTTTTTTTATAATTTTCTATAAATTTAATACAAATTATATAAATACTACTGCGAATTTATCTCAACCTTTTACAGCTAAAAAAGCAAATTTGTTTTATAATCCGACAATGCGAACTTAAAAAACTTTCTTCCAACGAACCCAATATTATTTTAAAAACGCTAAAGATAATATAACAAGATATTTTATACCATTTATGCTTATATATGGAAATTCAACATAGTATCGTAATATAATACATAATATATATAATGTAAACGTAATTTAAGTTTAACAAAGCTATCTAGAACACTGTGATGAACTGCGATAGTGAACTTCTGCAGTTGACAAGCCGAGGAACAGGCTAAGTTATAAGTTGTACAATGAACACTTGACTTTATTTGTCAGCCTCGATGCCATTATTGCCTTACAATCGTTTTTTTTTTCTATTATTACGTAGGTAGCAATTACTCTCTTTAAGGTCGAAGTGAATAAAACAATAAGAAACCTTCGATTGATTAGCAATTTATAATAATTTACCTGTTGATTATTTGCTTAAATTAAATATTTAAATTTTGAGGCCAGTCGTTGCGCAGGGGCACGAGTATCTAATATTTTCATTTCTTCGCTCCGGTTTTGAAAAGTGGGGAGCGGAGTATCTTAACACTAGGCTCTCTCTGCCTAACCTGCATAACATGCGATATATAGAGTAAAGCTAAAAATAAAACTAAATTAAAATATTACAAGTTATATAATAAATAATAAGAAACTATAACTTGCTTTATTTTAGTAAATGTATTGAAGCATATTAAGCGCGCATATAAGTAAAGTGGTATGATATATGCTTGGTTAACTTGTTTTCCTTTGATCATTCATTTAGTTCGACATAATATTATTAGATATAAAATATATGTATATCTGAAAGTAATGAATTATTTTGAGACCTATATCTTTAATAGTGTATGCGAAATTTATATATAATATAATATAATTAATAATGATAATGATATAATTAATAGAAATGACAAGATTAAGAAAAAACTAGTAAATAGTACAAAAATAAAATATTAATTAAAAAAACCTAGTAAAAATCAAGTTTTTATTTAAGGTGTACTAAAATTAAAATAATAATTGCAAGAGCTTGAAGGGCATTTATAAAACAGAGAATGGAAATTGAATAAATTTCTTGCGCTATACTTAGCTTTTGCAATTATTATTTTACAACTATTCTTTTCTTTTTAGTATAATGTTTTTTTTTATTAATATTTTATTTCATTTCAGTACCTATTGATAAATTCTTTGTCAAAGGAATTGACATCTAAAACAAGATTCTAACGACAAATTGAACATCGAATGCTGCTGTGCAAATAAAGTCACCGAATATTCTTACCAGGCTTTTACAAGGTCTTCTTCAAAAAATATACACTGAAATATCATTCCTATTCTCAAGTCTACACGACTCAAAATATATTAAACGAGGCACTTTAGGGTGAATAAAAGCACGCGGAGAAATTTCGCTTTTTTGTGAGAAAAATAATAAAAGGCTAGTCATGTCGCAGATGCTTACGACAAGGGTTAACATAGACACCAATATATATATATGGAAGATTGTTTATATTTTTAACAGTTTATTATATTGTATTTTAGTGCTATATTAAAATTTTACATATTTCTTTTATTTTTTCACAAATTCTACACATCCCAATTATTTCTCTCTCTCTTTAGCCTTTTCTAGGGACACTGCGTGTTTTGTGGAACTTCATTCAAAAAGACTAAATTTGTTTAAACCACCACCTGGCCTGATAATGTCAAATATAAATAAATTCTTCCTCAAGTATAAAGGTTTCCTCAATATAAACCTATGACAACCGGAATATTTTTTAATGCCTCTAATATGCGACTCGAGACCAAAGTTACAAAATATATCTTTAAATTTGATTTCTTTATATATGCATTGTAATAATTAATCATTGTTATTTCTAACATTATGAAAAGTAATATAAACTTTTAAACTAAACCTATCTGCCCCAAAATTAGAATATTAACATGTAAATAGATGATGTAAGCCTACCCGCCCTAGTAGAAGGCTGTTAATACTAACTATATAGGTACATGAAACTTTTAGACACCAGGGAATTAATAGCAGTTCAAAGACGAGGAATGGTTATAAAGTCAAATTTAGGTATAATATTTAGGCAGATAGCATAGCCACATCTACATAAAAAAATATAAACAACAATGAAATAATTTCGCTAATAATTTCGCTAATTTCGCTAAAATATATGGTTATTAATATTATATTTAAACTAAGTATTAAGATATCCTTTTATTCTTCTTATTTATGTTCCTTAATAAATTTAATAATCAAATTTTGTACGATTTTCAAGAATTAAGTACTAAAAGATAAACGGTGTGATTTTTCAGTTGGTTATGTTCATCCAACATTAGAGATTTTTGAAATAATAATAATTATAATTAATATAATTTACAGTAAGAAGGATTTATTATTATTTATTTATTATTATTCGTATTAACTAATATATAGAAAACCCATGCGTAAGATAATAAGTTTGTAGGCGCTTTTAGCTCATTAGGAATTAGGGATGTCTGGCACGGAGTTTAAGCCATGCTAAGTATTTGGCAATGGATAACATCATTTCTTACATTATGCCCAAGAAAATATAAATAAATTGAGCTTTTTTAAAAACGAAAGTTAGGTACTATTTTTTTTATTAGCTGCACGCAAAATAAGTTTTAATATAATTGAATTCATTGTTAATCTGTGATAATATTTGACAATTTTAAGTAAATACAGCTAATGGTAAAAGAAATTACTAAAAAGTGCATATAAAAGTATTGACTTAGTTTTTCCCTAATTTATTAGCCGATGCTCAAATCATTGGAGGTCCATAGGACGTAATTATTATTACATTTTCGATTGTATTACATAAATAAAAAGTTATCTTTTTTAGTTTTTTTTCAGTGATATGTCAAAATACCTTTATCACGGTATCACTGTTTCACTCCACAGAGTTCTTTAAGCTTATTGATTATGTAAAAACTTACAAATATTTCATTTAATCTCTAGGTATACTGAATATTAAAAATATATTAATTTTAACGAAAATTAATAATTATTCAACTAATACAGCAGAAATAAAAATAAATATTATAGAATACATTTAGGTATATTTAATTTTAATTAAGTTAATATTTTGTTGTCCTCAGACGCACAAGTGAAAGCGCAGGCGGCGGCGCGCGGGTGCTGCGCTCCACGCCTGACTGGAGCGATGCTGCTGTAAGTGGGGAACACCTCTGGGCACCCACATCGGTGTCAGGGGATTGTTGCTACGTGGGTGATTCGGAATGTCAGGTAAATTTAAGCTTTAAATTTTCTATACAAAGTGATCCTATAAGGGTTCGGTTTTTCCTTTCGGGGTACGGCTATAAAATCGGCTGAAAATTCCCCACTGTTTCCCCACGGACGGATTATAACAATATAAAAAAAATATAACGTCATCCTCATCGTTGGAACGTGGGTGTTTTTTCATAAAGTTAGAAAACTTTATGAAAAAAGCGCACATGTTTATAACATAAGCGGTTTCAAAGAGCATATTATGTATTTAAAATAATATAAAATGAATGTAGAGTAAGAAAAATCATATTATTTTTATAAATATTCTGAGCCTAACCTAGTCTTGCAGTGCAAGATGTGGGAGATATGAAGAGAAAAAAAAAGAAAAATAAAATACCACTGGTAGTAGTATGCACGATAGTCATTACCAGAGTAGGCACTGTAAATAGCGAGGCTCTATACAGACTTTCTTCATATATTTTTACTGTGAGACTTCGCACATGTTTCCGCTTTACCTTTAATAATGGCCAACAACCATTGAGATGTAAATACTCGGGTGGAAACATTCTTTTCTGTCCCCTTGTTTTGATTGTATACATGAATGGATGAATTTGAATATTTGTTACAATTTACTTGTAATTTAAATTCTTTACAACTGCAAATTTTGCTTGTGTGCTCAATTGTCGCAAGTAATATTTGCAATTACAATAATAGATAGCTACAAATAAATAATAAAAAATGTATTATTACTTGGTTATTAAAACTTATGAGATATGTCTTATATTATCGTTCTCATCAATTTTATTATTCCTCTTTTACTATATATCTTTGAAATTTTCAATTTCAATAACGGTAGAGATTATTATTGAAGTCAATTTGATGCAAAATTTGCATATAATCTATATATATAAAAGGACTTGTCCTCACTGACTGAGGTAAGACGCACGCACAGCCGTAAACGGTGTGCGTAGAAACGTGGAATTTGGACAGATGTTTACTTTCGTAATCTGGACATCGACTAAGACGGGATTTTGAAAAATTTTAACCCTAAAGGTGTGAAAAAAGGGTTAAAAGTTTGTATGGAAAAATCTTTAAATCGCTACCGATTTTTATAAAATTTGAAATTGAGACTCTTAAAAATACTTCATCGAACACGTGTTTCACGGTTTATTAGAATTCACCCTTAAATAAGCAAGCGTAGCTGCGCGCGTCCGCTAGTAAGATATATTGCCTAAGCCTCATTGAGAAGGGTTCACGAGGTTATTGATAAAAATAACTCTGATAATCTTTTAGCTATATTATGCCAAGCAACTATAAAAGATTTTAATTATTTATTTTTACTAAATAAATATTAAAACATTGGCTTATTTTAAGAATATTTAACACAAAGCCTTTAACAGGCATCAAGGCCGTCGTAGCCCAGTGGCCTAAGTGCGATTGCCATATAGGGGAAATTGTTTAAAATTTTCATTTCTTCGCTCTAGTAAAAAGGCAAAGCGTGGAGTTGACTTCCGTCACTCCGTCAGCACGCCATGCCTCGAGAACGCTAGGTTCCCTCTGCCTACTCTACTATATCCAGGATACAGCTGGAAACTAAAAAATAATATTACATAATATACTTACCCCCAGCTAACCACTAATATATTTACAACATTTAGATAAAACGCCTCGTTCTAGAATTTGGAGGTAGGATAAGAAGTTATAATTTATTCGGCAACCATTACCAACTTTCGTATCTATTGTGCCTCCGCGGTCGTTAGTTGAATGTAAGATTAATGAGCTATTCCTACCATTAACGCCGCAATGACCTGTCACTGTCGATACAACAAAAGGCCGCCACCCAGTGGCACAGCGACAATCATTTACTAATTGCGGTTGACGGCGGGTTGCTCTATTTTGCGTATATTAAATAAACCCACCCGTCCACATCTACAAAAGCTAATTTAAATTAAGATTTGTTATTAATTTATTATATAAATATATTATGAATGTAAAAAATCTGTTCTAGTAAATCAGTGGTGTAAACGTGGCGTGGTTCCGCCTCCAGAATGGTAATGATTTTTTTAATACTAGATTTTATCTGTCTATCGACTTCTGCCACTAGACACGTAAATTGGACGGTGAACAGAGAACAACCTTCCCTCTGCCTACAATTCAAATCTACAAAAAATGGAAAATTTTAAAGTAATATCTAGGTTAAACCTTAGCATATTAGATTACTTATAGATTTTTCCTAGGATTTGCAAAATAAGTTTTTCTTAAAAATATATTTTACCCTCAATAAAAATGCAATTTGTCTACGATACTTTAAATATTATATTTCTGAGATAAAACGTAGCTGCTTTAAATAGAATAGAAAGGCTTTTTTATCAAAGACTTGGATGAATAATTTTTAATACAATTATTATTACGTTTATTCTATACTGTCACCTCTGTGACTTTAAGACAATGTTTTCCATTATAAAGTTATTTCTATTTTAGTAACATATAATATTGATTTACAGAATTTCAAGTAATTTTTGAAACTTTTATAATTTTTATTTGTTCACATCAGCGCAAACTTTTATATGTTTATTTTTTATTATAGGCCTAAAAAACATTGTTAAAAATATTAATTGGAAAAGAATAATTTAAAAGGAACAGCAAACAATATTTAAAATTACTAATATCATCTAAATAATTTTGAAATTTTATTTTTTAAGACAAAAAATATGTCTGAATACATAATTCTTGATACTCTATTTCTTAATTCAGCCACCTCAATATAACAGTCTCGTTCCGAAGTGATCGAAGCGCAGAGGCTAGGACGTTATTGTAAACGCGACGATTAAGGGTTCATTTCCGACTCGGGGGAATGAAATATTTTTTTTTTCTCGCCCTGGTAATAAGGCAAAGCGTTTTCTGTTGAAATAAAAATAAAATAAAAATCTGGAACATGAGATAATGAATCATAGCTAAATTATAAGAAATAATGAAATAACGCTTCAGCAAACGTAACTCAACGCGAAAGAAATATAAAATTTATGATCTACAACATCCGGAACTATCATAACAGACCAGCTAAAGTTTAGGAAATAAGAAAATGGCTATTAGGAAGAGATATTTATTATGGACGACAGTTTCGTTAACGAATAAAAATGGATAATAGAGATTGTCTATGCGCACAAGGACATGTCTGATTTTAATCAGAATGGTTATACGTTCGATTTCCACTCGATATTAATATTATATATTTTTCCCACTCTGGTAAAACAAGACGCGGCGTTAAGTTACAACAAAATTGATTGTAGAACAATCATAATGGGAGTAAATGGAAGTACTATCGACTTGTCACAAAGTTCACGCAGATGAAATTGCGGGCTGTCACTTGTTGCTGATAAATGTATTAATCTTAATGACTTGCTTTTTCATTTGTAAAAACCGCTACGTAACGCAATCATTACAGTTAACGCATCCGAACAGCGATATTGAAAAAATATATATATCATTTAAGGGTTGTTTATGAAATATTGTACGTAATGTGATTACTTTAATAATTTTCTATACAATAAACGAAAAAAAAGGAACACAACACATATAAATCTACTTACAAGACGCGGACTTAAATTCACCCTTACCTAAAAGAAACCGTTACAATTATAAACAAGTAAATGGTACATATATAATTACAAAAGCAAAAGTAGTTGTATGGAAAAAAAACCAATAATAACACAAAATTTACTTATACAATACATATATGTACACAGACTATATGTATATAGAAGGAAGAAATAATATTTTCAATCTCTTACTGTGACAACGTCCGTACGTTTCATAGTGCTCTGATAGAAATAGCAATAGCTAATAAGCTACTGGTAGTGGGTTCGATCCCCTATGAACTGTAATTACTGTAGTTAATTAATAAATTGACTTAGTTACTTTGAGATAATTAATTAATTAATAAATTAACTATAGTAATTACAGTTTTATTATCAATCTAATATCTGCTTGCATATTTTATTCAGTATCTGAGATTTAATCATTATTTTCCTCCTTATCATTAATTTCCGGTTAAAAATAACGTCATAATAATATTAGGTACAATATAAACCCATCTTATCGATCTTTTTTTATGGCAATCGAAGCAGAAATCAAGGATATAGAAATGTAGAAGACTTTTCCTCTTTAATAGTTAGAACCAACATTGAATTACCCACTAATACGCAGTAATTACCTTTGTACCTTGTTAGCCCTGAAAGTTGTGTTCGAATTGTAATGGAGTCAAAGGGTCTGATTTTGTTTTTGTTGAATTATCCCATAAAAGCTTTGCTTTGTGTTCGCATTAGGCAAATGAACTAGTGTCTATATAATGTTACTTTATCAAGTAATTAAATAAATTATTTATTGAATAAGTTTATAATAATAGGGTTTGTGATAATTACATCTGTAATTCCGAAAATTATTTATAGTTTTTTAACACATTGTGTTAGATTTCAGTATTATTAACTCATAAAAACTATGAAAAATTAAGATATAAAAATTAAGTTATAACCATTTATAGAAGTTAATATAGCAAAAGATTATTTAACTAATTTTTTTTCACAATATCTATTCATCTTAACGACATTTTAAAACTGCTTGTATGTAGATATGTATAATTAAAATTAAATGAGTAAACAAATCGTCTTCCCAATCAACTTTAGTTGAATTAACATGATGTTAGTCTATTAGAATTTAGTTATCAATCTTTGGTTTAACGCAAGTTGGGGGGGCGTCATGTAAATTGATATCTGACGTTCCAAGTCCTGGATACGAAGTTAACAGAGCGATCTCTAGTTGAGATAGTGTAAGATAACACCACAGACGTCATTAAGGTAACGAGTCACGAATCCGAATAATGTTACATTTACTTGTTATTGTGACATTAGTACCAGCATATCACTAATGTCTTACAGTAGTTTTGGGTTAAATATTTACATGTTATTACGGTTGCTGTAATATATATATAATTAATTTAGATGTTTTTATATAATTTTGAATTATATTGTCGGTATTTTATTAGCGCTATTCGCAAACTTTAGGATTAGCAAGAAATAATGGATACGGATCTTTATGATTTGGTACTAAACAGAGTTGGTTCGAATTCGGCTATAGTGAAATTTCCAATATTTTCGGTAATATTATACTAGTTTATAAATATTACTAGCTTTTACTTCCGGATTCTCCTCCGTGGACTAATAGATTAACAACACAATTTTCTTCGTGGGCGAGATACAGTGTGAAGCTGAATTTATATTTTTTCAGCTTCATTCCTCATGCATCACAGTAGACAGAGGGAGCCTAGTATAAAGATACTCCGTTCCCCACTTTCCACCGGAAATTGGGGAACGGAACCAGTTGCGGAAGTCCACGCCGCTCTTTACCTGTACACCAGAGCGAAGAAATGAAAATACAAATTTAAATAAATATTTCATTGCCTCGAGTGGGGATCGAACTCCTGCGCTACAACTTGCCTCTGCGCCACGACTGCCCTGAAAAAAATATTGATATATCCTATCCTATCCTATTCTATCCTATATCTTATAAAACAAAGTCGATTTTCGTATCTGTCTGGCGTTTCTAACTCTTCTTCTTCTAAACCATCCAACGGATTTTGATGCGGTTTTCACCATTAGATCGAGTATTTCTCAGGGAAGGTTTATATATAGTTTATTATTTGTACATTCTTATGTAAATTAACATAAATAAGATAAATGTGTATAAAGTCCTACCCCTTGAGACACTTTCGCGCATGCGCTGCTTTAATGGTAAGTACTACATGAAAATAATGTACTGGAGTATTGTTCCTCTTAATAAGATCTACATAAAAGTCCGCGACAGCATATTCGTATCTTTTAAGAATAACGGGTAGTCATCATTTTTCAGTCTAAAAATAATAATTTCAATATATTTTTTATTGTGAGGGATATTTTTCCATAATGGTATTAATCCTTATCCTTTAAAATACTTTATTAATTTTCTACGTTAAACGAAGATAAAATTTGCTTTTTACACTATTTCGAAATTGCGAATAGTTTTAGAGAAAAACGCATTTAATTGTTGACACATCACGCCGTTGACACATCAGCTGTATGTTACTCAAGTTTCACTTATCCCTTACTCTCAGCATATAAATAAGTATATTAGTTACGTTGGCCATTTAATGTAGATCAAAACTGTCTTTTACTGTTTTTCATTTTAATAAGTACTTTAGAAGTTGTTACAATATCAAAAAATCCTTGCTGCGAAACGGCTCGCCACTCGCCATTCGTCCCTCCGCCCCCCGCGACGTTTCGCGTCCGCCGCGCCCGCCTACCTTACACGCATCGGTGGTTCAGTGGTAGAATGCTCGCCTGCCACGCGGGCGGCCCGGGTTCGATTCCCGGCCGATGCATTCTATTTAATTTTCCTCACAGGCAGCCACGTAGTGCTTGCTTTTCGTCAGGGACAGAATACCCTCTTCAGCATTAACCACAAGCTCGAAAAAAAAACCCGCCTGCCTCTATAGCAACGAAGATTTAGATGCGTTTGCACTTATTGGATAATTGGAGTTGAATGTATTATTTCAGCGCGATATATTTGGTTTCATATTTTTTGTAGTAGTTATTAGTAGGTAAGTTTTTGTTTATAGTTTCTTCCTTAGCTTAAAAATAGTCATTGAATTATCTAAAAATAGTCATTTAAATATATTTTAATAAGTACTTGAAAAATTAGTAGCTCAGATTTAAAATTACGGTACCTACAAAAAAATCCTTGCTGTGTAAAACAATTGGAAAAGGGTTTGATTAATTTTCACACTATCTTAAGCGCTTTGCAAACATACATTATATGAATAATCCAGTAGTAAAAGCGGGCGAAGCCGCAAGAGGGTTGCTAGTTTCAATATAAAGAAACGCGAACTCATTATTTACCTACTACATACACGATTAACACCTCAGTGACTATAAATATTAAAATTGTATATTTATTCATCAATTATTTATTTTTACCGTAAAGAGATGGATGACTCAGTGT
Organism: Heliconius nattereri; assembly: GCA_013403645.1. Lineage (NCBI taxonomy): Eukaryota > Metazoa > Arthropoda > Insecta > Lepidoptera > Nymphalidae > Heliconius > Heliconius nattereri. The sequence continues at coordinate 5,059,384 of JAAIXI010000236.1, forward strand.
TTGACGCATTAGCATATTTAAAGCTGACGGATGAAATTATTCTACTTGAGTTCCCTTCAATTTACACACTTATCCAATTATTGGTATAACACGAGCACGATTTGTAGGTTTAAATATATTGAAATTTTGGATAGGCTTTACAAAATTATTTAGTTTGAATATAATTATTCTAATGTTATTGGAGAAATAAATGTATTACCCCATCAAGCGCCAGTTCATTCAACATTGACAAAGTGTTTTCAAAATAAATATTTCTATTTTAAATGTGATAATTCAGAGCCGTGGTAGGGCAGTGGTTGTGGGTTCGATGTCCACTGAGAAGAATGATTATATTTAATACAGTATAGTCCTAGTACTACAGTATAGTACCATACTCTGGTAGATAAAGTGTTTCGTTAAGTTCTGCGATTTAAAATAAGGAGACTTCCGCGAGATTTCCGCTAGCGCGCTAACGGAGAGTGAGGAATGGAAGTATCTTAATGGGGACGAATTGTCTTAACACTAGGTTTTCAGGTTAGGTTAAGGTTAGCCTATCCTGCTTTATGCCTTTTGTATGTTTCTACATAGCAAGCTATACAAGAAAAAGCTTGAAGCTGTATATTAATATTTTTTTCATCACCAGTCATTAAACTAGAAAATTCTCTCCACACAGAAACACGGGGCTCGAATGAAATGTTCAGCTTGCAAAATAGTCGCGCACACTGCTTGTATCGACATCTTGATAGACCGTGTTCAGTTCACCTGCAAGCCCACATTCCGGGATGTGGGAGTCCGTCAGTACCGGGAGCAGACCCTCACACACCACCACTGGGCCCACCGCCGCTCCGAGAAGGGCAAGTGCAAAGCTTGCAGCAAGGTACCACCTTCAATTCCAAATATCGTATTATATTTATGTTGTGTGACCTTTTTGTTAATAAACACCGATAAATGTTTTAGAAATTTGCACGTTGTGTTGTTTGTTTATTAACTTTGTAGAGGAAACATTGACTTTAATTTTCATATATAAGCTTTACGTAATATTTTGTTGTTGGAAAATCTTTTGAATTTTTGTTTTAGCTTTTAAAAAGTTATTCTTATTACATTATACTGTCAGGTTAATCTTTATTTCGGCAAAATTTTAACACGTTTTATCTTTTAATAATATGAGAATATCTCTAAAGTTACTTAAATTTTAAGTAATCTACACTTCATTTACAAAAATAATATTGACCTTTGATTAAAATTTTCATAAATTATTTTTTATACAAATTATTACGATTCTATAAAAAAAATTCTAACTATATTATGAGAACAATACTGTTTATACTTACTTTGTATCGGCTCTAACTCTATATAATTTTATAGTTAGCAACAGAAGACGATGTAATTTCTGATGTTTATTCATAAAGCGTCTGGAAACTTAATTTTCTAGTACAACATCATAGACTAAGCCTTACACGGCCAAATCTAATTTAAAAATTTCACCTCATTGTGGAGTTTCTATATTAAATAAGAAAAGCTTTTACTATGAAAAACAATTTAATTAAAATTATAAATACTTAAGTATATTTTTTCTCATCTTTATTCCATTGTTTATTTATTATTTTCTACTTAATGAGCATTATTTATTTTAACAATAGATTTACAAAAGAACAAGGTCGCAAGGACCCAACAATGTTTACTAATCCGTTTTCATCTTTGATGTAAACCGACTACTTCGATTGTATAGTTCAGTGAAGCCGTTAGCTTTGTGGTCAGATTTACCCGCCTATAACATCAAAGTTCATGGGCTTAAGTTTGCGTTTGATGTAATATTTTGTAACTTAAGTTTACTATGAAAAATATTATCTTATATTTCGGTCTTTTTCTATGTAAATGCCTTCTTTATGTTTATGGTTTATGTCCCAAAATTTACGCAAGATTCTGATTTTTAATTAAATAGAAAACACAGTTTTTAGTTTTTTTTTTGTTATTTTTTAATTGAATGTATGTACAAATGTAAATGTACATACGTTGCAGCCCGGTGCTCAACTAGTAAACGTCATAGTGCTAACGTTCCACGTAACGTTTAAAATATTGTATAATCAGTGGAATTAATCACACGATTGTCACATCCAACTAATAAACAAAGTGCAACTAACCGTTCGTAATATTGAAAAAAATTTGATTTGTGAGATTAAAGAAGATTGAGAAAGGATAAAATCGACAAATTTTAAGGTTAGAAGTTATTACTCGTCACTTAATACATGTTACCGACATTTATCTTGGCATAGATAATATATCTGACAGCGATCTGGGACATCAGCTGATAGTGACAAGTTTTCCTATTTCTACTAAATTTATTTAAATTATATTAAAAATGGAGGGACAATTCCAACTTTTATTTGAAAAATTGAAAATCGAAATGCAGAATCAAAATGAAGAACAAACCAATACATTAATGGAAAAAATGGATGAAAAATTAAAGCCTATTATAGAAATAATAAATTATTGAAAGACAAAATAGAGAAGTTGGAAAAAAAGATAGAATACCTGGAAAGGGAGAAGAAAATGAACAATTTAATTATATATTATTATTTGACTAAATGAGGATGAGATGTTCACGTGTAGTGAACTGATTGATAATGTGAGAAAACATTTTTCGAACGCATTGAACTTTAAATTAGAAGATTGGGAAGTAAATGACATTTATCGTATTGGAAAAGCAAATGAAGAAGGTAAATCGAGACCCATAGTTCTGGCATTAGTAAAAGGATGGAGAAAAAGAGAGATAATGGCAAATACGAAGAAATTTATGGAAATATAATTAACTGAAGATTATTCGAAAGAAATTTTAGCAAAGAGGAAAGCACTAATACCCATGGTAAAAGAAAGGAAGGAAGGCAATATATAAATATATGACAAGCTCGTTGTTAAAAAGAATGCAAAGTATAACGATAAAAGGAAGAGAGAAACATCCAACTCGCCGCAAGAAAGGAAACAACAGACACTTACACTTCCATCATCAATGAATAGAAAAAATGCATTTGATATCATGCGAATGCGAAGCAATTCCTTTCCTACGAGCTTTACGAATAGTACAACTACAGCAAAACAGTAGCAATTAAGCACCGACGATATGTACAGTCTACTAAATAAAATCAAATTAAGATAAACAAACCTATTCCCCCAAGACTGGTCCTCGTGGGGGAAAAAGACCGCGACCCTCTAAAACCAAGCAAACCAACATCAGATGTATACATAGCTAGCTACTTTTAATGCATTAGAGGATGCCTATGTCGGAAGACCAGCTGTTCATGAAAGCCGATCGTCTTTGAATAGAATTAATTAAGGGAAATTAAATATATAGATAATTTAAATATATAGATAGTATATAAATATATAGATAGTAGTAATAGGATAGTACAATCGGTAAATAGATAACAACATACCATATTGTAAAATGTTTAACTGCAATAAAGGCTTATTTTATTTTTAATTTTTTTGATGTACATTTAATTGTTTATGGAATAACAATTCAGACAAATGGTCTTCACGGGCTTACACATACGCACGTGTTTGTTGAAATCCCATTTCCCATGACCATTTTGTATAAATGTTGCTGCATTTCGTTCATGCAGCGGAGGAGGAAATTCGTTCCTCCTTTAAGGCACAGGTGGGTGTTGGCTTGTTGATATAGACTTGTGATTATAAATAACCCACATGGAAATGTCTCCTGCAGTAATTGAGTTGTTTCATGCTGTATGGCATCTGACACCACTTTTTTGTCGAGACCAGCTTGACCAGCCACATTTTCAAAAACGTATGATCCAATTACGCCTCCAGCCTACAATCTGCATCAAACGTAATAGATGCATCCGTTTTTCGAAAATGAAAAATATAAGAAATAATCGTGACAATATCTGTTTGTACGTGATTATTGTAGTTTCGATTTCTAGTCGGGGAAATGTTTATAATTAATACAAACGAAATGCGGCGTTCCGCGAACAAGAATTGATAATATACAAAAAATAATCAAGAAATTATGTATCAAGTTCTCTGTGACTATCAAAAAAGGAAAGTATAGCACTAATATTATCTGATTGTAATTTTATTGTGGTGCACACAGTATGAGAAAGAAAACTTAAAATTCCACAACTTACCATTGTTAATAACAATTATATTCAAAAATTATAATATTTCCGTGTCATTTCGTCTTATTAACCACACGTCATACATAATAATTAAGGTAAACTGAAAAACGCGTAAAGTCCGTTACATTATAGCATCATTTGTTTAGGTTTCGTGATACTTTTACAAGCTGGCTCACCCTCGTGCCAAGTTCAAAATTTCATTCGCTTAGCATGTAACACGAAAGACACCACCTCCACTCCCTAGACGTGAAAACTCAAACTTCATTAATATTATACATTACGATATCAGATGTACTGTAATGGCGAAACAGTTTAAATATTATGATATTTTATATTTGACCGATGAGGCACATGTAGATGTAGTTTATAAGTTACATCCCGAAAAAAATAAATAAGAAAAAAAAAGACATAATTATCCTACAAAAGCTAATAAATACTAATCTATATATATAAGAGGACTTGTCCTCACTGACTGGGGCAAGACGCACGCACAGCCGTAACCGCTGTGCGTAGAAACGTGAAATTTGGACTGATGATTACTTTCGTAATCTGGACATCCACTAAGAAGGGTTTGTGAAAAATTTTAACTCTAAAGGGGTGAAATATGGGTTAAAAGTTGGTATGGAAACAAATTTAAATCGCCACCGATTTTCCCAAAATTGTAAATTCAGACTCTTAAAAATATTTAATTGAACAAGTGTTTCACGGTTTTTTTAAATTTACTCCCTAAGGGTGCTAATAAAGGGTTGAAAGTTCGTTTGGAAAATTTTTAAATCGCCACCGATTTTTATAAAATTTGAAATTGAGACTCTTAAAAATATTTCATTAAACACGTCTTTCATGGTTTATTAGAATTCACCCCTAAGGTTACAAATAAGCAGGTGAAGCTGCGCGCGTCCGCTAATATATATATAAAATCGAAAGGTTTTCATTCACTCATCACAAAATCTCAGAAACTACAAGTGCTAGGAATCTAAAATTTTGCATAAGAGTTATTTATAAGACGCAAGTACTCGGTAAGACGCTGATTCGCAATATTCGACTTCTAAGGGGTTGTTTTTGGGGTTGAAAGTTTTTATGAAACTTCGTTACTACAAATGCTAGGAGTCTCAAATTTTGCATGGACGTCACTTATAGGACGTAGGTACTCATTCATGGAGACAGAAATTAATATTAACAGTTCACGCAGCCAAAGCCGCGGGCGGGCCGCTAGTTAATGATAAACATACAAAAATGTGCAATTTTGCAATATAATGTTTTGTTATAATTTCATGTATTTTTAGCTTCGTTACGATTTAAACTTGTAAGCAATATAGATATAACTGAAGATTTATGCTAAGCAAATCAAATATTTTCTTATAATAAAATACAAATATGCTTATGTGTGCTGATTTAAGTTTTAAATGTAAATAATAATATTATTTTAATTAATATGTTACAGTTTTCTGGTATTATTGATTTGTGTATATTTTTTGTTGTTTAACCTTAGCACTTGTTTGCATGTTTGTTGCATGAATGTTTGTCAGTCGTTCCGGCGCAGTTGCTGCTATTGGTGCATAATACCACAAAGATCTGTAGACAAGAATGTCGAAATACACGACGAAGTAGGTGGTAGTTTGCGTATATGTGCTATGTCGCTAATATAAAAAGCTAATTCTTTATAATAACATTGCTTTTTAATTCATATGTCATTTTTGTCCCTATATTATCATTGGTATATTAGCAATTTAAATATTATCCTGTTTTCAGTCTCTCCAAGCAAAATTATCGTTTAGCTCTAAAGAGATCGTGGCGTTGAGTTGTTCCTGGTGTAAAGATGCATATCATAATAAGGAAAGTTGTTTTAATCTACAGAGGATAGGTGAAGAGTGCTCCTTAGGTATGTATAAGATTATTCCTTAGACAGTAGATAATAATAGATTTACTCAGTTGTAAAAGTATTAATAAAAACAAATCTTTTCAGGCATTCAATCCAATATAATCGTACCACCATCTTGGATAGTAAAATTACCGAGAAGAGGTAGCTTTAAATCCTCGTTAAGAAAATCTCCAAAAAAGAAGAATACAGCAAAGAAAAAAGGAAAAGACTCGAAGGGAGAACAAAAGACGTTTGTAATTAAGCCAATTCCAACTGCCACTGTGAAACCAGTTCTCGTTTTCATTAATCCGAAGAGTGGAGGTAATCAAGGAGCAAAATTGTTACAGAAATTTCAGTGGCTTTTAAATCCACGGCAGGTTTTCGATCTCACACAGGGTGGACCAGGACCTGGGTAATTACATACGATTTTTAATTATTACTATTGAAATGTCTTTTGAATTTGTTTTCTTACTATGCGGACATAGTATCTATATTAATTATGTTTTGCAATCGCTTGCTATTGCTAAAACGCATAATGATCTATTACGATGGAAAAAAAACAATATTCTATATGTGTTTTTAACTCATATTTTTCCTTAAGACAAATTGTGTATTATTATTCCTCCGCAATAAACACCTCATATGCTATTAATCGAAGACTAACGCTCACAAGGTTAACGATAATTGAACTTCATTAAGTCTTCATCGAATTAATTAATTATGCTTCTACACTAACTAAAATCTAAGCTAAAGGTCTCATAGTCTACATATGATTTTTCATTTGCTTTTGATTGTGTACCTTTAGTTTTTACTTACATATTTTTTATAGATATATGCAACATAAAAATATATATTATATAGTAAAGATCTTAAATAAATTACAGATCAACGATGTTCATATATCTAAATATGGCTTTAATACAAAAAAAAACTGAATTTATTTTGTCTATTTATTTATTGCTAGCGACAAAAAAAAAACTTCCCGTGTACAATTTACACCCCCTCTAGTTATTTATAGTTACGTTCACGAGTAANTATTTATAGTAACGTTCACGAGTAATGCTATACCTACTAGCTACTAGCGTCTAATTACACTTCTATCTCCTGTTTACCTTTCCTTGTATGTAATATATTTAAAGAATTTGTTTTATTTATAGTTATTTGTTAAATTTTTATTCTTGAATAGTTTTTTCCATTCTAAATACAGACATTTACGCTTCAAAATCATAAAAAAATATCGATTTTATAATACAAAATTCATCTTTTAAAATATTATTATAATACATTTTTTAAAATATTTATATTTTAAAGGACATTAAAAAATATACACATAATTGTTTAACAGGCAAATGGAATGCTATTAATACATTTAAAAAATAAAATTTACAAGTCGTTCACGTTACATGAACATTTATAATTTAGAAACTTTATTTTCACAATTTGGTATGTAGAGTATGTGTGCTTCTTCATAAAGTAAATTAAGGTAAAGTGTAAGTTTTCACAACGTTTACACGTAGTTTATAAGTCCATAAGCTTCCTATTTCTGACAATACCACGCGCCGACTGACTCCACGAAAACTAAGTTAAATCTTAATTGTTTCTCTAAATTGTATAGTAAATATTCGTAGAAAACATTTTCCTTATTTATTTTATTTATTACATATATAGAATATAAGAATAACTCTTGATGCTCAAATGTTTATTTAAGCTAAGGCTAAGCAGTATCTGTATTGTAGATTGGAGATGTTCCGAAAAGTCCCCAACTTGCGAGTATTAGCTTGCGGGGGCGACGGCACTGTGGGGTGGGTGTTGAGCGTACTCGACCGGATCGGCTCAAGACCAGCCGTTGGAGTGCTCCCGTTGGGAACTGGAAATGATCTCGCCAGAGCACTTGGATGGGGAGGAGTGAGTATACTCGTATATGTATTCTAGTATTACATTTGTGAATAAGCCGATATGTTTGCGGAGACAAAATGTCCTAAGCGTTGTTAATTTTATTTGAGAATAAGACCTGAGTTGTTTCTAGATAAATATATATATGTTCATTTAAAGAAAAAAATATATAATGGCACGTGGAGCTGTCATGAACATTCTCATTAAGTAAAATTCTAAGAACACGACTTTACTTCGTTTTTTAATATATATACAGCATAGATATTGTATTTCAAGTAAAAATCATTTTACAATATTAGACTGAAATATTTTCGGGCTCGACTGATGCGAGTAAAATAATTGAATATTACAATTCACTTTAATTAATTTTCACTTTGCATATGAATTTTATACTCACTAATTTTATACAATTTATGTAAAGATTTTATATAATTTGGCTATAATATACACATATAACAATATTGTAACTCATCGCTGTCTGTATATGGAAGATGTATAAGAAAATCTATTTTTGAGGGCTTTCATTGTGATAGAACCTGAAAATATGTTTTTTTAAAATTATGTCTCTTTGTCTGTGAGTTTCTGCACACTTATCTAATAAACGGCTTACCTTTGTCAATACATTACGTATAATATTTTGATATTATTTAAAAAATATTTTCAATATAATTAAAATTGTTAATTGCCTTTATTTGTTCAATGCTTACAATACATTGACATACAAATATATGATATGCGCATATATATGTTTCTAGGTTCGTTAATCCTTTCACAGTACAATATAGTGCCGCTTACAGTCTAATTGAGACATACGAGTACGTACTGGTATGTACGTTTGCGCTCTGTTTTAGGTAGAATTTCTAAGTCACTTCAAAATGTACTCGTATAACGGTAGGTACAGCTGCGAATGGCTAGCAAAATGCGCATATTTATTTTATAATATCCAACAAAAAGAGCGATGATAAATGGATTATAGGTAAAAAATCAAAGCTAGTCGAAAATGCCACATTTTACATTTTACGTAAATGATATGAGTTGTTTTATTTTATTTTATTTAAATGCTCTTTTAAAATCTACTTGTATATTTATTATCTGTATCTATAACTAAGCATGTAGATAATGGATTTTTATAATAAATATCTATCTATTAAAGCTGAACAATTTATTTTGTTGTGTATTGTTTTATATAGGTATATATTTAAGTATTATTTATCATATGGCCGATTTAATTACTTGAACAAGAAATATTGAATAAACATAAAATTCATTTCTAAAGAGCACCGATTCCTAGATGAATATTCTTAAGTAAAATAATTTATCATAGATCTAGAAGTAGTCTTTCATAATATTAATTATATTTCTTTTGAAGTAGTCCGAGCAACATAGAATTACTTCAAGCAGAAATTAAAATGTATCGTTTAATTACTGAGGTATTCAGTATTAAATAAGATTTGTAAAGTTTATTAAATACTCTATTTTTCGATATTAAGGTATCTGAATTATTCATATGAAAGTTCTGTATATAAAAAATTAAACCTTATACCATCGGTCTGCTGTCGAGACAAAACTTGGCGTTAAGTTCCGCCACTCAACATGCAATGCCTCCATAATGAAAATGCGGTTAAAAATAAGGAACGGAGTGTCCTAACACTCGATTCCGACTGCCCTGCGGTCTGCTTAATACAGCGTGAAATTGTATAGTAGCTATAGTAATTATTATAAGTAATTCTTAATTTCAAATTCATATAAAAATTCCAAAAAAAATTGTAGGGATATGAAGACGAACCAATATCCAAGATCTTAGCTCACATCGGTGAGAGCGACACCGTGCTACTGGATCGATGGCAATTAAAAGTGGAGCCGAATGAAGCTGCATCAGGAGAGGATACCAGTAATGCTAAGCCGGAACTGCCACTTAACGTCGTCAACAATTACTTCTCGTTTGGCGTCGACGCGCATATAGCTCTAGAGTTTCATGAGGCCAGAGGTAAGTTTTGTGCTACGTAACAATTGTTGCTCGAGTCTGCAATTTTCTATGGAAATGAATAGTGGTTGCAGGTACTTTGTAACAATATTCGGTATATTCTTGCTAGGATTTATTTATTACTGAGGCCAGTCGAGCGTGTGAGTGGAAACGTGACAGATTGTGGGTTCAATTCCCATTCGTGGAAGTGAAATATTTCCATTTCCTTGCTCTGTCTTCGCGTGTCGAGGCAAAGCGCGGCGTTGAGATCCGCCACTCAACAAAAAAGAGGAACGCCTCCGCCTACCCTGCTGTGTACGGCATACAGCGTGAAGCTGAAAAAAAAATATTAACGTTATTTTATATTATACTTCCGTCTAGTCTTACATACATTTATCATATGATACATATGTATGAACCTTATACGGGCTTAGGTGGAAATTGAGACGTGACCTGCTAACTAGTTACGTGTTTCGTAGAGACCTTGGAGTCGGGAACACGAATTAAAGTATTTAAATATATTAAATGACGGTGAAACTCGTAGAACAATTTGTACCAACAAAGTAATTATGTACAAATTTAGTTAACCATGGTTTAGTTATAATTTAAATCGCGTTTGTTAAATATTGTATGTATTTACTTTTATATAATATTTATTGTTTGTTTATTTGAAGCCATTCGTGGCGCAGGGGCACAAAGTGTGACTGTGAACCGACTGGTTGTGGGTTCGATCCCCACTCGAGAATATGAAATATTTATTTAAAATGTAATATTTCAATTTCTTCGGTCTGGCGTCGAGGCAAAGGGCGACGTTAAGTTCCGCTACTCAACATGCAATACCTCCAGAAAACAGCGGGAAGTGGAAGACGGAATGTCTTAATACTAGGTTCCCTCTGCCTGCCCTGCTTAGTGCGGGATACAGCGTGAAGCTGATTTTATATTTATGTTATAGACATTCATACAAAAACTATTGTGGTAGCTTGGATATGGCTTTTCTAACTTACTGGCGAATTGTCAAGGCAATGCGTGTTAAGTGGCGAAACTTAACGCCGCGCTTTGCCTCGTTAGGTATTAAATATTTCATTCCTCCAAGTGGAAATCCACAACCGTCGCGTTTACACTCTTGTGCCCCTGCGCCACAACGGCGAAAAATAAAAGCTTAACCATTTTACTTGACATAAAATTTATGAACGTTTACTAAACCATATATATATATATATATATATATATATATATAGTAGAGAGAGATACGTATCTATGGAATGTAAATATTAGAAACAATTCGTTCGTTAAAATGATTTAAATATGCATATGAATATATTATGTGGTTTTCAAGCCCCGCAGGGGGCGCCCTTGCGTCGTCGGCACTCCCCACAGGCAGCCACATAGTGCCTGCAATTTTTCAGGGAAGAGAGTACTCTCTTCCCTACCCACCCGGTGTCGCTGTAAAGGCCAATAGGGCTAACAGCATTAGCTTCAAGTCCGAAAACAAAAAAAAATATTATGTGGCAACACTAACTTCTATTACTAAAACCTTTACTAAATCGCTTCGCATATTTATGTATAAATCTTATTATAAATTTGTAATTTCTATGAAAATAATAATTGAAACTATCTAAAACATTATGTTATCAGCAACCTTTTCTGGATTTAAAATCTAATTGAAAACATTAAGCATAATTTTTATATAACAATTAATTTTTATATTCATATTTTAGAGGCACATCCAGAAAAATTCAATTCTCGTATACGAAACAAGTTGTTTTACGGAACCGCCGGTGGCAAGGACTTGATGCAGCGGAAATGGAAGGGTCTTGCTGATTTCGTCACTATGGAATGTGACGGGAAAGACTTCACACCTGTTCTAAGAGAGCATAAAGTTCACGCTATAGTATTCTTAAACATTCCAAGGTATGTAAATAAAACTATACACTTATACTACTTACTAAACTTACACTTACACTACTTACACAAAATATACACACATAATTTTGTAACACATATACACATAATTTTGTGTTTTGTTTTGAGTTCCGCCCCTCAACACGCAATGCTGTCATAATTCGGCTGAAAGTGGTGAACGGAGTGTCTCAACAATAGGTTCCCTCTACCTTTCCTGCTAGTTGATTTTTACTTAATTTAAATTACCTAATGGATTTAATAACAGTATTAATTATTGAACAGACTGAGTCATGGCCTGCAGTAAGATGTTGTGACATAATCAAAGGAAAATTAGGTTTACGGTATTTGTAGAGACCGCGCTCACTTAAATGAAAATAAACTTACTAAAGCAAAGCACTAGAGGCTTTTAAAATATTTATAATAGTGGTCTGTAATAAAAACAATATATATTAAAGAATTCTTTTATATATACAATATATTTTATAGCAGACAGGCAAACATTACCGGTATTTTATATTACTAGTCGTTTTTTTATTTTACTATAGCTACGGGGGTGGAACTCACCCTTGGAACAAATCAATGGGCACTTCCGAACCCTCGACTGAAGACGGCCTAATAGAAGTTGTGGGGCTGACCACGTATCAATTGGTATGATACATACACTTTATATTTTATATATTGTCATTTTTTTGTAATTTGCTTAGTAATCCATATTACGAAAATAGACTATACCTACCTATATGTATTCAGCTTCTACCTAATTAATATTCAAGTATCGCTTTATTAAATTACCATATTTGACGAAGCATTATTAAATATTGTACGCGATAATACTTTCAGAGGCCCTCTTGGCGCAGGGGCACAAAGGTGAAGTAACGCCGACGATTATGGGTTCGATCCCCATTCGAGGGAATGAATTGTTTTTTATTAATATTTTTATATCTTCGCTCTGGCACCAAGGCAAAAATCTACTTACTACTAAAATTCAACGGAAAGTCTCAATACTAGGTTCCCTTTGCCTACTCCGCTGCATGCGGGATACAGCGTGAAGCTGATTTAATTTTTTTATAACACTTTCAGCCTTTGCTACAAGCGGGCGGCCACGGCACTTGTATCACGCAGTGTAAAACGGCCAAAATAGTAACTACTAAAGTGATCCCCATGCAAGTGGATGGGGAGGCGTGCAGACTGGCGCCGTCCGTCATCACGCTGTGCAGGCTCAACCAGGCCATTATGCTGGCTAAGAAGAAACCCGGCAGAGTCCTTGTGCCGTGAGTACTGGAGAAATTATATTAAAATAAATATTGTCTTCACACTAGGCTCTCTCTGTCTATGATTTATGCGGGATACAGCGTGAAGCCGAAGAAAAATCTGAGAGAAGCATGAAGTGAAAAAATGAAGTGAACCTAATATCCTTGGTTACTTTGCCGAATGAGGAATATACTAGAAAATATTTAGAAATTAAATATAATAAAAAAATGAATTTATTAAACTTATTATTATCTAATTAATAACAATAACAAAAACATTTTACACATTTGTTAGCGAAAATACGAACGATTCATTTTGTTAGATAAAGAAGAAAAGATATATTTTTAGACAAACAACGCTGGACAAACTCGCCCTCACCGTGAATCTCATAACAATGGTGGAATACGAGCGCCATCATTACGACAAAGATTTGTTGGCTAAAACAGGTAAAATACACAATTTATATTTGGGTTACTGGAATTTCGGTCAATTGTTTGTTTTTATTTTGTTTTATACCCAATATTAGGCCGTCGCGTCGTCGCGATGTGGATTAGCGCGTAAGTGTACCGGGTACTCTAGGTTCTACCTACCTAACTCGGGCTTAAGACCGCGAGAATAATTAATTTTAATGTACCTTGTTATAAATAAATTAATTTAAAAAAACTAACCTACCCTGTTGCATGCGAAAAAAAGAACAAAACCGAAAAAAAATATTTTTAATGATTTACATATGCATGAGGATTTTTAAATGATTTTAAATCATAGTTATTATTGAAGTTTGTATAAAAATGTATAAATTATTTATAACCATAAATAAAAATGCTAAAAAATGTTCATTGACATCAAAGTTAATGAGATAATGTCGATAAACCAGTAAAAATATTGAATCAACAAACATAGACTTAATGAATGTAATTGTAAACTTCTACAATCAGAAATTCGTAATCAATTTAGCTGATTGAGCGCTATCGGGCAATCAGTGATAGTAATATGCTCCAATAATACCCGCAGATTTTTTTATTTACCTTTATATATTGTATGGGTACAGGGGCACTAGTGCGTGACTGTAAACGTGACAGGTTATCGATTTGATTCCCACTCGAGGAAATGAAATAGTTAATATTTTGTATTTCTCCACTGTATCGAGATGCCTCCAGAAAGTGGGTAATGCATTGTCTCAACATTAGGTTACCCAGCTATATAAGAGATATAGCGATAAGCTAAAAAGAAAAGATTTAAGATTATATTAAATATATTTGGGTTTTTAGTACTAAATTTATTTCGTTACGTTAGGTTACGCATCAAATTCGCCTTGTTAATTAATATAATTATAAGATAGTAGTACGCAAATGAATTTATGAATTGAAATATAACTCTGTTTATTACAGATAGGCATTGCTTTTGTACTTTGAAAATAATATTGTTATATATTTCATCGGATTTTCGCCTTTTTGTACTTAACTAGCACTTAAAATATGTTCCACCTCCTGTTTTTTTCTCATCTGAGATACAGTAAAGGATTTTTTGTGAATAAAGTATGTACCTAATGTTATTATCTTTACAAAGGAAGATAAAATCTATTACTTGAAAATATTCTTACTAAAAACAACCTTTTATCTTCTATTTATTGTAAGAGTATTGCCGTTTAGTCATGTTTTACATGAGGATGTACTAAGATTTTCTATTATACTATGTAACAACAAATCTTAACTTAAATTTGCATTTATTCCTTATAGAATTGATAAGATAATTAACCTATCTAAAATAAGTAGGTACAATCTCAATTTTAAATGCCATTTTAGTGATAGGTACTGTTCTCATCTTAGTTTTGTAAATCCTAAAGCCAATCTATCGCGGCGTTGAGTTCTGCCGCTCAACACGCTATGCCTCCAGAAAGGGCAGAAAGTGGGGAAGGGATTGTCTTAACACTAGGTTCCTTCTGCCTACCCTGCTGTGTGCGGAATACAGCGTGAAGCTGATTTTATTTGATTTTAATTTAATTTTCTAAAGCTAACAAAGAACTTTTCTATAAATAAATATCACTAAAATAAATCATCTGAGGAATATAAACGAAAGCAAAATTGAGAAATTATTTTCGTATTTCGTGTGTTATAGCGGAACGGATTGGCACTTTGGAAGTGAATCCGGCGGCCGACTTGGAACAAATGCGAACTCTCATTCAAAACATGATCAAAGAATCCCAAACGTACTCCAACCTCGTTGACTGGTGGTTCGTCGATTGTGAGTACCAGCTCTTATTATATTTTTTTGTTACCTTCAGAGTCTCGTATTTGAGAAAAGATATTTTAACGCAAGTTTTAAGGGCGTCGATTTTGTGTTGTCAGTTGAAAATATATTTGCAAATACACATAAAGATTTTTTTCTATATGTAAAATATTTTTTTATTGTTTATATATATATATTTTGTATATATAAAATATGATTATATGATACACATTTAATAAAAAGAATATATATATATATATATATATATATATATATATATATATATATATATAACATTATTTTATAAAATACATAAAATTTTTAGCGGTGACTGCAGAACGCTTCTTTCGAATCGACAAAGCGCAGGAAAATCTGCATTATCCGATTGATATAGCACATGAGAATATTTATATCCTGGATGCGGCGCCCCTCACCCCCGACACGGAGTCCACAGCCCACCCCGAGACGACGGCGACGGCATCCCTCGACCGCACCGGTCCATCGGTATCCTTAGATACGACCACTGGTCTGTCCGTATCTTTAGATATATCTCAGAGTGTCGATACACCCAGTGCTGGCGTATCTTTGGATGTGCCGGAATCGCATGCAAGGTAAGAATAACAAGAATTAATTCGTTACAATATACAATCTTTGTATATACAATATCTTTAAATGTTTAATCTCTAAATATAAATATTATATACCTATGACATTATAATACAATGGTACAGCTTATAAATATGAACGCGCGCGTGGCGATTCATATTATTTCATATTATTTTATAATTATTTCATATTTTGTTCTGATAAATCGCGGCGTTGAGTTCCGCCACTACGGTAGAGATTGCGGAACGAAGTATTTTAACACTAGATTCCCTTCAACTACTTCTGCTATCCATACCTATATTAAAAATTCGAAAGTAACTCTGTCTGTCTGTCTATCTGTATGTCTGTCTGTCTTTTACGCAATCAGGGCCAAACCGCTAATTTAATATAAAACTCATAAAGAGATACTTGAGGGTCTCGGGGTGAACATAGGATACTTTTTTTTCTTATATTTGTAATATTGTCGACATATACTAATATATTAAAATACTTTTTAATTTGACATGTAATTTATTCCGCCATGTTAATAACAACCGTCGCTACGCGACCGTTGCTAAGCAACGGCTTGCAAAGTTTATTATTTTAAGAAAACGTCACCCAAAGTGAGTTCGCTTAATGCAGACATGGCGCGCGCCGATATAGATTTGTATACATTAACAAAAATTAGATAATTTCTATAATTTGATATTAATCCTTATGAAAATAAATATAATAGTCCCTTTTAGCATTTTATCTAGATGGAAATTATAGTTTACTGTATAACATAAATAATTAAGGAAATGTCACTGATTCGGAATGACTACGAGTGGTATAGTATGACCGACGCAAACAGGCAGATGACTTTGATGGTTTTGTAAATTACTGTTATTTTTTGTTTAATTATTTGCTGCTTATAGTTAATTTATGTCAGTTCGGTTATCTATACCGATGTTATACATTTAAAATATTGTAATTTTAATCATGTGGGATTTTATATAATATTGTTCGGAAAAAATATTATTTTTTTAATATAGAAAAATGTTTAGTACGCGCGCACGGCAAACGTTAGGTACTTTTTCTAATATTAAGAAGTAGTTAGTTACTTTTACTATTTTGGTTTGTTCATTTCGGTTACTCAGATATTTGTTCTAATAATAAATCTCCACTTAATATTCTTTTTTAACTTATTTTAATTATTTAGGCTTATATTATAATCCTAAATAATTAAAAATTTAGGCTTATATATAGGCTTAATAGAATTTTTACAAATTCTATTGAAAACTGAAAATAATTTAATAAATATATTTAATAAATAATCGTATAGTTCAAGCGGGCGTAGCCGCGTCCGGGCCCAATAGTCATTTATCATTTACTTAGAAAATAATTACGTTTATCCTGTTATATTTTATTGGCATATCTCAGATACACAATTAACTAGAGATTAGATCACCGCAACGATGACGGGTACGTCAAGTCAATTTGGTTTCGCTTCCTTGTTTTGTTTAAAAATATTGAAATTAGGTAACTTCCTGTTCTTTGATCATAATTTTTCTTACATCTATATTTTATAAAAGGTATTTCTGTTTCTGTGTTAGGATATGTACTTCCTTTCCATTTTTATATTATGTGAACTTCATATATATACTCAAATATTTTACACGTGTTACTAAAGAATGATGAATTCTCAAGTGAAAACTATTCACAAATTATTTTGTTCAACAGTGAATCCGGGTTTGGCAGTCCCGCGCGTACATCAGAGGAATTACTCACACCTCAAACGCCACCTTCGGGGATGCCTCCCTCCGCATCTAAAATGTCCCTCCTGCCCTCCAAAACATCCCCTCAACCATCAAAAATTCCATCCATTCAAGATAGTAATTCCCCACCACTTTGTACCAGTCCACCCGTGTCTAAAGACCCTCCACCCAATCGGGATTCCATTGCAAGATTCAAAACGTAAGTATTGTATGACACTACAATCTTAATAATTTACAAACACACAATGAACTTACTATATCTTTCCTATCTTCTAGGCTCGAACGCAAAACGAGGACTGTATATTTCATAAATTTATGAATAGATAGCTAACATAGAGATTTGCTCCGTAGTTTTGAATCACATATATATATTATAGGCTACATTTATAATTTATGATTTGAATCGTAAAGCGTGAACTCACTTAGACGCGACGCTTATATTCTGGCGCCATTTTCCATCAAACTGTAACGTCCTGGCATGATTTTTTAGATTTAATAATAATAAATATACTTTTGTTTTTCTGTAGTCTTCAAAATAATAGTCTTTTTTTTTGACAGTGCTACCACTGCTACCACCAAATGTTAGGCACTACTTAAATATTAAATAGAAAATGTAATGACTATTAATTCAAAACGAGTAGATTTAAACGATTTGGTATAGCGCACTTGTAATGAAGCTCAAAGCACTCTTGTCCAGATCTTTAATCTGCACTCTATGTCTTCTTTCTTCTATTGCATGCAGCGTTCATGAAAAACTATTTGGATTTGATCAAGAAGTGTTTGGCTGTAGGTGAGATGTATTTCTGTAGTAATATTGTAGTCTTTAAGTTATTTTTTTACGTATACGTTAGAGTAATATTTAGTTTCTAATATAACCACGTTATTTATTGTATGCGCAATATACAATAGAAGGATATTTGAACGTTGCTATTGTTTCAGAAAATTACTGGAGAAAACGACCGACGCGCTTCTCAAAGCGGCTAAAATCGGTGACTTGAAAATGGTACGCGTAAACAATAACCTTTTCTTCTTCGAATCCTTTATAATTCGATTAGAAACTAAGGCCGTGTTTACCTATTCTATTATTTTAATGTGATTATCCTGACATCTAATAAATTTATGATTTGACAGTAGAAGCAAGCTTCTAAAGATTATTCATTTAATTTACGGAACATTTTAACTAAACTTTCAATTTTAATTACCTAAATTTCTTTCAATTTATAAAAAAAATGTCTTGCAGATGAAAGATTTACACACGGCCGGATACTCTCTGCTGTCCATCGATGCGTCAGGTCAGACGGCGCTGCACATCGCAGCCAGATACGGGAACAAGGAGATAATCAAATATCTAATAGCGAGTGCTCCGAGTGCGATTTTAAATATGCGGGACAACGAAAGGGGGCAGACTGCTTTACATAAAGCTGCCGCCCACAAGCGCAGGGCGATATGCTGCATGCTGGTCGCTGGGGGCGCGTCGCTGACCAAGCAGGATCAAAATGGACTCACACCTCGGCATCTGGCCCTTAGGGCGGATGATCACGATCTGGCTGCATACTTGGAAAGTAAATATCAGGTTTTTTTTTATCTTCATACTCTGTGAAACATATTGACAAAGGAATCCAAAGCCAGTTTTTTAGAAAACACGTGTTAAGTAGCGAAACTCATCGCCGCACTCTGTCTCGTTGAGCAGGAATTTAACCCATAACCGTCGCGATTACAGTTACGCTCTGTGTGTCGACTTTATTTGAATGTAAAAAATATGTCATGAATTAGGTATATTAGATAATAATAAATCGACATGAAATCCATACAGTGATTTATTAAACAAATTGTAATAATCTCATGAAGTATAATCGTATGTCCGATATACTATATGAAATTGTTACAATTTTTTATTTATTTTTAAGCATTAATATTTTTGTTTGCTAAATCTTTGTTTTATTATATAATTAAAATTATTAATATACTTTTTCATAAAGAAAATTCTCGGAAAAACATCTTTGGTTAATTATATTTATTTCTTTGAATCCTTAAGTCTTAAGATATAATAGACAACTAAAGAGAAAGAACTCTCGGGCTACACTGTTCTTTTTTACATGAACAACATAAATATTTTTAACTTATAGTTTCATCATTGTAGGTAATCAGTAGGTTCCTTTACAAAATCATTTTATGTTTACATTTATTTTTTAAAACTAAAAATATATAAGAATCCCAAAACACAGTGGCGTAGCTAGGGGGGGTGCGAGCGGTGCAGTCGCACCGGGCATAAAAAGGAAAGGGGCATCAAAGTTGACGATTATTTTTTTTAAAAGTAGCCAATGTCACATTGTAGTGTCTGACGCTTGATCTACGTGAGAGTAGAAGACACTTTGAATTTCTTTTCTTTATTTTAGAGGTCATCAAGTCACAACCCGCACCAGGCAGCAAATACCCTAGCTACGCCACTGCCAAAATAACTTATGCAGAAAAGCTTTTTGAGACATTTTTCAAATACAAAAGAACCTCTATAGTACCTCTATAGTCTTTTTTTCTTTCAGGTCAAGAGCACTTTCAGCTAGTATCAGAAGATCTGGAAACAGCCGTATGAACCAAAATTATAGACAAATTATAAAAGTCTAAACTATTGTTTAATATTTATCAATTATGTAATTAAATACGAAAAATTATAAATTATATAAAATAATCAACGCTAACTTTGAATATTAAGGCGTCAGTTTTTGTCGTATTTTAATCAAACTACTCGAACACCAAAATGATATTTAAATTAACGTCACTTATATCATACAATTTAGATTATTCACAATTTAAATTTATAAGGAATTATTGAAACTCATTAGAATTAGTATTTTATTCGCAAAAAGATTATAATTGAATAATTTTCAATAAGGCCAAGTATGATTATGGTCCGTACCTATTCTCCTGTAGATTATACTTTTTTTAAATGGCAACAAATCAACAAATATTATTTTTATATAGACTATTTATAATTTCCTTTTCAAATATTTTAAAACGTCATTAATATTTAATATAGCACTGTTTTTTTTGCATTTTGTTAGTATGAATATCAACTATAATCTCAATTAATAGGTAAATTCAATAAATAAAATAAACATTACATGTTATACAATTGTTTTAATTGCAATTAATAAATTAAACAATTGATAATTTGAGTATACTTAACATTATATCTATTTAGGAGCGGACGGATGTTTGTTAGAGAATTGTAATGCTTAATTTGAAATTCGTAGGCAGCTTTTGAAAAGTTTTTGAATAATAAATTACTGCGTGGGGTTGTGTATATTGTGTGTAAATAATTAAAATTAACTTAAGGGACTCGACGAATATTTATCAAATAATATGTCTTTATTATTAGTAGATTTTAACAGGCCTTACTACTTAATTATTTACTGTTGTATAATAGTTTCGATACTATTGGCAATAATAATGCCTATTATAACGTCGTCAGTTCATATCGACATGCTTATCATTGTTATGATCTCAAGCTTCGTATTTTATACGTATACGATGTATAAATAATTAGTATTGCCTTATCTTAATATAATTTGATTGTTTTTTTTTTGTTATAAAATTCACGGCTCATTAAAAAATATATGTAGACATTCACATATACATTTGAATAATAGCTGGGGTCCTCTAGTATTCATTTCACTACTTTATTTCTTATTTCAATACAGATTCCTTGGTATATTTGATATAATATCAACGAAGGCCCTAGCTATAACAATAATTGTATCATTTGCGTACTCCTCATAAAATATTTATTTGGTCTATATCCTTCATGCCAAATCTACTAAGGGATTATGGTCATTCTCTTGTCATGTTAACAATGTCAAGTAGAAAGACAAAAACAAACAAACACGCAAGCTAAAAAAAGCAAACGTTTTGTTTCTATATAAAAATAAAAGAATAATAAAATTTATACATAATTAAGAAATATATATTTATTTTTTACTAATTTTAAATCCTTTGGCGTAGAAATGGCGCCTTATAAATAAATATAACTCGGTTCCGACATAAAGTACCTATTAAAAAATCGAAATAAGATATAAAAATTCGCGTCTTACCAATTACTTCATGTATAAACATAACCACTCAGTAGATTTGTGTTCTTTTCTTTTAAAGATTATTTTAGTATTTGTCGTCCCCGCGCGTTGTAGGGTTAGTACCATATTTATTATTATGACTGTTGCAATTACCTCTACGTATGTACTAGAGTACCTAATAGTTTTAGTGTTTAACGAATTTACTCGTATTCGCTAGTAAGCGAACAATGAAAGACAAAGCTGTGAGAATTTTGATCTTAATGTAAAAAGTAAGTTCATTTTTATCGTAAGCGCGAGTGTACACCATAATACTGTCTATGTATACTTTATGTCGTTATTATATAGATATATTTCTCCCGTTTCTCCATTTTCCGTACGTTGTATAACATTTATCTAATAATAATTGCTTTATCACAAATAATCGACTCTCCACAAAGTAGAAAATAGATTTAACGATAAGATAACATTTAGTGCACCGTGTGGTTGACGTTTGGATTTCATATATATTTATCTTTTTCATTAGTTTAGAGTTTGTTACGAAAAAAAAAGAATTAAATTTTTAAATAATTTTTGAAGTAGGTGCAAATTTAACTAACATGGACTTATTACCTAATTATAGAAAAAGAAAATTTAAACTTTTTTTCGCTGCAATGTATTTGCTTACCTACATCTATTTATTTATCTTACATTCTAATAAATATTTTACTGAGCTTTTAACGTAAAAAAAGAATTGCCTAATTTTAGCTATTATAACGTAAATCAAATTCAATCTTATGAATTTTAGAAGTTTGTCGAGATAAATATATTTTCCTATTTCTACACCTCTTTACCTTACCATTTTTAGAAATATTTGAATACAATTATTAATTAAATAACTTTAATAGATAACTTTAATATATTATAATAATTTAATCGTAAACATACATTAATGATACTTTCCTACTAGATATTGGTAGTCTGTGTAAATATTGTATTGGAGGCCTTCATCGTGAATCAAGATTTAATATCTACTTTAACGTATATTAGATTATTAGTATACTTCTCGACCAAATTCTAACTTTTATGGACTTTAAGGAGAGTGAATATCACTAGATTATATGTAGAATTACTATTGAAATACATCATTGTCATTTTTATGTTTGATATAATATTAATTCAGAAAAGTACAATGTGAACGACGAAAACGACGTTATATTTTAAACAATATGTCAGTAAACATTATTTTACACAACAAAATTGAAATCGAATAGAAAAATTAAAATTATCAGTAATTTGTTTTTCTATATTGTTATGTAATAAAATAACTGGTGAGACAGTTATTTATATTATTTCATTTGCTATGTACGTATATATTATTTCATTGCATTCCATTATATCATTAAATGAACGTTTTGTATCGTGTTATTTATAAACAACTGCGAGTTTCTTATGTATTGCTATCTGAAACTCTACTTGCAATATAAAATGCAACTCTGATTTTCAGTATGCTTAAAAATGAAGTACAAGTACCTAAATAATATTGCAAGTGAAAGTCCGGAAGCATATCTTGTTGAGCAAGGTGTGATTTGTTAAAATAATGAAAGAAACTAGGTATGACTTACAGTGATTCAAGTTGTTTATTTATTGTTTAATTTATGATAGCAAAATGTTACATGTTGTTGTAAGCCTATAGGTTACTTAGTACTCATTTGATTATGTACGTTATAATCGACATCTTTAAAGGTTTTTTTCATATATCAACGGTTAACAAGTTGTGGCCGCCCTGAAGTTGAATTTTCTAAGCTTTTTCGCATTTCTTATGCAAATCCTTAAATCAAATCTGCGCAGCCGTCTACAGCTAACTTCACGGCGGTCAACTTGTTAACCGTACTGTTCTTATATGAATTAGTTACATTAAAATTCACACGTGTTCAATAAGTATTTACATCTTGTTTTTGTTATCCTCATAACATTTCAAAAATATAATAAATATAACGTTTATAATATAACCTTTGTCAATCGTCCTTTCTTAGTTCATTCAAGGCGTGAATACTCAAGGAGGCAAACTATAATATAAAGATGTAATAAAACTTAACATTCATAGAATTTTGAGAGCACTAAGTTTCTCTATGACATACTTATTTTTGCACTCAATAAACACTATTTTAAATAAATCTATATGATGAAATACACTCCCAACAATAAATGAATCATAAAATAATTTGTATTTTTATTTATTTTTTGCTATAAATATAGAACCTTAAAAATCCCATCCACTTAAAAATGGCTAATCGTCTAGTAAAAAATTAAGTGCTATTTTTTTCTATTAAGTGCTAGTTCATTAGGGAACTGGAGTATCTTAAATAGAAAACATCACTAGACTCAACATGCAAAGCATACAGGCTTTGCATGTTGAGTGGCAGATCTCAACGCCACGCTTCTCGTCTCGAAACCAGAGAGATGAAATGAAATTATAATCGAGAAAATGAAAAATGAGGTTTGAACCCAGAACCTGTCGCGTTTACAGTCATACTGCTCCTACCCCACGACTGGCCTCAACATGGCTATTATAATATTAATAATAAATAATCAATAATATTATTTAAATAGTAAGATGAAAGGATATGTTGTTGTTATTTGTGTTTAGTCTGAATATATTACGTTAAAGCTCTACAATAAGTAATTATTAATGAAATAAGACGAAAATTAATAATTACCAACAGCTAACAAGTAAACTAAAATCAACTTTAGTCAATACATTCAATAGTTTTCCTCTATAATTGGAGAATTTCTCTATATTATATGCCTTTTTCAAATTACCACAAACACACCTTAAACAGAACCCTCTTTAAGTGAGTTTAACTCACATTTATATATTTTTTGTTCATCCGCCGAATGGGAATCGAACCCATAACTCCGCTACGATGACATCTTATTACTATATCTCAATAATATAATTAAGATATTGCCGTCGGTGGCCCCTTTTTCATCGACGAGTAGGATTTCCAAAATCATGAAATATTAGAATTATATTTCTTTCTCTTCCACCCAGAGATTTTTCCCTGAAGACAAAAGGGAGAGTTCCCTTTTTGTCAGGTCATCATATATCACAACCAATACTTCCCTATTATTGTTGCCTCATATTGAAAAAGAATAAAATTCTCCTTAATTTTTTTCCTATTTTATAATATAATCAAATCATTCACAATCTCTACATAAATTAGTATAAGCCTATGCAACTTATATGTTTTTAAATCATTTTTTCTATGAATTTCTTTTAAAAAACTTTATTATCTTAAGTTTTCGTCTATACTTTTGTAATAACTCACACAAAGTGAGATGTTAATAAAAATGGAAAACTAGAAGAAAGAAATATTGTTAAAATATATTTAATTGCAACAATGGCAATATAGCATATCTTTTAATAATATACTTATAGGTACGTTATACAATCACTTTACACGTCAACCGATAATTAATTAACGATCAGTATGAAAAAGACGTGCAATGCTTATGGCCCATTCGTGGTGGGTATTAATAAAGATATATAATTGAATCTGTTTTTAATCTAAATTAGATAAGAATAAATTATCAATGTGTTATTATATTATAAATGCTAATTAATGGCAAAAATGAAGGTATGGCTTAATACGTCAATTATTATGAAAGAATTGCTGTATCGTAATCCACATAAGTTTTATATGGAAGTTCAACAAATAAAATAACAATAAATACAGAGTTGAAATGATTGTTTAAGTATTATAAATGTATGTCCATTTATTGTTATACAAATAATAACATACCTATGATATTACTGCAACGTTGTTTACTTTCTCACAATATATTATAGACTAGTTTAGCTGAAAGGGACACAAAATTCTAAAACAAAAAATTATTTGGATATAAGAAATATGGCTAATACAAATACAACATTAGTCAAGAAATAATTGTGGTCATTATTAAATCAAAATAGTTTCCACAAATTTTGTCACGTACATAGGCACTATTTATAAAAATCCATGTTTTGTCTTTGTCTATAGACGGATAGACTGTGATGGAAACTACCTGCCATATAAATACTTAAGTATCTATATAGTGTTATTAAATTTTAAGAAATATTATTACTAAAGATATCAATTTCAATCATTAATTGTTTCAATAAAACATACAAAATAATTTCTCAACGTGTCAGGTAAATCCTGACGGAGGTAAAATACATTAATTTATTCAGTGAACCTTTATCCGTATTTCGTTAGAAGAGCTAATACGCGAGAAGACGGCTTGTTAAGCTAATGGGATCTGACCTTCGCCGCAAAGTATTTCTGATTATCCGATCTCTGATATTCATACAATTTGTGATAAAGTTTCTTTCTACCCGCATTCAGAAACTTTTTGACACAATGATGTCGACGGTTTAATAAGGGATG
The DNA here is from genome assembly GCA_013403645.1 of Heliconius nattereri. Classification (NCBI taxonomy): domain Eukaryota; kingdom Metazoa; phylum Arthropoda; class Insecta; order Lepidoptera; family Nymphalidae; genus Heliconius; species Heliconius nattereri. The sequence continues at coordinate 5,085,404 of JAAIXI010000236.1, forward strand.
ACATTGCAAAATATCACAATGCCGAATTTTAGATTCCGATGAAAGTATTTTAATTATTTCGTAGTTTCATATTTAGGTTTAAAAAATTTATGCAGTATAAATATAAGTATAAGTACAGTTTTCGTCCTAAAAATTTCGGCGCTCTCATTTTGAATAAATGAATAATTAAGATAGAACAGTCGGTCGTCCAGCTGTACGGTTGTAATAAAATACATTTCATAATTTAAAAAATCCTCGCTACGCAATTTTAATTATTAATTAAAAATGATTTGGTAACGAAAATCCTTTTTTTTGAGAACATTCTTTTTTAATATTCTGTCTCTGAGTTCTAAGAGTACGAAAAAAAACAATATAAATACAAGCATGTACTTGTATACTCACAGTTAATATGTTAGATATAAACTATATATTTTATGAGTAGGAAATACAAAAATAAGAAAAATATCTAAATATGATACCCACAAGTGGTATATGGTAGTATATCAGATTTCGGCGTTGAGTTTTGTCACAACTCGGTATGTCTCCAAATTGGGAGAGCAAAAAGTCTTTCACCAGGCTGCTATAGCAAGGTAGGTAAAGAGAATAGTAGTAGACCATATCTGCGGATTAAATTCGCGCAACTTAAAATAAATTATATTCGTTGTCAAATTATATATACATATTATTGCGGCGAAAATTTGGGAAGGCCATGTCCAGCAGTGGACAAAAGATGGTTGTTAATGATGATGATGTTGATGATTATTGTAGAAAGCCATCGACGAGGACTATATATCTAGTCCAGGTGTAAACAGAGACGGGCTGATTATAATAAAGGTGAAAAATGGACCTAAAAAATATAAAAACAGTATTGCTACATTCAATATGTCTGAAAAAAAAACTTAAAATATATGTCTAGATACATTAGACCTATTTCATTATACTTTATCATGTACCGGGGGCGTGTTTGTCTTTCACAAGCAACTTATCTAAATTGATGGGCGCGCATATGACGTAACTAATTGAAAACAATTTATATTGCTTACTGATTTTTATGATTATGAAATAACAATAAAACTATCAAGCATATATACAATATCTATAACAGTGCTTAATAGAAATTCGTTCTATTTTAGGTAACAGTATCTGATAAAAATATTTTTGACTATTTTACTATTTATGACCTACATATAAATAACAATACTAATTAAAAAAAATCGCACTTGGTAATTTAGGTTCATGAAAAAATAAATAATAGTGAATGTAGAAAGCTTAAAATCAATATTTATTTTAAAATTTTTCTCAAAGAACACTCCGTACTCAAACTTTCGTCCATTGTAGAGTCAATGCATGTTAGTAGAGTCCAACACCAGACTGAGGGTGGCGAAGTAAATATACTCAAAGAATTAGATACTACTGCAATAATATCTCGATATTTTATAATTGCGCCACGATGGTTCTTGATATTCATAAAAGAAAAATCAGAAACCTTATACGGACAGACGAACAACAAAATGGAATTTCTGTCTGCCCGTCTGTCAAGGCAATTATTTTGAAGATTGTGTGGATGTGAGAAGGAGCTTACCAATGCTATCGACATAGCCCAAAGGATTAGCAGGCTGTAGAGGCAATGGGCTGGTCACATTTGCTGCAAAACCGATGACCGTTGGGATAAACGCGTTCTAGAGTGGAGACCAGCCGCGCCTCGGCAAGAGGACGTCCTCCAGCTAGATGGGGTGACGATATTCGCAAAATGGCGGGCAACGGCTGGATGCGAAGAGCTGAAGATCGAGCTCAGTGGCGTGCTATTGGAGAGGCCTATGTCCAGCAGTGGACGAGGACAGGCTGATGATGATGATGATGATGATGATGATGGTGAAAAGGAGCTTTAATAGTATCACAAAATCTTAAAAAATCTTTACTTTAAATAAAGGTAAAACGGCAAACTAATATTTTTATATTAGGATAAGCGTGTACATATGTAAATATAACAATATAACAAAATGAAATCAACATATCTAGAGGTGAAGCCCACGAACTTTACCAGTTAACTACAGTCCGTTTAAAACTTTATGTTATTTAGAAGCCAGTAAGTAAATAAATGTATCTATTAATTATTTATACAAGTGTAAAAAGAAGAATATTTTTTTATATTTATAAATATCAGATTAGCACTATCGCTTTATCTTTGTTAATGAGGAAGATTTCTTTCAGTTCACGATTCACGACAAATAGATAGTGGTAGTTGAAGATATAAAAATTATATTCATATGACTTTTCGTCAACACTGTTCCACACAACTTAGCTTCAGGCCTTTGAATAAAAATGTTCCGTGTGATCTTATCGATCATAGCGGTAACCTTAGCTGTTTCAGCTATTCTAGCTGGATTGCCAGATCCCGAAGATGTAGCTTTTTTATTTGGGGAAGAAGAATTTGAAGACTATTTAGACAAATGGCTTGCAGTGGAAGAAGGAAAATGGATTAATACCACATTATTAAATAGCAGAGCAGCGCGAAGTGGTATTAGATTTTTAATATAATTTTAAAAAAATAAATAAATATATTAGTTATTTAAATATATCATATCAGTGTTGTAATATTGAAATAATTAGGTATTATGAGTATATTTTTTAAAAATATTTTCAGTCAGTTAAATATCACGCTAAGTAATATTATTTTATGAGGTTGTTCCTTCCAAATTAACGGAGACCTTGGACAGCCTCAGCCTATTTACATCCACAGATCTCGCAATACTTACCTTCAATCAAACGGCAACAGTGGAACTATTCGACTTAACGCCAATGAAGAAGTCATAATATCCTGCCCGGGATCTAATCGGCAGATTCGGCATCCCAATATTGTTTCAACTGTTCAAACCGCTGTAAGTTTAGTTATAGTTTTGAGTTTAAAAGTTTCATAATATATAATTAAATTAAAAAATATGTTTTTTTATTAATTTTAATTTATTTCACACAGACTGCCCGATGTGTGAGCAATAATTTAGTGGCTGGTTCCGGTTGGTTGAATGGAAACAGAGCTTTTGGACTGTTAACTTGCTCTGCCCATCCGTTTTATGAATCACAACAAACTAATGAAAGATGTTTTAACAACAATGTTGTTATTCGGTATGGTTTTCAAATATATAAACAGTTATATTATCTCAAAGTGCTATAATATTTATTTGTAAGTCTTTGTTTTTGTAGCCATGGATTTATTGTTAACAACGTCTTCCATCCCCTCTATTGGTCATGCTTCGATCGTAACCGAATGGAAGTATTGTATGTATGGTATTATCAAAATCCTACTAATGCCGTCCATCAAACTGGAGTTGACCGTCCCAGCTGGTTAGGTAAGAACCAACCTAAAGTAATAATCTTTATGTATTCATAAATATGGATTATAGATAATTCAAAACTATATTTTTTATGTAATTACTTCGTCTATAAATTCGATGACAAGATTATATATTAATTAAATTGTTCAAATGTTTCTGTATTAGATAGTGTTTTGTAATGAATGATGATAACACAACAGTAAAGGAATTATTTTCCAAATTAATATTTTTTAATCTCGGTGGCATTATCTTCGTTAATCTATTTGTTTTTCACTCTGCAAATAAAACATAGTAAATTATACCTACGAAATAATACTTTTTAGCGGGTGCCCATTTTCCGGGGGTGAATATCAATAATATTTACACTCAAAACAATCAAAAAAATGTGTTCTCAAGACTTTTGGGGAGCAATATGGTGGACAGATACCTAACTAACACTCAGTTCTTGGCTCGCGGTCACCTTGCCGCTAAGAGTGATTACGTTTTTGCATCCGGACAACGCGCCACATTCTTCTTTACAAATGCAGCCCCACAATGGCAACCTTTTAATGCTGGCAACTGGAACAACCTTGAACAAGTAAGATTTAAATTAAAACCAGCTTCACGCTAAATCCGGCTCACAGCAAGGTAGGCATAGTAAACCTAGTGTTAAGACACTCCATTCTGCACTCTCCGTCGAATTCCGGAGGCATTGGTGTTGAATGGCGGAACTGAACGCCGCGCTTTGCCTCGACACCAGGGCGGGGAAATGAAAATAAAAATTTTAATGAATATTTCATTTACTCGAGCGGAGATGGAACACACAACCAATCGCGTTTACAGTCACTGGCCTGACCTGGGTTTAAAATGATAAATTTAAATCAACACCAATAGACATCATTAATTACCTCACAATTTTACAGAACCTCCGTAGACGTATAGCTGCAGCTGGGTACAACACGGTGATTTACACTGGCACATTCGGAGTAACTCAGCTTCGTAACTCAGTGGGTCGATTTGTCGATATTTTCTTAGAAACTAACAACAGAGTTCCAGTACCACTCTACTTCTATAAAGTAAGAAATTTGCATTTTTTTTTCACAAAAAAAATGACTAAATTATCCACATTATTATATCTACTGAATAAAAACGAGTAATCGATAAGGATAATGTGTGTATATGTATTTATATTTTTACACCCATTGTCTATATATAGTACTAGCGGCCCGCCGCGGCTTCGCCTGCGTGAACTACGTTATTATTATTTATTAACTGTCTCCATGAGTACCTACGTCCTATAAGTGACGTCCATGTAAAATTTGAGACTCCTAGCATTTGTAGTAACAAAGTTTCATACAAACTTTCAACCCCAAAAACAACCCCTTAGAAGTCGAATATTGCAAATTCCTGTCTTAGCGAGCACCTACGTCCTATAAATAACTCCTATGCAAAATTTGGGATTCCTAGCACATGTAGTTTCTGAGATTTCGTGATGAGTGAGTGCCCTTTCGATTTTATATATATAGATGATTAGGAGATAGATAGACAAACTGACACATGCGATAGAGGTGGTCATGTTCAATTATTACACATTACTTTTACTTTAAATGGGAAACATCTTCTTTTCTCTTATCTCTCTCTCTATCTCTTCTATAATGAGTGTAAATACAAAATAATATGAAACGTAAATATTTTTCAGGTCGTGTATGATGCATCTAGACGTAGAGGTACTGCGTTTATATCCATTAATAACCCCTATTACACGTTGGCGGAGGCCCGAGGATTACAGTTCTGCACCGACAGATGCCGTGACAATAGTGCTTTCAATTGGGTTGGATGGAGACCAGACCGCATTGACCTTGGCTATAGTTTCTGCTGCACTATCCCCAACTTTAGAAATCGTATTAATCATATTCCTAACTTCGATGTATCGAATGGTCTTCTTTCTTAGGAACATTATTGAAAACGAATGAAAATAAGACTGTGAACTTACTGTAATAGACTGTAAATTAATGTAATTAGACTGTGAATTAAAATAATTTTACGTTCGTCAATATTATTATTACTATTTTTAAATCCCGTACAAACACATGTACCATCTATTATACATTAAAATGTTTAATTTATATAAAAATTTTAAAAAATATATTACAAAAACTACGACAGTTGTTTTGTGGGCAATAGTTAATTTGCCGTTAGTAAGTTTGCCACTACCAAAATTTAACACATCTGTAAAAAAAATTCTAACAAGTAAAGCGTATTACACTGTTCAAGAATATTTAAAGGATAAGCATGTATGGAATTAATGTCTATTGAATGTAATGCAGGATAGCTGCCAGCTAATGTTTATAGGTTGTACCATTGATTTTGAAACGAGCAACTGTTGAGTTTCTTGCCGGCTCTTCTCAGCAGAACTGCCTTCCGAACCGGTGGTAGCTTTTTGTTCATATGTTCATTCGACGATTCAAAAGTGCTTATAATAATTGCCTATTTGAATAAAGAATAATTTGAATTTAAATTTGAAATAAATATATTGAAGCCAGTCTTGGCTTATGGGCACAAGCGTGAGACTGTAAACACGCTTTAAAAAAATATAATAGGCAATTTATTTACTATTACAAAAATCTCTCTATAAAGAAAAGCATACGTTCAGTGAACTAACTATAATTTGAAATATATTTTAATTTTGGATAAATAGCACCGATAACTTTTTCAAGATCTTATGATTTTGTCATAAAAAGATGTAAAGTATTTAATTTTTACTGCTGCTGTAAAAAATGCAGTTTTTCAAATGTAAGCTGAAAAAATGTTAAATAAAAATGATTACTATCTATACCTGTCTATAAATGGAAACTCAATGGAGCTTAGAAAAACCAGTTACTGCTATAAAATAACCTTAAATTTAATTTTGATGTTTTGATAAATAAAATATTGACCACTATCACGAACTTCTAAATCTCTAAATAATTAGCTTATGAAATGCGTATATTTCCATGAAAGCACACACTCTATATAGCTTTCAAATCTGCTTACATATGCCTACATAACGCAACATAAGCGTATTGTTTACTGTCAATACTCTCTACCAAATTTACAAAACCATTTTATGATATAAATATGATATTTGCAATAAATTAATTAGTTACTCGGTTACAATTTATGAGAATGGGAATCTCATGGGTTACACAAGCATAAATAAGTTACCTAGGCTCCTTTGTCCCTCGGAAGTATAGGAATCCCCAAGAGATATCAAATGGAAGAAATTGACAATATTTCTGAAGACTTGAAAAAGAAATAATCCGTCGATATTTATAGACATTTTGGGCAAGCTAATCTATAAATAGAATTTTACGTATACCTAATTAATAATCGATCTCATTATGACACATATGTAAATATCTCATTTGGTTTTTTCACGTAAAATTTGTGTAGATACCCTTATCTGCCTAATCAAAGATTATTCGCGGAGTTACCTTAAAAGATACGCATTTTATATAAATATGAAATCAAACATTACTGAAGTGACTGCTTCACGTTATTTGTGGTATTGTGGTAGGCAACGTAAAATTGTACCACAATGTTGCGTTTAGTTTTGGCGCTTACGGCGGTATCGCTCGCTTTGTCAGCGGTGCCACCGCGGATGCCCAGTCCAGACAAATTAGCCTTGGAGCTGGGTGAAGAGGAATTCGAGGATTATTTAGATGAATGGCTTGCAATTGAAGAACGCCACTGGGTTAACGCTACAGCTGCATCGCGAACATCTAGAAGCGGTAATGTTGTTATAAATCAATAAACAAACCTCAATGATAATTAAATATTGTGTTACTCTTAACACAATAATATTTCATTAATCTTTTTTTTTTTATTAATTAATTATTTTGTGAATCAATTTTCTGTCAAATATATTTATAAATTGATATATTTTTCATGTATTTTCTTTGTTTTTAGCTTGTTCCATTCGTGTCAATGGAGATCTTGGACAACCTCAGCCAGTGTACATTCGCAGGTCGATTAATAACTATCTCGAAGCAAATGGAAATACGGGCATCATTAGTCTTAATTCAAATGAAGAGGTCGTAGTTTCTTGTCCTGGAACAAATCGATTAATACAGCATCCCAACATCGCCACAAATGTCCAAACCGCTGTAAGAGATATTAATTTAATATTAAAAAAAATACTTAGGTTAATTTAAATACACTCTTATTTATATTTACTGAAAAAGATGATACTAAATAAAATGTTCATCTTAGACAGCTAGGTGTGTCGGCAATGCATTGGTATCGGGGTCCGGATGGCTGAACGGAAACGGAGCTTTTGGACAGTTGACCTGCTCTGCCAATTCTTTTTATGAGTCACAACAAACAAATGAGAGATGCTTTAATAACAACATCGTTATTCAGTAATTATTCTTCATATTTTTTACGATATACATTTAATCTAAGCTAATATTATTTTTTATTTGATATTTATAGCGAGTGTGACGTTATATATATAGCGTATATACGTATGTAGATACAAGCGTCTCACTCTCTATTTAAATATTTTTAAAGACCATTCCAGCTCAACAGCAGTTTTAGACCACGAGAAAAAAAATGTAATAAACCGTATTTTTACATACATTGTCTATACAAAGATATCTAACGGGCGTCTCCAGACGACAAAACAATAATATTTTTTATTAAAAAACAATTTCAGACACGGCTTCACTGTCAACAATATATTTTACCCTTTGTACTGGTCCTGTTTCGACTCTACCCGATTGGAAGTACTATACGTGTGGTACGTGCAAAATCCTGCAAACACTGTTCATCAAACAGGAGTTGACCGTCCAAGCTGGTTAGGTAAAAATTAAATCTAAAATGTGATCTTTTAATATAATAACTAAGCTAATTAGAATATTTTTTAAAATTTTATAACACTTTTCAGCTGGTGCTTTCTTCCCGGGTGTAGCCGTCAATACCGCTTACACTCAAGCTAACCAAAGAGTTGTGTTTGGTCAGCTCTTAGGTAGCAGTATGGTGGACAACTATCTCACTAGTACTCAATTCCTGGCTCGTGGTCATCTTGCTGCTAAAAGCGACTTTGTTTTCGCAACTGCACAGCGCGCTACATTCTTCTTCACAAATGCAGCTCCGCAGTGGCAGCCTTTTAACGCTGGCAACTGGAACAGTCTAGAACAAGTATGACTATATTATTTATAATTATAAGACTAAATTACACTCTCGAATCTAAAACGAATCTTGTAAAATTTAATTTTAATAAATAAATATTTAAAACAGGTTGATTAGAAAATAATTTTGTTTATTTCAGAATACGCGTAGGCGTATTGGTGTAGCTGGATATAATACAGTAATTTACACTGGAACATTTGGCGTCACTCAACTTCGTGATGCCTCTGGTCGTTTTGTAGATATCTATCTAGAATCAAACAATCGATTACCTGTACCGCTGTACTTCTACAAGGTAATTGTAACAACCCTTTTGAATTACAGCCAACAATGTTTTTCCTCTATTTTTTTTTTATTAATACGAGGAATATTGTCAATTGTTTATGAGACTAACATCGACTCTAAAACAACATAAGATTTATTTACTCTATATTTTGAGACGAATTTTACATTTTTAACTGCGAATATTATATAAATAATATTAATGAAAAAATCATAAATATTATAAAATATATATTTCTTAATATATTTATAGGTCGTATACGATGCATCTAGGCGTCAGGGTACAGCCTTCATTTCAATAAACAACCCTTACTACACGCTAGCGGAAGCGCGAGGACTTCAATTCTGTACAGACAGATGTCGCGACAATGCTAACTTCAATTGGATCGGCTGGCAACCTGACCGGGTTGATATTGGATACAGTTTTTGCTGCACAGTTTCAGATTTCAGAAGCCGAATTACGCACCTTCCTGACCTGGATGTTTCAAACGGACTTCTATTTTAAGTGCTCTTTTCTAGGATATTTTAATAAAAAAATATTTATAGGCACATTGCCTTTTAATTCATATTTTACTTTAAAAGGTATTCAAGATATACTCATACTAATCGTAATAAAGGAATTCCCAAATAACGATATGATGATAAGATCTGTTTTAGTGGAACCATTGGTATTATCTAAAGATAATTTACTATGAAATTTTATTAAAATAAAAACAGTTAAAAAAAATAATAAAGTTACAAAATTAACAAAGAATTTGTTATAATTTTATATATGAAATATTATTATTAATGACAATTGACAAAAACCAAATAACAATATAAGATTTATGTAGCGCTGTCTTTTCAGTGACATCTTCACTAGATGATCTTATAATTATTTCTTTACTACTTGCGATCGATATTTTCGATATTTTGTATAAATATAATAAATTTATTGAATAAATTTTGCATTTGCATTTTGCACAACATTATTGTGCTTAATTCATTTATCAAATATAGAGATTTACTCGTAGACCATTTCATATAACATAAAATATTTTGTCACGTATGTAATTAATTTATCACGCCAATCTTTTAATTAGTGATTATTATACCTAAACTAATCCTCTTAAGGTATTCCCAAAATTAAAAGTAAGTACACGCTAAAGTATATATATTTATCAATACATAGATCTTAAATATGAGATAAAAATTGTAATCAATACTCGTTTTTAATACAAATCTGTTTAAATACAATATTCGACATTTTACGTTTGTAACAACTATATATTAAATAAGATATTTTTATCTTGATGATTATTATCTTTTCTTGCCTAAACACTTATTATATTTCTTTAAAGTTTGTAAGATATCTCCAGTAAAAACCCAAATGATTTTTAAAGCAGAATAATTGATTGAAGATATTTAAGATAGGGATAACGGAGCTGAAAGTGGCAATTTTGACAAATCCTAACGCCAATCTATTTAGCTATTTTATATGATTTCCAGAAATTATGGTTCATCATAAGTAAAATTTAATCTGCTATATGAATTTAGCTAATTTTTTTTTATAAGCTTAACTGTCTTTAAAAAGAAAAGATCTTTGTGAACAGCTGCTGAAAGGGACTATCCTCAACTCCTCTGGGGCAAGTTATGCTGCGGCTGAGGTCGGCTGTGCCGTTAATAAATAAAAATATTTACATAAATCTCATGAGCATTTGGCGAGCTTCGACAAGCGTGTAAACTAGACGTAATGTTATAATTTCAATACAATAAAATAATTATAAATGTATGTTACTTCTAAATCGGTAATAAATTAACACATTGAAGTTAATATTATTTATATTATGGCAAGGAATATTTAAAATTATTTTATATTCTTCATTGCAAAATTCGAGCTAGCAATACTGATTACTTTTGACAGATGAAATGAAATATAAATGACTAGTTCGCAAATATCACTATTAGTATTAGGTGTTATGTTTACAATTGTATATATTTTAATTAGTATAATTAAATAAATAAGTTATTTGTTCAAATAACAAATATATTAGCTCAGTGTTTGTTCGAGTTTCTAGTATTATTGAGATTTTAATATATTCACTATGGCAGGCGAACTTAAACCCGTTAATGAAGAAGATTTTAAACAACTAAAAGATAGAATGAAATTAATTGCTGATGCGGATCCTGCCCAGTACCACAACGAATATTCTTTGAAGCGATATTTACGAGCTTTTAAAACAGTTGACGGTGCTTTTCAGGTAACATTTTAATTAATTTTAGTGTACTTATATTATTATTTTTTACTTTGAAAAAAAAACAAATTGCATTTGAATAAATATTTCTTGAGAAACCGATGTACCGCAGAAATACGATTTCGTTGTACATTAACAACACTAATTTGATTAAATCTAATTAACTGTTTTGTTGACCTCAAAGTCAAAATTTGCTTAATTTATTTTCTAATTTTTATAGAATGTTTGTTATATTTTATTGAATCAAATTGTTATATTTTATATAATTAAATTCTTATACAGTTTTTTACCGGTGTAGAATGTCTATAACAAATGTAGTCGACACAGTCAGAATCCACTATGTTTGACATTAGCAAATAAACATATTTAGTTTATCTTATAATATATTATAGTTTTAAATCTATTCATAACACTAAACCATACATTTTTTGACAATGCAATGCCATGGGATTTGCAAATAAAAACCATTTTAAATTCAAATTATTTACCATTTATTTGTGTATTAAAAGCACTCTGTACAAAATAAATCATATTTGTATCATTAGTAATATTTGGTAATGCCTGAATTTTTATGAATAATACTAGTTTAATTACAGGCAATTTTAAAAACAAACAAATGGAGGGTTGAGTATGGAGTACATAATCTTCATGAAAACAAGGAACTTATAGAGAAGTATGCTGACAAGGCAAGGGTCCTTCGGCACAGGGATATTGTCGGGAGACCAATTGTATATATACCAGCTAAAAATCACAGTTCCAGTGACCGAAATATTGATGATATGACCAAGTTTATTGTTTACTGTTTAGTAAGTAATAATATTAATAGAAATTTATATTGATAATGCAGATTTTAAAATTTATTGGTAATGTTTCTTAAGCATTTATTTTATCTAATTATTTTATAGGAAGATGCAAGTAACAAATGTTTTGAAGAAGTTGTCGACAATTTGTGTATTGTTTTTGATCTTAGCTGCTTTACACTATCTTGTATGGATTACCCAGTACTCAAGAACTTGATATGGCTTCTTAGCAGACATTATCCAGAAAGGCTTGGAGTTTGCCTAATTATAAATGCCCCAGCCTTCTTTTCAGGATGTTGGGCAGTTATTAAAGGATGGTAAAGTATAATTGTTTATAATAGATATTTCCCATTTGTGTCACTTTCGAATCTTTTAATTTTTTGAGGTAACAGGTTTTACAGATATTATGTGTTAAGTATTTAAAGTCAATTCCAACATATTGAAGAAGGAAAATAAAAATAAATTAAACATAGTTTTCCCCTAAATGAATCCGATCTCCACCATTGCAAACGTTAACGTCATACTTTGTGCCACTGTGACACTGACATCTTATTATGATTTATATAAAAAAAATAATTTAGTATATTTCAATCCCACATCTTTTGGTATTTCTCTGAAAACACTATCTAAGGTAGAACTAACCAAAAATTATCTTTACCTGTAATAATATTTTTAGTATGAAACAATGAACTATTTTAATTTTAGATTCTTATAGAAAAATATGCTTTTAGGCTTGATGAAAACACTGCTGGAAAGGTGACCTTCGTTAATTCAGAAATGGATCTATGTCAGTTTTTGATACCAGACATTCTGCCCACCGATATGTAACTAAGGTTAAACTTGTAACCTAACTGGCTAATGTTTAACATAAAAATTAAAAACTATGTTAACTAGTCCAACTTAAATGTTTCTAATGTTATTGTTCATGTTATGTTTTGACGTAAATTTAATTACTATTGTTTACATAATTGTTCTATCTAAGTCACAAATTTTAAGAAAATATTAGTTAGTATTATGTAATAAAAATAGTTTTACTTGCATTTTTTACTATTCTAGTATGTTTTTCTTGTATTTAAATATAATGTTTATTATATGTCAAAGAAATTAGTGCTAACACCTATAACTGTGTCATAAAATATTTAAAAATCAACATTCAATACCAAAATATTGAAGCATGTTTTATCTGCGTTATCTAGTCTTATCTAAACAAGTGTTTTGTTTATATTCCCCATCACTAAGATTTCTTGCCATTTTTCAACCACCGAATTGTATAAGCTATACAATATATATTTTTAAATTTTACCCTACGAGGTACTTACATTCATTTACTCTAACATAGTATTAGTTAAACTAAGAAATGATTCATTAAATTACGTCACACGAATTTTATGATTTCTTGATTCTATCGAAGTGTGGCGATACAGTTTAGAAGTATTATAATTTGAAATTTAAATAGCAATTGCAAAGTGATGTTTGTTTATTATATTTGTCACACTTTTTCGATCCCCTTTAACGTGTTACGTAATATATGGATGATATAAAACAACTTGCTTGTTAAATCAATTACAATTGATTTTAGATATTTTTAAATATTTAATATATTAAGTTATAATACATAATATACTAATTATCAAGCTATATTCATTTTAAATATTTTACATTCCAAAATTTAACTAGATTTGCTTATTTGGAACATATGACCTTGTGGATGTTCCAAATATATAAACATTTTATAGTCCAGCTATAAAATGCTTATAAATTATAAACAAATAAAAATTTTGGCAACGCATGGTAAAATTTAACTAATAATTACTAAGAAAAGGAATTCAACTTTATATAAGTCATTACAATGTACATATTAAAATTATTAATTGTAAAAAAATAAAAATATCGTTTTTTTTCGTTACTTCAAAACAAGCATTACCAATATTGTTAAATCTAAACAGGGTAGAGCACTTAATAATTCTCAAATATAGTAATTATGGAACATTAAAATTGTCTATTACAATTTTAAATTATTTGACTAGCATTTATTTGTTTATTTTTAAAATATCAAAAGTATTAAATGAAATTCTCTAATTTCATTTGATATAAGATTTTTGTGATCCCTTGAAATACTAAATATAAAATATTAAAAATTATAGTAATAAAGATAAATTAAAAGTATACAAATCTTGTATTTATAATTACAATTACTGTAGAGAAAATCGGAAATAAAACACATTTTGTGAAATCAATCAAATTGCATTTAATTTGTGACGAAATTAGTAAAAGATCCGCTCTCTGTATCTTATAAAAATAAGACGTAACTATCACGTTGGCTTCGGTATTATCAAAAATTACGTTACACGATAAATATTGTAAAGAGAGTCGACGTAGACATGTTGTTTTGTGACGTCACACTTTAAAATAAATTATACAATTTTGAAATAATTGTCAAGTGTAAAATTTTAATATGTGACGTCACTGCGTATAGGGTATAGAGGAAGGAGTCGGGGTTTGATACATTTGTGTATGTTTCAAAAGAACTTGGGAGGGGTCAAAAAATAATCAAATCGTGTTAAATAATTTATGGTATATGGCCCCTTTTGTATAAAATAACGTAATTGTCACATGTCATAATATAAAGTTGGATAATAACAGCTTTGTTGGGACGTTTTATCAGATATTTTTAGGTGATCAAAGAAAACAATATCGTTTTTTGATATTTCTGTATTAAAAATAAATATTCAATTATTTTCAATATAAATTACGTTAAGACTTCAATCACTCAAACATACTATTAATATTAAGATTTAGTTGTAAGCGGACGATGTACGATTAAAAGTGGAAAAACTAATGAATTAAATATGGCAAGTTCACGGTAGTTTTCTTTTATATAAAAAAAAAAAAAACAAGACTGAGGCCAATCGTGGCGAAAGAGCACAAACGTGCGTTGGATTGGATTCCCACAAGAATTCTTTACCCCGCTCTTGTAACGTTGAGTTTCGCCACTCGACACGCAAAGCGAGGTACGGGTGTCTTCATAGGAACGGAGTTTCTTAACACTAGGTCCCCAGGTCTCTCTGCCTCACAGAACACATTTGCTCTGCCTACACTGCTATTTGTGAGATACAGTGTGAAGCTAAAAAAATATTTTAGTAAAATATGAAATAAAGAAGACATGTATATTTTTATATGATATATTTAATTACAAAACAGTTATGTATACAAATTATATTGCTGTACAATTCCAAAGCAAATATTTCAAAACTTATAATATTCGTAATGCATTGCTTTATGTGATTTATACATATTGTACTCATTTTTAACGACAAATAATGACAAATTATCGTAATTAGTGATTGAAATAGACTAATTATTGTATAAAATTCATTTACTACTCAAGTTTAGGTAATTATACCTAATAATAAAGCAATATTAATTTAAAAAAAAATATAGCTTACACGATCAAGTTAATACACATTACACAATAAATATAGATAATGGAAAACATTACATTTTTACAACATGATAATTAATCCGTGATATGAAAATATTTTATTGAAAATTAAAATAACTTTATTCAGTCGCAAATACTTAAAATTATATCTACATAAATTCATACGAGTAGGTTCCTACGTACACAAACAATTGGCACATTTGTGTTGCTTTGTTGTGGATCACATTCAAAGACAATGTGACAGACACAGGTGTGTCTATTATGGGGGAAGACCCAAATCGACAAATACTAGCAGATGTTCTTATTAGCATAATTTTGATTTCCCCCTAATTACAAAAATATTATTCAGCTATGTCTATAATGAGAAACTTTTCATTGTGGAGTAAGCCACGACCCAACCAACACAATAATTTACTATATTCTCTCTATCACAAACTTTTTTTTTACATCAACGCCTTATTCGGACGGCATTTACTTATCCACGTTGAAATCCAAGCTGTAGATCCAACGAACATGTGCATTATTTTACATTTAAAATTAATAATGTAGCATAATTTAAATTAAAAAAAAAACAATGTTCGATGGAGCTCCAGCATTTTAAATCGATTTCCAATGATTACACGAATGATATGCAACACTTTTAAGAAATAATCTTTAGAATATTAAACCATTTAATGTATAGTGAGTATTGACAATCTTTGACCGATCAAGGGCATAAGTAAATACTTTAAGGCTAGGTTCAGTATCCTTAACGTTTTATTGAAAAACTAACAATAAAACAAGCTTCAGCATCAAGTTTCATTTTCTAAAATATGACTAGGTTTTAATCACGTATAATTTTGTTTATGAGACGGGTGTTAAGACATATAAAAGTTGAAATATTTAAAACAAAATATGCAGATGTAAGAAACGAAATATAACGTAAATTGCAGTTATTTTTAATAATGTAAGAAATATTTTATTTAAGCCTAGTCCAGTAATAGTAATGAATTTTTAAATGTCAATAATCTTTCAAAATGTTCGTTGTTTATTTTGTACAATTCTTAACATTAGTTTGTAACACACCGCCAGATTATTATTAGATGCAGTTTTTTAATTTGGCCTTTTTTATTATTTTTAACTTGTTCTATAGTATTGTAATTGCAATCACATTTACACTAATATTATTAATTCATTTAAATCTTTGTTTTATTTTGAATATTTATTGAAATTAGTTAATATCAAATTTCAACCCCTAGAGCATAATATAGTGAAATAAAACTGAATAAATTCATTTACTTCTTGTCAGAATATAAAAAGAGGCAGATAACAAATAAAGTAAGAACCAAAACGAACGTAATACATGACGACTAGATATTAAATATATTAGTTAATTAACAATTCAAGAATAAAATTCATGTTATTAATTAATTGCAATATTTAAATGTAACTCTGGCAGTGGACGGTTTAACTGGTTGTCCATTTTATTTCGTAGATTCTGGAAGGTTGCGTTCAAATGGCATGTAAAGAAGTTTAAGAAATTAATTTGTGACTTAATAGTATGGAATGTAAAGATATCAATAGTTTATACTAAGTGATAATACTGAAAATTGTCTTTCAAAATTACACTCAATAAAAAATGAATTACTACTATTACAGTCATTGTATATTTCTGAAATGTCTCCAAAATTGGCCTTTTAAAATTGTATTTTCAGTAAATTTTAAAAGCTATTATAGTTAATTATTAAAAATATTATTTTTTAAGTTAAGCAGTCTATTTTAGTTTTACTGTAACCTTTAGAAGTTTTGATTTTTGTCCTTATCTCAATTTAGATTTAGATTACTACCGAAATATAGCTTACTAAGAATTGAATCATATAAAAGTAAATACAACAATAACAACATCCATTTGTTTATTGAAAGCAACCAGTAATATGTAATGAATACTTTTTCAATGTCTTGGCATACCTACTAAAGCGTTTCTTCTATTTTTACTATCATTATACTATGTTGACGACAAATTATAATTTATACAGGAATTATTACGAAAATGTGATCAATTTAATATTCCAAATATCGATCTGAAAGTAGATGATTGCATTATTTGTTTCTATATGATTCAATTATGAGTGTGTATGCAAATATATTGAACCACCATCGTCTAATATCATATGTTTAAATATTATTATTTTTTTAAAAAAACTACTACAAATTTTGGTTCAACATATTCGTACACCACTACACTGTCCTACTACTTTGTCCGCTAAAGTAACATTTCAATTAGTGTTTACTTTATAATCTATGTAGCTGCTGTTGTCACATGCTTGGGATTGTATTACAACAAGATGTTTCAGGAATGTTATGGTTTTATAATATTTTGTCACAGAAAAATGTTCCACATAAGTGTATTACAAATAAATTAAATAAGTATAGATTACTATACCGGGATTTTTTTCTGGATAGAAACAATTGAAGTAGCACGTAATAGTGTTTCAAAAAATCAATTCCACAGTAATTTGTTAACATTATGTTTTTTTATAAATTAATTAAAACTAAAGTGGGGTAGTTTGATAGAAGGTGCTATTCCTTCCACCTAAATTGTAAAAGTATAGCGTACACATGTAATGTATTAAAGAGGAACTTCAAAAAAATATTTAAAACAACATAAGCTAACATCAATTCACGATGATAAAAATATGGTAAAACATTAAGGCATGTAACAATAAGCTATGAAATTTATGACCTGTACAATAAAAGGGGTAATGAACCCGTAGAAGGAAAGAGGGAGGGCAGCGGTAACCTATTTGACGGAGTAAAAGAGGCGAGGGTGGGGAGGAGCATACCGCATACTGGCTAAGTGTAAACCTCTTAAATCCGTTTTTATCGTTAAAGTTAAAATATAAAATTGATATTTATTTTATTTCATATAGTAGAGAACATAAATAAATTTTCGAAGACTGTTATCAGGTTTACACTTTAAGCCGGCGACATCATCAATTTACACAGGTGATGCGGCGTGCACCCGCCGGGCGCGGGGCAATGTAGCGGTGGAGGGGGAGGGCGAGGGTGTGGGGGAGGAGGGGGCGGGGTGTAACAGCAGCAGCAAGAGACGCAGTCAATCGGCCAGCACGCTCTGCGCCACTCCGGCCAGTTCCTCTTTGAGGAGGCGGAACGACGGCCGGTCCTCGGGTGCGTGTCGCCAGCACGCTTTCATTACCTGTGGATAAAAACTAGATGTAGATGATGATGAGGATGTAGTTATTTACAAAACGAACTTACGAAATTTATATTTACGTTTGGTTTTAATATCAAAAGAAATATTTTTTTACCTTAACGTGTTTACAGATTATAGCAAGGTTAGACAGAAGGAGCTAGTATTATTATGCGTCTATTTAAGAATCATCGTATGTCGAGTAATGTAACTCATCGTTTTTGTTTAAGCAGACCGAGGACTTTTTATAAAAACATTAAAAATATCATTAAAAAACTTACATTATAAATTTCATTTAAACATCCTTTGGGTTTTTCCAGCACCTGCCCTCTCTGAACCATATCTACTACTTCAGAATTCTTCATACGACCGTACGGCACTTTGCCACATGTAAACACTTCCCACATTAGAACACCTGTAATTGAAAGTAAAGACAATTAAGCTTATTGTATTATGTAAAAAAATAACTACT
This sequence comes from Heliconius nattereri, assembly GCA_013403645.1. Taxonomy (NCBI): domain Eukaryota; kingdom Metazoa; phylum Arthropoda; class Insecta; order Lepidoptera; family Nymphalidae; genus Heliconius; species Heliconius nattereri. The sequence goes on from JAAIXI010000236.1 coordinate 5,104,283, forward strand.
TAGGAACAATTTATAAATTACGTCACACATTAAGAGGGAGTTAACCTTCCTCCTATAATTTGGAATATTTAAAAATAGAAGATGCAATGGCAATTTCAGTTTTATAATTACTAAGTTTAATTGCAAAATGTGACGTTACACTTGGTAACAAGTACGGGGGAGGGGTTATATAAAATCATGAAAACCAATACCAATAATGAAATTATATACAGTTATTTTTGGTACCGAATTTGTGAAACGAACGAATGTGAACCGAATTTGGTAGCGAACTTATGAAATTTGTTATAAAATATACAAATATCTTTTTTACTGCGCTTTGTATTAACAACATATAATAACTTTAATTAATTATATCTACTAAATAATGTATGAAATAGTCTTACCAAATGCCCAGACGTCTGATTTAGATGAGAACCGTGTATAGTTTAGTACCTCAGGGGGCGCCCATTTTATAGGAAATTTAGTACCGCCAGAACTCGTGTATTGGTCATCGAGAACATATCGCGCCAATCCAAAGTCTGCAACCTACCAACAAATATAAAAAAAATCAGTAACATGCAATCAAAATTTAACAATGTATGTCCATGTTATATAGTATTATATTCATCTAAAAATACATTTTTTTTATATCTCCTGACCTAAAGCAATAAGAGCTTTTTTGGTGCTTTGCATATTAAAATTTACTGGCTGGTTTTTATGCTTCCTTTTTCTTTTTTTGTGGTGTATGAATGTGGTGTGCAATAAAGTATAAAAATAAAATAAGATTCTGGAATTAAATTTAAATGTGTAAACATACTTTCACAACATTTTCATCGCCAACTAAACAATTTCTTGCAGCTAAATCTCGATGTATGTAGTTATGCCTTTCTAAGTACGCCATACCTTTGCAAACCTGTAAATGCATAATAAAATGATATGAGTCAAACATCAACAAAATATACTTATAAGTTGTTTTTTTACGTAGAAGAAGCATATGAAAAAATACAACATAATAGTTTTTTTCTTTAAGTTTTATGTTGAGGAAACGTAGTGTTATAATATGGCGTTCCCAACTTCCCGCTTAATCAATTGCTCTCAACCAGAATGTGTAATTTATATACCTACATAGACAATCTACACAACACTAAAGTAGGACCCGACGGTAAGTAGACGCTGTATCAGTTTGTATATATATAACACAAAGGGACCGAACTCCACTAGTACATCCGCTAGTGACTCGTGCCTGAGTTGACAACCTTCATAAAGTATTTATCGGGCTAGCTCTAATATTTCCTGGCGTGTACCTGTATGCACATGTCGAGCAGCACGGCTGGCCCGAGCTGGTCGGGCGCGGTGCGGCGCAGGTAGTTGAAGAGGGAGCCGTGCCTCATGTACTCCGTCACGATGTAGATGGGCCGGTGCTTGCTGCACACGCCGTACAGCTGCACCAGGTTCTGGTGTTGCAGTTTGCTGTTAGTTAAAAATGTAGTGTTGATTAGTAAAGAGGTTACAATAGATTTTGATCTATAAAGAATTATTCTTTATTAGAATCATGCTTTCAGATTATGTAAATGTTTTTTAAGATAAAATCTAATAGAAAAAAATCTTAACAGTAAACGGCCCTGTACAAGTTTATTTCAACGATGTTTATATGCATAACAGGCTGTCGTGATGCAGCGGCACTGTCTGACGTAATCACGATGTTAGATTCCGACTGGACGGAATGTTTTTATTTATTTACTACAAGTTAGAGGATATCTACGAGGGATATAGCACTTACGTCATAACTTTAGCTTCATCAATAAAATCGTCCTCAGACATGGTGCCCTCCTTCATCATCTTGACGGCGGTGTCGATGCGGCCGCACCATCGTCCGCGGCGCACGACGCCGAACTGCCCCGCGCCCAGCTCTTCCAGTAACACTAGCTCGCCGGGGTCTATCTCCCATTTGTCTGTTTATAAATTTTTCAATTTAAATTTATTTTAACACATACTATCTGTACATATGTAATAAATATTTAAATATATATTTTATCCGCTATTTTGCTTGTGATAGTTGATTAAAATAGTCAACGCTTAACAATTTATACAATGGTTTCGAACGTATAGAAACTGGAGATCCTATCCTGCTATGCAGAATAAGTGGTGAAAATGAAAAAAAAAATACAAACCGTGAGACAACCCAGCAGTGGGCGGTGCCGGTCGATCGCAAGGCGTGGTCTTCAATCTCGAGCACAGTCCACCGCTGTTGTGCTTGTGGTAGTTGATGAGATCGGGTATACTGGCGCAGCAGTGCTTGTCGGAGAGATAGAACTCTCCGNTTTAAATTTATTTTAATACATACTATCTGTACAGATGTAATAAATATTTAAATATATATTTTATCCGCTATTTTGCTTGTGATAGTTGATTAAAATAGTCGACGCTTAACAATTTATACAATGGTTTCGAACGTATAGAAACTGGAGATCCTATCCTGCTATGCAGAATAAGTGGCGAAAATGAAAGAAAAATACAAACCGTGAGACAACCCAGCAGTGGGCGGTGCCGGTCGATCGCAAGGCGTGGTCTTCAATCTCGAGCACAGTCCACCGCTGTTGTGCTTGTGGTAGTTGATGAGATCGGGTATACTGGCGCAGCAGTGCTTGTCGGAGAGATAGAACTCTCCGCGAGTATTCTGCTTTATGTGGTAGTGCTTTGTTTGAGGATGGTTTCTGTGAAAAAGGTAATGTTATATGTAAGTTATAATGTGTCCACTGTATAATAGATGAGATTAAAAATGTGCAAAGCATGTGAAAATTGGGTCAGGTGGACCCAAAAATGATAATTCCATACAAACAGTACTCACACTTTGGTATATAAAGAGAGTGTGTACATTCCTTTAGTGGAAGAGTTGCGTACCACAAAACAACCCTCTTTGTCCTCTTGCTTGAGTACTGACTCGGCGCGTTGCCGCGACATTTCACCAACGTACCATCTGGAAAGTGAGTCGGTCGGGAAAATTAATATAATACTGAACGATTATTTATAATTGTCGAAAATATTCGTTACAGCGACCCAAACGCGGCTTTGCCTGCTTAAGCTTATTGCTATAATATAGCTAAATATTATTATTTGCTATGTTTTATTCTAATATATAAGCTATAATACTGTGTAAAGTTTCACCTAAACCTAAGTCTAGTCTAAATCTAGTCCAATAGTTTGCTTGATAGTAGAACAAACATCCATACTCACAAACTGATATATATGCATAATATGTGTGTTTCCTTGTAACAAGTAATTTGGAGTTATTATGTATACAGCTTGTCTTATGTTTGAAAAAAGATAAAGCGAAGCATTCTATGTTAATCTATAATATAAAGTTAATATATGTTAATTTTATAAATTCTTTCTTAATAATATATTAATTTTATTTTATAATCGTAAAAAAATCAAGTTTTTGTTACATTATCTTTGTCCTAACCTTATAAATAGTTGAAAGAAAATTTAAAATGTATTCCGCTGTATGGAACTTTAACTACAATATTTATGTTAAGCTTTTCTTCACAATGAATAAATTTCTTTGTATAGTTACAGGTAAAGGTGATGTTTAAGGGAAATGTAATTTGGGCGAGGAATTAAAGTCGTATCCCATTAGCACAGTAGGGATTAAATTCATAAATTCAGCCATCAAAGGAAGACGCAATGAATATTAATGTAGGCGTGACATCCTTTTTAAGAATACGTTTCATTAACGATACAAAAATAACAGTAGTAAGATAAATTTTGAACTTTTCCACATTTAACATGTAATTTTAAATTTTTTGTCACAGAAAATGTGCAAAAACAGGTAGTTCTTAAATTATTTAGAAATATACATTTTTACGTTTTGTGCTATAACAATAACATACCAAGGTCGCCAAATTCCAATGAACTGTGGCCTTCCAAAACCACAATAGACTTTTTGTGTACTAATTTAGTAAAATACTTGTTATATTTCTAATTTTGATAACTCGTCAAAAACAGTAATACTGTTTTGAATTATATTTTTAACGTTGTAGTGTTCACTTGTCATATTTACCGATAATAATATGATGTGTCTTATTTATCTGTAATATACCTTAGCAAGTATGCTATGGTAAAATTGGTATTTGATAATCAGCCATGTTTGTGGCTAAATTGTATAAAGACGGTATTTATTTGGGCTCCTAAATACTCAGGCACTGTTCCAAGCTTAATAGTATAAGTATTAAGTTTATAAAAATACTTTAGCTTAAATATATCTCTTTCAAAAAGAGTATTTAGAATTTAAATACCGAAGATAACAGAACTGTTTGTTGTAACAAAAAGAGTTCAAGAGTTTTTTAAGAACTATTCTATTCATAGGCTGGTAGGAGCATTGATTGACCTTGATATTACATTACTAAAAATATCAACTAGCTTCGTAAAAATATATTTTATAACAAGTTGAAAATGTGGTTTTATATTTTCACGTAAAAAATATTTGTTTTTAATGTGTTCATAATCTTTTGTCACATTTACATTAAAATAAAGTAACAACTAATTAAATAATAATTTAAATTATAATTAAAGTCAAATAATATGAAGACCTATCTTTTGAATGTTGTAAAGGAAGTTGTTGTGAGTAATTGTATTACACATTTATCAGTAATAAAAAGGAAATTAACATTAAAAAAGTTTTTTGATAAAATATAGAACTACAAAATCAACACTGTTAAAAGACTAGTCAAGAGTCAACCCTAATTGCTAGTGTAGATACACTGTAGGTATACCTACCTAACTCAGAAATTAAAAAATGTTATTTTATATAATAACAAAATTTACTCTATGGGGCCAGTGATCGTGGCGCAGAGGCAACGCGAGAGTCTGTGGGTTCGACTCCACTCGAGGAAATGAAATATTCACTTTCATTCGTTCATTTATTCGCTCTGGTGGAGAAGCAAAGAGCGGCGTTGAGTTAACCACTCAACACGCACAATGTCCAAAATTCGAAGGAAAATGGGAGGCAGGAAGCCTAGTGTTAAGATACTCCGCTGACTTGAAAATTATTTTTGTTTTCTTCAGTTTTACGCTATATCCCCCATGTAGGCGGACAGGTTTTCCGTTCGAATCCGAAACTCTCTGTGTACACTCGTAGATACAGTATGTTGTCTCCGCCCACTTTGTTTTATGCGCTATACGTCACGCTATAAAAAATATATCAACTGACGTAATATTCACGTCATACACGTAATAGCTATTATAATATTATATTCTAAAGCAATTATTTGAATAAATGTTTAAATAATTACATTTAAAGAGTACTTACTCATATTTTTGTAGTCCTATTGTCTCTTTTTCCTTAACATAATTACTTGGAATGTAACCAACAGATCTGAAAAAAAAAATTAGATTTACTAATTACTTTTTTGTAGTTTCAGGCTATATTCCACATATAGAAAAGTAGGCAGAGATAAACGTAATGTTCAAACTTCGTTCTATTACTCGGTTGTAACAGACATTGTCGAGACATGCATGGCACGTTGGGCAAATAGTAATAATTCCATTACCAGAGTGGGGATCGAACCAACGACCATCAGTTAGTCGCTGACCCACGCCGCATTCTCTCAATTTATATTATAATACATTTTTAAAATTAATTTAATTTGACAAACTATACTTATCAAGTCAAATTAAGATAAGTATAGTTTATAGTTTAAGAAATGAAGTGAATCATTAAGGTACATTTAAATTGAAATCCATATAAGCAACAAATTTATAGATATTTAGTAAAAATATTTAAAAGCCCAATTGACATACCCATTTTCATCTTTCACTTTCCACCAGTGTTCCTGTGAATCATCTATGACTTCATACTCGGCGCCCTTAAAACATATACTTCAAATTATTCATTTAATATACAGACAGTGTAGACACTCTGGTTAGAGGGAACTCCCCGATTAACACTTGCGTTCTTCACTTTCCGTCGAATTCTTCAGTTTCTTCAGTGGCGAAACTCAACGCTGTGCTTTGACTCGTTGCCAGAGAAAGAGAATCGAACCCACAAGCGTCACAATTACAGTCGCGCGGTGACCCTACGCCACGACGGCCTCATACTTTAGATAACTACACAGAATAAATTTAACGGTAGCCTTAGCACGGATTATAGATTTAAATAATAACTGTTAAAATTCATCACTCAAGGTTACCTGCATACAATACTAACATAGTAACTACAAAACAAACAAAGTATTTAAATGCATGTTGTTAATTTATAACGTACAATATATAATATAATCTTGAAAATATATAAAAATGTTGTAGACAAAATAAACAATCATTATAAATATGTAACTTTAAATTAATGTATAGATTTTTTTAAACATTATTTTACTATTGTCATTTGAAGAGAAAAATATAGAAAATCATACCTTTTCCAAAGACAAATCGCCACTTTCGATAGCTTTAAAAGGATATAAAGCTACTACAACTTTGGTCCTTTGTTTCTCCTAAAATAAAAACATATCATTAATCATTAACACAATTCTTTTAGACATAGAAAATGCTTAAAATACTTAAAATATTCGGACTTCTTCCAATAATGTTTGCGATCATTATTTCATACTAAAATATGTAAATTGGATATCGATGGATGCTCACTTAAGGTAAATACTCAAACAGTATACTTCAGTAGAGCATCTTTTGATATTTCAATTTTGACATGAATAGTGATATACGAGTATGTACATATTAAACTCAAATATTTATCTTGTTTTAAATTTAGTATAAAATACAAATTGTGAAAAAATATTCTTGAGTTAAAAAAAATTAATGTAGAATTAATAAATATATATCTTAGTTCGCTCAAAGTATTTATGTCAAAAAAAGCTCATGGATAGAGCTCAAGAAAAGCTTTTTGAATATAATATTGAAAATATTATAAAAAACAAATTTGATAAAATTGTTAATCCATTTCATTTGCCATTAAATTGAACGTGCATGTGGTCAAACACGCTACATGTTATTTTTATACCAAATTTCAGTCTCGTCTCGGATTTCGTTTAAACCAGATCAAGTTACTATATTCAATTCACACTACATTTTTATTAAAATAATGTAAAATAATTTTTATAAGCAGTAATTATGTATGTATCTACATACATACATACATACATAATATAACTAGTTACCTTAGGTTTAGCTGAAGGAGTCCCTGGCGCCACTCCTCCTCCCCCCGGCATCGTGACTGCTGCCGTGACAGCTGTTTAAAGAATATTTTTTTTATAGTGAGAGTATTTGAGGCTCCCGAACAAGAGCGCGACTGTAAGCGAGACGAGAGGTTGTAGATTCAATTCCCACTCGAGAGAATGAAATATTTAGTATTTTCATCTTCTCGCTCTGGTAATGAGGCAAAGAGCAGCGTTGAATTCCGCCTCTCAACACGTAATACCTCGAAAATTCTAAGGAAAGTGAGGAACTGTCTTAACACTAGATCCCATGTACCCTTTGAAGCCAAGAAAAGCTTAACTCATAAATTGCTTAGACTGCTGAACCAAATATGTGGAAAATGTTTTATATTTTAATTAATAATATCTTATATAAACTGTACAACTGGTAAAAACATTTTATACTGTAGTACGTGTATATTTCTTTAAGCTAAATACACAATTTTTGTTGGCTGAAACATAATGTATTTTACAATACAATGTAAAATATAAAAACACGGGGCGTTGTTTCATTTAAAGAAAATTTTAATGAGGTCAGCGGAACGGCCCGCTTTATGAGTTTTCTTTTATTTTACTTATGTTACTGTGTCAATGAGTCAAGAGTCACTGCCCCTAAACTTGTGTCATATTTTTGTCTGGCTTTCAATAAAAAAAATCATAAAAAATATGCAGGACCGACATAACAAAATTACTGCATTATGAATAGATAGATAGATTTGTGAAAAGCTACTTTTACATGTCGCAAATTTATTCTTTACTGTTAATCAAATAACGCAAATATCCAAAAAAACGGAACTATCGTTTTAACTTAATTATAATAAATTCGACTACTTGTGGAAAATACTATTTAAATTTAAGACTGACATTGAAATTCAATTTAAGTTACTGTTATATATATTTCCGTTTCCTGTCAATATGCAAATGTGACGAGGAAGGTGCGCTGCGTCACATCCTGTCGGTCACAAAACACTTATTTCACGACTTATGCACAATTTTATTGACTTTTGGAAAATTAATATCCAATAAAATATTAATGTCCGTTTTCAATAAACATGTTTACACTATTAATTACTAAGTTATATTTTTTAATAAAACGAATGATAGGTTATTATTGTTTTTGTGTGATTATTAATTCAGTGTAAGAGCAGGTAAACAGTGCAAAGATATCAGAGGGTACATCTCAGACTTGGACCAAAGTTAGAATTATTTATTAATTGTCGAAGAAACATTTGCGTGACAGTAAAGTGCTTATTAAAAAGGTATAAAGAGTGTTTGTTTAACTTAACTATATAGAATATTTTACAATAATACGCCTAGAAGGGCTTCCTTGAAAATGTTTTATATTATATTACAACGTATGTGATATCGATTAGTTATTAAAAAATATTTTAATACAAAAATAAATACGCAAAGTATCAAAAACACTGACTAAAAGTGTAGGCTTTATTACGACACCTACTGCAATGAATAGTAGAGAAAGTGAAATTTACCATTAACTTTTACTATGTGGGCATTTAATCAATATAGCTTTTAAGAATAATTAGAATACTTTAAGTATCTTGAATTATCTCTATTATTCCAGAACTATTTGATCTGATATTTTAAATGTCAAATTTTAGGTTTAAATTGAAAGACTTCATAAAAATATACTTTTAGGATCTCACATTGCAAAAACATAATACAGTTGCAAATCACGGCGAACGGTCACAAAAAAACGCGGAAGTTCAATTTCAACGAAAATTTTCCATATATGAATACGATCACTATCCACTATCCACTATATAATATATAATATTAACGAAATCCGAAGCACTGTGGGTTACACAAACGCATAATATTACACCTGAGCCAGACAAGAAAGTGATTGCAGCGAGTGAACGCAAACGCAACCGGTGGCATCGAGGCCACAAAAAAAAGGTCACTCCAAAAATTTACCCTCTAAGGCTGGAAGGAACGACGACAGCGAGAGGCATGGTATCTTTGACTTCTTCTTGGTGACCATTGGTTCGTTTTCCGATTTAGTTTGTAACATGGGTAAAGGGAGAACGGGCGGACGTCCGCACGCGACACCTTCGACTGCCGACTGGCGTGTCAACGTACCGTGTCCAAGCTAAAGCGAGATACACAATGGAGACTGTAGAGACAACGCTCCTGTCTCGTATCGCAAGTCTACTTGTCAATTTTTATTGAAAGTTATATAGGTACTTTTGTTTTAATAAAAAAAATAGGCAGTTCTCGAAAAAGAAAAAAAATCGTAATTTTTTTTAGGAAGATTAGAAAAAAGGACTTAAGTGAAACATATATTTAATTATATGTTATCTAATTTTTTCAGTAATTTTAGTTAAAGATCTATGTTACCATAGACCATGAACATGACCTTTTTTTTTTAAACGCAAGGCGAGTGAGAGCTGAAATGCTGAGCTGAGATGGTCGGTCGGCTTACATTTTAAGATTCGACGCGGACGCGCGCCTGCAATCACATCACATGCTTTCTCGCTTACCTTCGTGGACGACTCCATTGAAATTAATTTCGTAGAAAATATGTACATACATTTGACAAATACAATAGAACCTATTAAATTTTTTTAGGCCAGGAACATTTTCAACTGGATGAATGTTTGTTTTAAATTTTGAAATAAAAAATACAATCGAATTGATAAAACCCTTTTTTCTTACAGAAGTTGGTTAACAATTTTAACATTGACATATATTTCGGGATATATCTTATACGCAAAACTCGAGACTTATACACAATTTAATAATATTACAAAGCCAATACGCCACTCATTTCACTTTCAAATATGAAAGTGAAGAATAAAAAATGAGATCGTACGTCAATCAGGTTTTGTACCGAGAGCCACTTAACGCTATTACTCATCTTTGATTTATAATGTATCTATCTATATCTTATGTTATGTTTAACAAAAAAAGATTCTTAGTATTACCATAGAGCAATATATTGGTACATTTTATTTTAATAAAACTTGAAACCAAAATAAGCTGATTCGAAATAAAGTTTAAAAATATAAGCCTAATTACTTCGCTCGGAGAAGTATACTTAACCATGTATAAGTGAGCGAATTATAGCGTGACCTATTTATCGTAATCGGGTAAATGTGAATATGATTAAATTTATAACTGCACCATTCTACTGGAAAGAGTTACACTGCATTTGTATATTAAACAACAAACGGTCGTTTTGAACTAACATATTTAAAATGAAAACAAGGTAATATAAAAAAAAACAAGTAGATAAAATATACCTATAGAGACGCAAAATCTAAAACTAATTCTAAATTTGTTATGATCTCAGGATATATTCCAAATATATAATTTGAAACAATGATACTTCTTCGGCAAAGATCAACTACGGTTTAGTATTTTTTTATTTTATTTCAAGCCTAAGCCCTTAACTATTATTAAACTAGTACATTTAAAAATGTTCAGTACATTTATCTATTTATTGACTATTATGTATAAACATGCTGCTTACCTCGTAAATATTTTTAGCAATTCTCTAAACATGACATTGCTCTTAATATTTAAAACTTCGGTTGCTTTGACTTGTTGCATACAAGGGAAGGCCAGGTTTATAGTCAATGAGTTCACATAAACAAGTCATAAAGCGCTAGAGAAAAGCGCATATATTGGCCTATATCGCATATATCTATAGATAAAAAACGGTCAAAAAATTACGTTGTTAAAGTTGGTCTTGTTGCGTTTGTATTTATTTATTTAAATACAAAAATACAATGCCGTCCTAATACGTGACTGTGGGGTCTTATTGGAATGTAAAATAAATTATAAAAGAATTTATTTAAAGTATTTACATCCTTGGAAGCATCCTTGAGGTCAGGGGGTCCTGGACACGGGCCGTCGCAAAGGCGGCATCAGTTCCGTATTATTCAGGATTATTGTATTATAAGCAATACAGTATTTATTATGAGACTGCACCATACAGGACTTGGTTACTATTGGCACTATAATTCATCAAAAGTCAATTAATTAGACTTTGAAAGGATAAGCACAGCTTTTCGACTGCGATGTATGATTAAAAAGTTACGCAAGGCGTTATCGCAATACAGGCGTAACCTGTATCGATTGCACTCACTAAACAAGCAACATTATACTGCACGACCAATATGTGTAGCAACTAGCATACATATATTTATATATGGTATTAGTAATTCTCATTTTGGAAGCATTTTATTTTTTTCGTATATCAAATACGGTTCTATCTAATATGAAATACAGTTACTAAATTTTTCAATAATAAAGTGGAACATTTTTCGTACAAATTTTAATAAATGAATTGTCAAGACGAGTAGCGAGTATATGTTAGTAGGAAATAAATCAAATTCATAATATTTTATATTCAAATATACTTTTGCAAGCACTTTCCAATGGTCAAATAAACATAAAGTTCTCAGCAGAACTGTGTTCCTAGTTGGTGCAGTAATTGGCTCTGACAGTTCTGGCCGAACGGAAACTCGACAGCTGAAGTCAACTTTGAAAACAACGTTACAATTTAATTATTACATACGCTGGTAGCTATCCTGCATGAGATTAAATTGATATTAACTTCATATACTTTTATCAATAGTGTTTACTTATTAGTATTGTTTTAATATAACAGGTGACTCACGTAAGATATCAGTGGTCCTGTGGTCCTGCAGTATGAGCTCGAGCTCGGGCTCCGGCAGCGGCCACACGGCGGCGAGCGCGCAGCCCGGCGCCGAGCGGCGCTCCGCGTCGCAGCACGCCCAGCGGCGCGCCGCCCACACCGCCGGGTGATAGCGGCCGCGGCGGACGTTTGATATGCACACTTGAGGGATAAATATATAGGGAACCTTATAGCTTCACGCTGTACCCCGCATATAGCATGGTATGCAGAGGGAGCTTAGAGTTAAAACACCGTTGCCCACGCAGTACTCAATTTTAGAGACATATTAGTATGTTGAATGGCGGAGGTCAGCGCCGCGCTTTATCTTGTTACTAAAGCGGAGAAATAAAAATAATTTATTTCTCCGAGTGGGAATCAAGCCCACAAGTGTTGCGTTGTTGCCCACAAGACGCTGTCGCACTGCGCCACGGTCCCAATATAGTAGACAACAAGCTACTTAACAATCAATGTCTCGAAAATTGTGCGAAAAGTGGGGAATAGTGTTTTAACACTAGGTTTTCTGCCCTTTATGTTATATGCTGGACACAATATAAAGGTAATAATTAAAAGTATAGTAGGTACTACAAGTAAATAATAATTTATTTACCGACTAATAAGACAAAATATATTAGTCAGTAAATAGATTCTTTAGTTATATCTAAATGTAGAATAAGAGATTTATGATTGCTTGTATAGCAAATTGTATGATGAATTTGTTACATTTCCGTTCACCAATGAAAACAACACGCAATGGAATATTTTTTTACTATAATAAAATTCAACAACACATATCAATATTTTACTATAATAGCACTGCCTTAATTTAAATATTTTAAAATATGAAAACTTATTAAAAGCACCTCGTAATAATTTTCAATCAAAAAAAAATAAATAGGAAAATATTAAAATGTAGCACTCACGACCACCACAGGATTCGACGTTGCACATGTACATGTCAGTACTGTGCATCTAGTGTACCTGGTATACAGGGTGCGCTCGAGCGACGCCTGCGGTCTATTGCAATATTTCGAAACCGCAACGGCTGATAGCGCGTCGCGACACAATCGAAAGGGATTTATTTATATTGAAAGTAATAAGATTACCTGAGACCAGTCGGGGGCACAAAGTGTGACTGTAAACGCAACTGCTTGTGGATTCGATCCCCATTCGAAGAAATGAAATAATTATTAAAAACCTCCAGAATTCGGCGGAAATTTGGAAACGGAGTGGGTTAACACTAGGTTCCCTCTGCCTACCCTGCAGTTTGCGAGATACTGATTTCATTTAGATTTAATTCTTAATAAGTTTACCAGTGGAGTCCGTAAAACCTACCAGTTCTAACCTCGTGGATCCAATTCAATCGCTCACTGTGCTCCCTCGACACGAGGTAGAGTGTGTAGTCTGTGTTCTGTTCCGTGTAGCCCACCTGATTCAAATATTTTAGCCTATTAGTATCAAGAAGCAATGGCGTTGGAAGGGATGGCGCCGAATGGGCTGTGCCCACCCCAGAATAGTCTGACGCCCATTCCATAATTTTTACTTAAAAATTAAAAAACAATATTTACACGAACATATCTGTGCAAAGCTAAAGTAAAGTACGGATATAATACAAAAGTAACTAATTATCCATTTCAAAAGAATACTACATTTAAGTAACGAATGAGTCTCAGATTCCGAAGCACAGTTATACAGACGTATCCATAACAGCCTTCTCCAGAAAGAAAAGGCACAAAACAAAAAGCAGACATACATACACACATATTCGTAGTACCTAAAGCACGAGACACGGTATTTTATATGGAAGTTTTACCTGGAACGGATATCTGTAGGCAGGACTCTCGTTGTCGTCCAATATTTGCTTACTTAACTCTCCTAGCTGTGCTTGCTCCACCGTGTGAATAGCATCCGTCGGTATTCGTCCGCGTTCTTTACGCTTCTGAAACAAAGATTAATTTATTTTTGAAAAGACAAATGAAACTGTTATGAAAAGAGGCGACTATAAAGTGTTTTGTTTTTTTTTTAGTATCACTACAAAAGAAACTCTATACATTTAATTAATTGTGGAGAAAAAAAAGGAAGAACTAACTCTATATATTTGTAACATGAAGTGACTAATAAATTTGGTTTTGATTTAAATCTTTCTTCTATTTATTTTATACTCCAAAGTCCAGTCGTTATAGAATAGTTCTTTATATGTAGACAACTTAAAAAATTGTATATAAATTATAAAATAATTACCAATTTAGAAACATATACAATACTAATATTAAATATGTGTAATTTAACAAAAAAATATCTAATAAAACATAATATTTGGTTGACTTTAAATGACTCAATCAAATGCTACCACAGCTCAGTAATGGAGCGCAAGAGGATTTCCGATCGGGGAGGCGATTGATAAAATAACAGGAAACCGACTTGATCCGATTGCAGCGGTAGAGTCCGATACCGCCATAGTATTGCTGATAAACAGGCTGTTGACCATAAATGTGTTTATTAGCATAACGGTTGTTATCTAATGGTAGCCTATTAAAATATCGTTTATCTAAATTAGTATCAAATATTGTAAAAAAATCTCAAACAAGCGATTTTTTAAAAATCTGTTTTATAATATACTAGCGGACGCGCGCAGCTTCGCTTGCTTTTTTAGGGGTATATTCTAATAAACCATAAAACACGTTTTGAATGAAATATTTTTAAAACTCTAAATATTAAGTTTTATAAAAAATGGTGGCCATTTAAAGATTTTTCCATACAAACTTTCTACCCCTTATTTGTACCCTTTGGAGGTGTATTCTAAAAAACCACGAAACACATGTTCAATGAAATCTATTTAAGTCTGAATTTCAAATTTTATAAGAATCGGTGGCGATTTAAAAAAAATCCATATAAACTTTCAAACCCTATTTCAACCCTTTAGGGTTAAAATTTTTCAAAATCCCTTAGTGGATGTCCAGATTACGAAAGTAAGCATCTGCCCAAATTTCACGTTTCTACGCACAGCGGTTACGGCTGTGCGTGCGTCTTACCTCAGTCAGTGAGGACAAGTCCTTTTATATATATAGATTACTAATGAACATTAGCACAAAATAAAACTAGTTTTTGTAATTAACAAATATGTTATGATTATTTTTCTCAGTTATACAAAAAAATGTATTAATTTTAGTTTCTAAAAATATTATTGCCTTTTAATTTTGCATGCAGACGTATAAAAAAAGAGCAAAATAAAGCATTATTTAAGGTGAATGTGTTGTAGTGGTATACAGTTCGTGTATCACAGTGGAGGGAGCTTTTTACAAACAATTAAAAAGTGGCAAAGTGCTCTTCGTTTAAACCGCTCCCCGAGGGACCGCAGGGGCCACGGCGTGACTGCACATACATTAGGGACGAGGGTAGCTCGCCCTTCATCGTAACTAGTGATCGAAGTGCGTAACAATATTTAATAATCACCTACAAATTAAAAATCTGTTTTGAAACTAAGAAACGGAAATAATAATAAGAAAATATATTAATCTTAAGTTCAAATATATTAATTAGTAAGTAAAGTACATATTATAAAAAATCTACCGGTTTTTTTATCATTCTCGCAAATGTGAAGACTGAAGATGAATTAAAAAAACCCATAAAAACATGAATACGGTTATGTATTATAAAGAAACTTTTTGAATTTCGCTTTTTAAATATAGACATGTCTTAGTTTTAGATAGCCAAGGTTATGCCTACTTGTCTATGTTGTTTACTACCACTATTCTTTATATAGACATATTTGTCTGCATAAAGAAAACCACCTCTAAATTTCTGAAGCTTTTAGCAAGTCAACAAAAAGTTCATTAAAATTTTTAAACTCTTATGGATTTTCACATGTGTTAAAAGGCATTCATATCATAAATCAGATATATGTATTTTTTTAATTAATTATTTTAAAAACTCTAACAAATACTTATAAAAACGCATGATAACGATGAAAAGCAAAAAAAACTGCTTCTGTACGTTTAAATTTTCAAATCCAAAATTTTCAAATCACATATAATAATTTCATATCCAATGGCCCACTTAATATTTAAATATGTTTATTGAATAGAGTTAAGCTATATGTCCAATATGCTTAAACGTTTATGTCTACAATAACAACAATATTATTGTGAAAAACAATTCATACAAAAACTTGATAGCACTATATGACCTAGTACACAGATGGCTGAAGAAGGGCAATTAATTGGTGATTTTAAAATATAAGCGCATTCTCAAACACTATCTTTAAAGATATCCATAAAGCTAAATCAAAAATAAACAACACACATTACGGTCAATTAATTCTTAAGAATGTAGACCATTTTCGGAATCGTATCTATAAAAACCGTTCTGCGTAGGTGGCGTAGATAAATGAGCAAGCAACCTTACATTTTATAAAAATATTAAAAACATCACATTTAGATAAACCTAAAGAACAGATAAAAAGGATAATATAATTTAATATAAGTAAAAAACGCTAATATTTCATAGAATATGTTTTTGCAACTAATTAAATAATATTACCTTATAGAGGAAGAGGTTAACGGTCGAACGGCAGGCGGTGCAGGACTGCCGGGTGCCGCTCGGGATGGCAGACACGCCCAAATCGCGCATGCGTCTACTTACCCTCTTTCAGAATATTAGAAACTCATTGTGGGGTCTCAAAGACGTATCTCAAAATTACACTTCCAATGATGAAAATAGTACAAGAGTTTTTGTATTAATCATTGGACTAGTTCAAAAAGAGTAGTAATTCCTCTTCAAACGAATAAACGTAGTTTTTGTATATTAAACTATATTTCATTAATTATTGAGTTGTAGCTTGCTAAATGAAGTTTCATTTGCGTCCACACTGAACTTCGTATTTTCCCGTTCCCACAGAAGATCGGGACATCCTCCTTTAGCTCCCTTCCATTCTATAAGGATCCTACCAAATTTCAGCTTTAATTGGTCAGTGGTTTTAGCTATGATTAGGATGACATGTTTATCTAAAGTATTCGTATTCGTTTAGACATATTTTAATCGACAATCATATTAATAGTTTTTAAAAACAGGCAATACTTAGTCAACATGGTTGCCTATTTCGATTTTTAGAAATATAAAAAATGCGAGTCAGACTCGCCCATATTTCGGCCGGATTTCGAAAAATATCAGGATAGATCAACGGAAAATCTAAGATATAAAAGTTTACCAACTTAAGTGTGCGGGCTTTTGTATGTACTTTCTGTATGAAATTAACTACAAACATAATTTTGTATGTATTGCCTTTTTCCTGTAATATTAACATAAATATATATTTTCGGACTTTTTCCTTAAATTAGACTGTATGTTATCACAGAATAACTTAATATAAGTTTTTCTGTGCTTCAAGGGACCGTAAACCTATGTAACCTATGATTTGACAACAGCTTAATACCACACGATCTTGAGATAAACTGTCTTGACAGACGAACAGACCGAAGAACAAAAAAGTGAGCCTATAAGGGTTCCGTTTTTTTGACGCGTAGTACTTAGAATAAACTAAGACTAGTGACTCTAAATATACCTGAAGTTTTTTTGATTTTATCAAAAATTATCGAATACTGCTAAAGCTACAACAACCTAAAGTACAAATTCGGTAAACTAAAGTATTAGGCATACCTTTAAGGCATTATAAGTTTATAAAGTAACAGTAAGTGACAATACAGATAACAGAAGGCTATTTACAATAGCCACTGTTCACCACAGCTAAACTACAAACCATATTTCAATTTATGAAAAATAATGTCAACTAGACTATACTATTCTGGTAGGTAATTCAATACTTGATGTGAGATCACTGACTTTTCGAACAAAATTGATGAGCAATTAAGTTCATTTAATAACCAGTACCCAGTCCTTACCCCAGAGCGCATTTACAAAAAAGAAATAGTTTCAATATAATTATTATAGTATCCGTTATCTCATAGAAAACTTTAATTTTTTTGATTACATAATGTAAACAATAATAAAATCAGTATATATATAAACAAAATACCACTCACCTTTTAAGATTTTAAATCCTTTTACTTAATGGTAGCATAAAAAAATTATACTGTCAATATTAATATAGTAATAATTAAATCAAATAAGCTTCACACTGTATCCCGCATGCAGCAGGGTAGACAGAGGGAACCTAGTGTTTAGACACCCTGTTTCTCACCCTGACACCCTGTTCCGCTGTTGGTTTGATTCCCACTTAAGTGAAAAAATATATATTAAAATTATTTTCATTTCCAGTATAAATTATTATATAATCTGGTATAATTTCCGGTATTAAGTGAAATGTGGAACAAAGTGTGTTAACACTAGGTGCCCTCTGCCAATGTTATGGCTATGTGATAAAAACAGCTTTTTAAAAAAATTGTCATTATGGAGAATTAATGCATTTATGATGCATTTTGATGTATTGAAAGTAAAAATAAAACACATCATCAACACAGCCAAATAAATAATGTAAAAATATTAAAAAGGTAACAATTAGTCTTACCTGGCCATAAGAGTCATAATATATAAGTGCTTTTCTTGTTAGCACAAACCAACGCTCCTTATAATTGACTGGCGTAAAAATCTTCTTATTTTGCGACCTCTTTATCATTAAACCTTCACGTATTACCTCCGCATCTTCTTCACTGCCAGCCATGTTCCCTAAAATGTTATTGTTATTACCACGAAAATAATTTATACATAACAAATGCAATTTATACATAACAAATGCAATAATAAAAATATTCATAGAAATGAAATTATTAAAGTTATGATTCATTCAACATAACAAACGAAATAGACCGGTTAATAGAAATAAAATAAAAATATTGATATCTACTATGCACTATTATAAAAATTACAGTACATACCTGTTTTACATTAAGATCAACATAATATATTCCGCACTTTGATAAGTCCAATTAGTTAAAACCTTTTATTTGTTTAATATCATAAAAATACATAACTTTATGTAATTTTTTAAAAGTTTTAAACTTTATTGTAAACTCAAAGTTCCTCACATATAATACATAAGTGACAAAACAAGTATAGACAAGATATTTTCAAAAAAGCTGGTTCTTCACTTACCTACTGTCATTAATACAGCTGTCCGTAGGTAAATAATTCTGAATTATAAGAACAACATAATTCTATTACTTTAATAGTAATTTCAAGCAAAAATTTATTGCATTTATTTTTATATTAAATTTTTATTGCTATATACAGAAAATTTTACTATTTCTGTATTTCTCAAATAAAATCACGTTATAAAATATAAATTATTACAAAATTAACAACTAAAAGACAAGAATAATAGTACATTGAGATAGAATACAATAGTTTTAATGTGCAGTATATTTGAAATTACTAAGTCTAAATTGAAAGTAATATTTCTAAATAGTGAAACGCGCTTTTGCTCGCTTGATCTATATAATTATTAATTACTTAAAAGTAAAGTGGGGTGAATAGGTTGATATCCCCTTGATAGAGGTGAATATACCAAGAAAGTTAATTTTCAATAATAAATCTACTGTTTTACTCCTTGTTAAAGGACATTTTTAATATTAGAAGAATATGAGAATATATTGACACGAACTTAAAGGAAAATAAAATAAAAAACTGTAATAATTTGTGCTCCAGAAAATTTTATATTATAGACATTATGTTTAATGATAAATAACTGCTATAATATTATGTTCATTCATCATCCAAAAATGTTTCAATCTACCCCACAGAACCGTACTAAAATTTATTTCTTGCCTTTAATCAATATTGTTAATTCACAAGCAAAACACTGGTATCAAGCGCTATATAAAGATAAAAAGCCTTGTATCAAAACAATTCATTTATGTTATGTCAAACAAACTAGTGATGCTTGTAATAAAAATCGATTTACCAAAGCTCCTGATGAAATCGATTCTAACTTTTATAATATCTAAACTATCCTGCAGGCTTCTTAAAAAAATATATATACTGGTTACTGCTGATAGGCAGCGGCATGATCAAAACACCATAGTGAAATAACAAATCAGAGTTTTTTTTACCATACATAATAATAATAATAATTAAAAATTATAGAGCTACTATAAGCGAATCTACAACAAGCTGCTTGCATTATTTTTTTTAAACGTCTTTGATCTTTATTTTGGTTTTTAACATATTTCCAACATAAACAAGGGCACTGCATAATATTATTAATAAAAGGTATAGAAGTATATAAATGTAATGTACTTTTTTATCTTAATTTTAAATCGATTATTCTGTAAGAGAGATCCGAGATAGTATTCGAAATTCTAATTGTTATATTTTGGACATCACTAACTGACTGCAGCGTAGAGTTGCAGAAATATTTTTTTAATTCAGGATTGTATACATTGTATATTTAATTTACTAGTAAACAGGAATTTGTTATTTAATGGAAGTTATTTAATTACATTTATTTTATTTTACGTTTAGAATAAAAGAATTCGACATGTCTTCAGAAACAGCTCAAGTGAGCTCATTGCCTCTGCCTCCTTTGCAGTACATAAATTTTTATACTGATGAAAATGTACGAAGAAATAGAGCTCCATTGCCCCCGAGACCAATTCATGACTCTTACCAAATGTTTGGTCATACATTTAACGCTGATGATACGATTATTCGTTCTTTGGAAAGCCAAGTATGTAATATGTACTTAAATTTTTAACTTATTTGCAATTCTCCGTTACTTGTTGTTTTGAGTATGCTGAATGCTTTTTTATTAAACAGGGTTTCAGAAGACTTTATCCAATGCATTTTGAACGGAGAAGAGAATTGAAGAAACTCAATCATTCATTGTTGGCAAATTTTTTGGACCTTTTAGATTTATTAGTGCATTGCCCTGATTCTCCAAAAAGAGCTGAGAAAGTTGAAGATCTTAGTCTTTTATTTATTCACATTCATCACCTTTTAAATGAATTTAGACCACACCAAGCAAGGGAAACACTGAGAGTAATGATGGAACTACAAAAACGCCAACGAGTGGAAACAGCTATGAGGTACATGCTTGCTACTTAACAATAACAATTCTTAACTTACCAATCTTCGTTTTTTAATTATGGTATATCTCAAATCACATTGTTGAATGTTTGGATCATACCAACTCATAAGTAGGTGTAATTACCTTATATAACACTTATTTTGAACAGATTGCTGTCTGCAATATTGTTTGCAAGAACTTTATGATGTTTTCCTTGCTACTTGTATTACCCATCCGTGTTCATTAAATATGATGCAGAATTATATCACTATCACTATGTAAGAAGTAAGAAAATGTCTATTATGCTGAATCCTATAGTTCCACGTCAGATATTCCAAATAGGCATAGAGACCTGAGTGTCAAAGCATTGAGACATCACTTGTTGAATGCCCTCAATGCTGCAAATTTAAATAATAATGTAATTTTTCTCTTACAGATTTCAAAAGCATTTAGATAAAGTCCATGATATATTGCAAAATGCTTTACAAACTTTGCCAGATCAAAATGACATAGAAAGCAATTTTAAAGTACCCACAGAGATTCTGGAACATATGGATTGCAGTACTAGTGACAGTGCCAATGCTGACCCTTGCTATGAACTCGATAGATTGATGTGTAATATTGTAGACAACATGAGATAATTTTGGATTATATAAAATTTTAACTTTGTGTTTTATTTTTTAGATATATGTATGCAACTATCTTTGCATGGACTTTTATAACCCTTATTTTAACATTTTTACAATGAAAAAAACAAAAATTTAATGTCTCTGTCGGTCTTTTTAATATTTTTTATTTATTGTTAGTCTTCACTATGTGAAGGTATTCCTAGCTTGTTATTATGTACATTGAATTATGTTAAGAAGAACATGTTATATGATATGTGGCACAACTTTTGCAAGCAATATGTTATAATATACTTATACAATATTTTTAAAAAAGTTCAACTAAGTCTGTCCAGTTTCTAATATAATATTAGCCAAAAAACAAAAGTACCTTAGTTACTCTCTAGATATTACCTTTTTATTACCTTTTTATTACCAAAAGTTAACGTGCATTTTACTTATTTAGTATTTTAACTAAATTAAATGTTTTTTTTCATTATCTAGTCCCATATAAGAAAAAAATTCTTCTCAATTTTAAAATAATCTTAAAAACAAAAGCTTTTCAAAAGAAGCCACTTTTAATAATAAAAATGACTATTTATTCTAGTGTGATACTTAAGATCGGAATATGTAGATTAACTCAATAATACATGGATATTGATTTTAGCAAAACACACTGCTTGTGCATAAGCAAAGAACTTATTAGTTTATACTAATATACCTTTTTTACACTATATGAGTTGATCAAGAACTGATTTATTTATGGCTTTTTAAATATCATCTGCCATCTTAAAATTGATTTAAGAATACTTCTCGGCAATCTTATTATGCACTATTTTCATAGAGAAGGAGAATAAAAGAAGATATTGTATTGAAATAATCATTTATTAATAACGAAGATAAATCTTGAATTCAAATTCATGGGTAGAACCTTCTTTACTTAAAAAGAAGCCCCATAAATACCTGAAAAGAATAAGAAATCGAAGCCCATAATATGACCAAATGTTACTTCAGGTGTGTCCATCTCCACCATCATCTTGAATGCTAATTTAAGTTATATGTAAAAAAAATATAAGACCATTATTTACTTACCATCAGAACTCAATCTGGCCATGTATGAACAACGAACAATGTAATTATTGGAAATATATAAAGAAATATTAAAATAATAAAGACTTAATAATACTCACAAGTGTGTCCTCACGAAGTTTGCACGTCGAGCAAGTAATAACTAATCTAATTTGTATACATAATACTTACCAAACGTTATTGTAAGAGTATACACTAATATACGAAAATTGTCAATTGTAGAAGGTTTCAGGCAGCTGCTATACTGAAAAACTCTACAATACTAATTCCAAAATTTGCTGCACATCTGGAGCAGCTATAATTAAAGTCCTACAACAAAAATCGTACGAACGAGGTATTGCAATGAAAAAAATGAAATTTGAATATGATCCATATCATATTTTTCCCTATTGTAACCCCTAAAGGTATTTTTTTAAATACATATATGCAAAATTTCCTGGAAGCTTATTCCTTGGAAAATGATTTTGCTGTTTAATTTGCATTATTTTTAATATAAGTTTATTTAATAGCGCCTTTTAAAAGGTGCTCCACTTTTCCAATTGTCCCTTCTACCGTAACTCCTTCCCCGTCCAGGGTTAGGCCCCGAGTAACGCCCGGCATTTGGCCTTGTATTATTTAATCGTGAGCTATATTTGCCCGAAGGTGGTGTATACATTTTAAGATTTCTGTCGCCACTTCGAGAACGTTTTTCGGGTGATTTTTGTTCACCATTTTCAAAAGTTATGGGACGGTGCCTCTTTGATCCTGGCGACTGTTTCTCTTTTTCTTGCGTCTCATTGGGTGGTAAAATCTGAAAAATAAAATATGTCAAAATTTCCATAACATGTTTTTATAAAAATCAATATTTGAATAAGTAACAAAAAGTAAGATTCTCCATTTTCTAATTTATCCAAAACTAATGCTCCATGCTGTTTTAGTGAACAAAGAGTATTTATTTTCTTAATATATAAATAGGTAGTTAAGCATACATCTTTCTCAGCCTTTTTGGACTGGAATGATAACTGCACTCGGCTCTTGAAGCTGGGCGGAGTTCTGAATATGTCTCTTATTAAGGTGTTGATATTTGAAGTTGTTTTCAATGCTGCTATTTTCAGTTTATTCTCCTCTGTGTTTGCCTCCTCACCTTTCTTTCCCTGTGGAAGTTAAGATCTAATATACATCTGTTTTATGTTTTAAATTATATTAAAATTGTAACTAATAGCAGTCTGTAAATGGAAGATGTGAAAAAATCTGTTATTGTGGATATTTATTAATTTAATAGAAACCTATCTAGAAAATTTTATGCTTCACTTTGTTTTACCAGAGTGGGGAAATTGAAATGGTTTTAATTTTTTCCCCAAGGCCATGCCACCATCAGCCACAGTTTAAGTAAGATAGAACACCTATAACAGAATAGAATTATAACAGTACCTGTGTAACTTCTTTTAGTTTCTTTATATATCCTTGAGTGAGTCTTGCAGTGTATTGTAATCTGAGACGCAATGATTTTAGTCGTGCAGCATCAGCTCCTAGGGCTTCAGGAGCTTTCCTGCATAAAGAGTGAAGGGCAAATAATGCACATTCTACATGTGAAAATTGTAAAGAAGGCGCCATCTTAGCATCATCAGGTTTATTTTCACTTTCTTCTTTGGTTGCATTTTCTTCTTCGGTGGGTGCCTCTGGTAAATAATTCTAAAAAAATTTTAAAAACATGTATTTAGAATATTTTTAGGTTTCTTAAGTTTTGACACAAAGTTATTTTTAATTTTCTTAGTTTTTAGGATATTCATGTAATAAACTAAGTTCAAGGTTGCTCTGCAACAGGCCATGACACTGAAATAGAAGAGAGCTGGCCAATTAGCAAGAAGTTACAAGGATAATATGTGGACACTACTAACAAAAAAGTGTCTTGGCCCTTCCACAAAAACATTGTGCATGAGATAACTACAATAGTGTAAATGTATCTTGCATATAGTAGAGAAATCAGAAAGATTATAGTGCCTTACACTGCATTCTCTACTTCAGTAATGGAACTCAATGAAATGAAAATATTGCACTCCCCCTGAATGTCAATCAAACTCACAACCAACCCATTAGTCCTGCTGTTCTGCACTCACTGTACTGCTATGACCTCAAACATACAATAACATTACATAAATTGTAATAGAACTTACCAGTAGCACATCATAAACTATATTAATTTTATCTTCCACTTTTTCCAATTCACCACAATGTTCAGTAATTTCAGCAAAAGTCTTTAAAAGTTCCAATTTCAGATCAGTTCCCCCACCTGTAGCAGCAATGTCATTCCATTTTTGGAGAACATGGTCACAGAATATATTTACAAATTGTGTGGAATCCACTTGAGCCTGAAATTATAAAAATATAAACATGATAGTAGATCAGATCATGAGAGTAGATTTATAATGTTACAAACATGAAGTAAAGAGAAAAAGGTTGGGCACAAATCATAATCTGAACTCTTTTATTATAACAAAATTTTTAAATAAGGAACCTAATGTTTGTTATATAGTTATTATAAAGTTATATTTTAAAAGACCAATTCAAATAGTTGTAGATTCTTGTTTTAATGGAATCAATTAATTTATTTTTATCAATTTTGACAGTGCAAAATTGCTTCATCACTATCTTCATATCAGTTATTCAAAACTACTTACAATGGTCTAATAGAATAAAGAATATTTAGAATTTATATAGTAGTATACTATATTTATAATTGAAAAATATTTAGTATAAAACTGTACTCACTGTAATAATCATAATGGTTTGTGTTACTTTTAGATCAAAATAAAGTACATACCGTAAAAAATGGCAAAGCATGTTGAGTGCATTGAATTAATCTGTCGACATATTCTGGATCCTCTGGATGCCAATCTTCAGGTGTAAACGCCAATGCTGCTATGAGTTGAGTTAGCTCCTTCTTTCCTGCTGGAGTTTTCCCCAATCTTGACCATGTCAATAAATCCATTATATGTTCAAATTCTTCAGCAACAGAATCCTAAAAATTATATATTTATTAAAAATATTTACATACTAAACTTAATCCTTTTCAACAAATCCACATTCACTCATACATTGAGTGGCTAATGTTAATCTGCCGCATTAAGTTTCAATGTTAGACTTCAACAAAATCTTCAAAAAGTATTATTTCAATTATTAATTAAAACAGTAAAATGTTAATTAATTAAAAACATTATTTCAGTTATAATATAATGAATACTGTACAATGCTTTAATTCAATATAAATATCTATTATGTTCTTTGATTATGGCAATCCGAATGTGGCAGTTGAGCACTATTCACATAATGATAATGTCACACTGTATGGAGACCGAGCATTGTATGTTGTATGGAAGTCGATGTGGATGTTGTTTGAAGATGAGGTGAATAATTTTTTTGTAGCAATTGGTTATTTGCACTACTTCTAAAAAATGATTTCTTAGAAGAATCTACATCCATAACTATTTATAGCTTGTAAGCACAAAAAATACATAACACCTTTTAGTAGACCTTACTGAATCATTGTTATCAAAGGTTCTAGCTTTTTGGTTCTTCTAGCTTTCTTAGCACTCATTTTTCAATTGAATGCATAATCTTCGATTTAACAATAACACACTGCTCCTTAATCTAGAATTTTAAAAAACATACTGTACCTGTAGTATTTTCTTTCCTTCGGCTATAATAAGGTCTTCAGCTTCTTTATCAATGATTTCTCTTCCTAATATTTTGACTTTAGTCGCTAAAAACTTTATACATCTTTCTCTGACTACTTCATTAGGCACTTCACTATCAGTACTTTGGTGAATTTGTGAAAAAAGACCTGTTAATGTACCTTTAGGGTCATTTTTAAGGATTGTCACTAAAGAATTTGTGACAATATTAATTTCAGTTACATCTTCAGATTGTAATAATTGGGCTAATATATCAGCAATCCTAGTTGTGTGTTCTTTATTATTTTTACACATTGAAGGTAAATCTTTTATAGCTTGTTTACGAATCTGAAATTTTATTGTAAATGAGATATGAAAAATTGTTTGCATAAATAAATTAGGAAGCATATAGTTAGAATGATATGTAAAATTACCGCCACGTCATCATCTTCACAGAGATCAAACTGAGCTTCAATTGCTTGATCAGCCAACTTTGGAAAACTATTAAAGAATTTTGCAATAAACTGTGATGCTAAACGTTTTTCTTTTTCGGAACCTTTAACGGCAGCAAGTATTTCCAGATATTCTTTTTCATGCTGGAAAATATAAACAATTTACTTATTTCCTACTATTCATAAAAGAACAAGTAACATAATTGTTCTGGAAAATTAGCTATTAGGTTACCTTAGAAATGTCATCCTTGGCATCAGCGAGAATGCCGTAATTTTGATACAATTTTTCTATATTATCAGAAGACATTTTAAACTTATTTTACTTCAGCTTTATAGTATGCTATAATTATTAAAATATTCACCACGCTTCGAAATATACTATTTAAGAACGCCGACGCTCACTATATCCACTTAAAAATGTTCATAGACGCTTGGAAAGTAAATGTAATAGGCAACAGATAAAACATGAATGAAATATGAATTAATATATTTCGATAGTTGTACACAGCACAGATTATAATTTATATTGGAGGTAACATCACAAAAGCGAATACGAATAACGCAAGCGAATGAGAATCGAACAACAAATAATCTTTAAAATTAACAGATTATATTTTAATTGTAAAAAATTAATGCTCTTATGCTATGAGATCTTACGGTGTACGAGATATGATAGATTTTTGTTTTATGCAAATTCATTGGATAATTTAAATGAAACTACGATAATTAATATAAAAACGCTTATTGAAGTGTCATTTACTTATTTGTTAATCAAATAGTTAAAATAAATTTATCAAATAGATCACCGGGTACAATATTAAAGAACGATACCAAACATAGTTTTGTTTATATCGATCTGGGGATCGAGCCCACAACCGCCGCGTTACAGTTACACCGTTGTGCCGCTGGGTACACATGCAACCATTAAGGCGAGAAAAATAATAAGCATAAAATACTATAATACTCTATGAACGTTCAGCTAAATGAAAAAGAACTTATTTACTTATACTCACAGATCCAAGTATCAAGCTACGCTCCAGCGTAATCATCATGTAGTCTGATGCCGTCGAGTAAGTAGGTTTATTACGAAAATATATCTTTACAGAACGTAACTACGCTTTGCATCTTTTAAATGAAAACCGTTTCTAAATTTTTCTTATTAGGCGTTTACACACATTTTTTGATGCTCACAGTTATATGGAAATTTCAAAAAATTGTTAAATCTATGTAGGTAGGTACCTAGAGGAGACCAGCTCATAATGGGTATAGGTATAAAGGTATTCAGTTCTGTTCTTAGTTTAAGTACCTAATAGAGTTATTAACTAGTTTCACTAAAAATATTAAGACAAACATCGTTTCAATTAGATAGATATTCAAATATCGTTATTTTTTTAATTATACTGTTGTAATTTTCTATTCAAAAGTATAGGTTAGTAGTATACCTCCTATAGTAGGTACCTCTTTTACTATGATAATAAACTTGTAAAATTTCTGTTGTTTATGTTATAAGAGGTATTCGGGTATCTAACCCATAGTTTTATTGTGTTTATTGTTTACCTATTGTGTTTTTTTATTAGACGATAATAAAATAATGTTAAATAAAACAGACAATGCGTTATGGAATGTGAATGTATTGGAATTGGCAATGTTAATAATTGCAATAAGGTAGCTAAAAACATGATTAAACTTGTCAGCGCTACAGCGGCACATCAATAAGGATGTCCCAAGAGAAAGCTCGGCTCTCTATCTTTAGGCTCCCCGTATGCCCATACGGATAAATTATACGAATAAAACGGATATTTAGAAGGCTAGGTTTTATTTAATTTTTATGTAGATATTTATTTAGTCATCCTAGCATGCTGATACCATTTTGAGTCCTTCACCAGTCTATCAAGACTTGGTAATTTGTATATCATAAGAAAACTTATCAGTATATTAGCTTTACGGCCCACATTAACCTATCGACTGAAGGGTATTACAGTAAAAAGATATACCTATAGCTAGATAACACCTAGGTAGCATAGGTACCTACCTAATGTAACTAGAAACTACCTTTAAAAGAAATGCGCTAACTTAGTATCTAATTGTGGTTACAAAGACTTAAGGAGGTTTAAAATTAAACTTAGGGAGTATTTTTGGTCAACTTTTAATTAAACAGTTCACAGAAAATACTTCTTAATTTAATTTTAATTTAAATCATAAGTAAAGAGACTCGAGATCCTGCAGTCAAACCCACGAAGAGTTTTGCAGGACACTATTTTACTTTTTTATGTAAATATTGTTAAATCGTACTAATAAAATAAAATAAAAAAAAAGTACAAACGATTTCATTGTATGTGCCTAAAATTACTCTAATTTTTATCAATCCTCATTTTAAGCTGCATTATTTAAGATAAGCTGATGTGTTTATTACCCGTCATAAAATTAGCAATGAATTTTATACTACCTTTTTACTGCTGTAAAGTTTCGGTTACATGAAAGTAATTTAGGTACTTTTGTTTATACCTATTCAAATGAGTAGATATTCATTAAAAGTGTTATTTTTTATATATTTGCTGCACATTTATGCTACAGTTTTAGCTGTAGGTATACATAAAAGAAACAAGCCGAAGCTTCTAGAAGATAACTAAGTATAATCTACCTAAGTATATCTTTTTGTAAGATGCCGATAAGTTAAAGATTTGTACCAAAAGACTTGATTTTGGTGGTTTGTACCTTTAGGCAATCACTGCCTTACGCAGATATCATCTAGAAGTTTAGTTTTTTTTTTATCTTGAAACAGAGATATTTGTATATTGAACACATCTATCGGATCGGTTTAATAATAAATGAAAATAGATTGGTACCTCCGTACCTAGGTAACGGAGACCGTCGAGGTGCAGCTAGAGGATTATTGTAAACGCAATGGTTGTGGGCACGTACCTACTTACAATTTTTTTTACATTTCCCCATTGTGGGAGATTAAGCGCGACATTAAATTCTACCATTAAATAAACAATTTCTTGAAAATTGGGCAGAAAATGGAAAACGAAGTCTCTTGACACTTAGATAATATTCTTTCCGATGCCCTTAAAAATACGAGGTTCACACAATAAAGGGTCTATTGTTGTAAGTATCTTTTCCATTGTTTTATTTAAATATATAGTTGTTTATATTTGTATTTTGCCACATTAGTTTGCACTTAAGATAAGAAGTGGCAGTGTTTTGAATTTTTAAGATGTTACGCTTTATTTTGGAAAACATGGTAAAATATTTACTTTACTATTTGCGTGAAGCTGAATGGTTGGTAAAATATGGCTCTTTTTCATATAGATATTAATGTGGGCGATTACCTACGTTTTTTAGATATATATTTGTTGTAAGTGAATGCCCAGTCGGTTTTTCATTTATATTGAGACTGAAACATTTGAACACAGATAATTACAATTTGTGATTAAAAAATATAAGAATATAGCAACATTTTTCCTAGTAGGTTCCAATTATCCAAGATTCCCCTGTATAAAATATCTGCAGTGTCTTATATAGTTATCTAATTTATAAATAAAAATATCTTAAGTGAATTTAAGTTATTCCCGACTGCTAAGGAAGGGTTATCTTTTTCGTTTGTATGTATACTTATGTAATATTTGGGACCTATAAGTAATTCTTCAATTAATAAATTTCTTACCAGGAGCTCCGCATAATTTAAAGAGATCCCGACTGTTCATCCTAATAAAATATAGGCCTTGCTTACTTACTTTTTAGATTTATGCTGTCGGGGTTTTTGTTTTTTTAAATATTTTTTATTAAATTTGTTAGCTGAAATTGAGCTTAGGTACTTACCTATATAGGTATAGGAAAGTTTACTTACGTAACTTCAGCAAGCAAATTTTTATATATTATATGTTTTTAACTAGGTACCTACTTTTCTGTTCTATACCCATAATTCGCTAATAGACTGACATAGGTCTGGGGGCTCTGGGATCTCAGTCTATACATAGTGTAGTGCTAGAAGCCTAGAACCTTTACATGTGACAGGTCCATAATTATCTACCTTTGGAGTTTATATACCCGCCAAGAGGCCAAGATCACAAAATGTTTTTGGATATGTCGTTAACGATATATTTTTAGTACTCAAGTCACTATTTGTTAGGGACCTATACGACCAAAAACTTAGGAAGCTAGGCTATCTACCTACAAGCTGACATAATAGGAAGTGCAATATAAAAAATCAAGGGTCCTAGTGGTAAAGCAGGTATATACTTTGGAGATTAGGTCTGTAAATAATTATAAATTTTATTATAACATAATACTGTAGATACTTTTGTACAGTATAAAGTAAAAATAATTCATTATTATTGCCATTAAGTTTTAGCTATAGGTACATCTTTATATTTATATATTAAATAGTTTTCTCTATATATCCTACATTACATTATAAAAATGTAAAAATATTTTAGTCATGTTTAGGTCGAGTTCATTACGGCGGTGTCCATTATTTTTGTTTTAATTAGGCAAATTAAATGATAGCATGGGGCGCGGCGGGAGAGCTGATGTTGGGGCGGGCCTTACCCGGCGGCCCGCCATTGGCCGCGTGGGCCCGCCCTCCGCCCCTGCACGCTCGCCGGCGCCGGCGCGGTCTCACCTCAGTCGAGTCAGGCCCCGCGTCGTGTGTTGCACGTTACAGAGCCAGCAGTGCACGCCAGTGTTGTGACAGCGAGTGTATGTGCGATGCTCGGACGGTGATTGAAGCATGGTGAATTACGTCAATCCGCTCGCCATGTACCAGGGCAAGGGCGGACAGTACGGTGCGGGAGGATGGTATGGCTGGCAGCACCAGAACTTTGAGGAGCAGCAGTGGTGCGCGTGGAACGGCGCGCCGGCGGGAGAATGGCCTTCGGATCCTCACCACTTCAAAAGAGAACCGGGAGAGAGAGATATAGCGGAGATGCCATCGCCGGCGCGCGGAGACTTGGCGAGTCCAGGGGAAGGATCGCCCGGATCGAGACCGTCGCAGCCGCCGGCACCTCCGCGTTCCCCCTACGAATGGATGAAAAAACCAAGCTATCAGTCACAGCCAAATCCAGGTTTTTATTTATAACTACCTTCTAATTTATTTTATTTACTTATTTATTATCAAAGCAGTGTTTATGGTAAGACTCATAATAGCAAAGGGAAAAATTAATATTTGTTCACGTTATTTAATTTCTAACATTAGTTACCTATAATTACTAACTGTTATACCCATAATAAATCGACTTTAAATAAATAAAAAGGTAATGCACTTAATATTACTATAGCCTATATAACTTTATATATTGATTAATATTGAAAGATAGTTTATTTAGACCAGAATTCTATTATAGATAAACGTATAAAGAGTATCAGTATTACAGTTCAAATTCCCCCTAGTCTAATTTAAAATGTTATTTATTTCCTTTAAAGCGTTGTAATGTTAGACACTTATTGTTGAAGCAAATATTATTGTTATTTTTAGTAACTAGAAGCATGTACTCTTAGATAAAACGTATTAGTAGGTATAGGCATGCCTAATATCTATTAACTAAGGAACTTTACATATGAAACAATGTTTAACACTTATGTATACCTAGGTAAATGGAGAATATTCTTAAATAGACTGTAATTATTATTATTTACTTCCGCAAAAAGTTAATTCCGTATTCAATTCAATTCAACAATAGGTATTCTTATTAATAAAATTATATTTATTATTCAATGTTATCTTAATTATTTAATAGTTGCATAATTAGATATACATATATGTATATAATATTGTAATTTAGATTTTCTATCATAAATTTCGGAAGAAGAAAGAATAGCTTATTTGTAACATTCGAGGCGTTTATTTGAGACTTATTATATTTCATAATTTTACAACATTTCTATAGGTAGATAATGTATGTATCTACCTAGGTAGATATAGGTAATATAGAGAGGAGAGGATCTACGTAAATTAGATGTTTTACCTATAGGTAAGTAGCAGTAATTTTCGAGATATTTCGAGTTGAGCGGCGGAACTCCATGTTCGCACATTGCCTTACCAGAATAATGAAAATGGGAATGGGAATAAAATTCCACAACGGACCATAATTCATTTTAAGATAAATTATAATTACATCTTTAATTCAAAATAATTCTATAATTAATACCTAATGTCAATACAAGCAATTTATTAGAATTATAGATATAATAATTATTTCTTCTTATTTAGTTAACATTTGAAGGTGCTATTTACTTTAGATCAAAATGGTTCCTCAGTTAGCTACCTGTCAAAAGGTTAGATCTATAGTTAACTTAAGCATATACTAAAATTATAACTGATCGCTGTCTAATTAGATAGAAAAAGTGTAGGTAATGTAAGAATTAATAGGTATATATAATGTTTACTTATGACTTATAAAAATGAAAAAAGAACTTAAAACAAATGATTATATCAACCAATATAAAAATTGATTAATTGTTGTTTTAATAGCAGGTGAACGTTATACCAAGTTAGTTAGTATAAGGTCAAAAGAGGCGACGAGACGGGTTTTGCGAATCCAATCGCATTTTTTCCGCGTTTTATTCGATTGCCAGACTTCTTTTGTTTTGCAATTAATAAGTGAATCGTAGATTTGAGTATAAATCAATAACAAAATGTTATTTTTTCTCTATTGAATTGTTAACTTTAATGTAGATTTTAATGAATGAAACTGAGTAAGTTATGATAATGGAATAAAACAATTATACAATCAAAATAAATTAAATTAGCTTCACGCTGTACCCCGCA
Source organism: Heliconius nattereri (assembly GCA_013403645.1). Taxonomy (NCBI): domain Eukaryota; kingdom Metazoa; phylum Arthropoda; class Insecta; order Lepidoptera; family Nymphalidae; genus Heliconius; species Heliconius nattereri. Next base: position 5,137,711 of record JAAIXI010000236.1, read on the forward strand.
CACTGTAGGCAGATGGAACCTAGTGTTAAGACACTCCGATCCCCACTTCCTGGGGAAGTTGGATTTATTCAAACAATTTTTATTGGTCATATTATAAAAAGAAATTCTTAGGTAGGTACTAATTCGAATTATCAAAGTTATAGGTACCTACCAATACCTACTATTTTTGTTAAAAATATACAACTAGTGGAAGTCCACATTAAAGAAAATATATTTTTATATAATAAAAATAAATAAATCCCAAATCTCCTCCCAAACTCGTATATTTTAGTTTTTTATCTTTTCCAAGGCGGATACTTAGAAACTGAGATCTATAATAAGTAATAAATACTAAAAACTACTAGAAATGGCAATATTAGAAATAGTCAAAGACAAAATCAAATATTTTATTCAAAATAAGAAATTACAAGCTTAATTTTTTGAACGTCAATTAATTTACCACTATATTTGGAAATAGGAACTTTGTTAATTTTTGAAAAACGAATTAACATAAAATTTATTAGTAATTCCAAATAAATAAAACTAAAAATAAGACTATACCGAAAAAATATATATTTCAAATAAATATATATTTATTGACGTTTATATTTCTATTTCTTCGTTGTTGAATTCTGCCACTACACACGAAATGCCTCCAGAATTCGGCAGAACATCGGCAGGGAACGGAGTGTTAAGGACACACGAGGTTCCCTCTGCCTATCCTGCTGTGTGTGGGATACAGCGTGAAGCTGATTTATTTATTTGTATATTACAAATGATGAAGACATACCCACCATTCTCTTAACCCCAACGGAGTAATTGCTATGCACCACAATTATCACCGAGCATAACATTACTTAGATGTTATTTTGCGCTTACCAGAACGTTTTATTTTAACGCGAGCCCAGGGAGCGAGTGCATGGTGAGAGCAATTAATCCGGGGAACCCGGGGTCCCGGGGTCCGGGAGAGCGGGCTGCTCCCGGCGACAATCACTGCCAATGGCGCCCCCGGGACCGGAAAGTTAAATCTTTGCCAACTTCGCGCACTCACTCCATAACCGTTGTACTTAGCTTTTCTTTATTTTGGTATTATTTGATGTGCACTTTTGAAATAATTGGTTCATTTTCTTTTATAAAAATATATTAACTTCCGGTATTTGTTTAATTTAATGCAAATTTTAAGGCCATATTATATTTATTGTAGTTGGTCGCCATGTGGGTGTTAAACAATGGATATTGATTATAAAAGCATGTCTCCTTTTTTTGTAAGCAGTAGGTACCATAAATACCTTTTTACACCATTCATTCATTTCCTATTCTTAATAACATACTTCGAGGCCGTATTGAGGTACAAGAGTGTGACTGTAACGCCACGGTTGTGAATTCGATCCCCAAAGATCCCGAGGAAGTGAAATATTTATTTACATTTATATTTCCATTTCTTCGCTCTGGTGTCGAGGCAAAGCGCGGCGTTGTGTTCTGCCACTTAACACGCAATGCCTTCAGAATTTGGCAGAAAGTGGAACGGAGTGTCTTAATACTAGGTTCCCTCTGCCTACCCTCCAGTGTGCTATCAACAAGATATATTTGTAAAAAAAGCATGCAAACAAAAAAATGTCTAGGTATATAAAATAACTTGAAGAAATTTAAATAGTTTTGATTTCGATTTCATTGTTATAACTAAATTGGCAGGGACGTATATATTATAATAGCATCGAACGTTTACATTGTATAACAAAAATAACTAATAGTATATCACTATAATAAAAAAGTAGGTCCTACCTATCTATGTAAAAGCAATCAATACACTGATAGGAACAGATAGGAAGGTACCTACATTAAACTATAGTTAAATGCAGATGTTATATTCCATTTTTTATTATACTATCTAGATTTTCAACATATATATATGCAAGTATAGTACTATATGTATTTAATAATAGTAATATCATATTTACTTGTGTATTTTACATTGTACCTGTACACGTCTGTGTATACAAAATCTATCTTCTTCTATCTTGAATGTTTCATTTGCACAAAACACTTTAAAAGACACAATTTGCTCCAGACTTTACAATAAGCGTTTTCTATAACTACTTATTCATTTATCAATTGTACTACGGAAGAACGCTAATTTTAGCTCAGCTGGATATTTGACTTACTGAGATGTTTTGTTGTTATTTTCGACCAAATCTTTGAAAACATTTGTACCTAATAAGTAATTGTGGAAAGTGTAGAAATGTTTCTTTTATCTCACAATCTTCACTCTGTGGGGAGTCTGATCATGATGAAGGCAAAAAATTCAGAAGCAGACCAGTAGGAGGCGATGAATGTTTGTTGTTATTTGGTTTCGTAACTAATTGATGTTTTAACGCCTCGTTATTGTTCTCGCGTCACACTGACAAATGTCGCTAATTTGCAAACTTAGAATTATCTAAGAGTTATTCTACTATCAATTTGATGACGTTAAAAGGGAGGCGAAATTTTAATTTGTTATCTCAATGTATTCTAACGTAGGTGATTGATTGTTTATAGAATTACATAAGCGGTGTTTAAGTTACTTATTTGTATTGTTCATATTTAGATATAGGCAACAGAATAATAAAAATAATACCTAATGATTTTTTTAATAAAAAAAAAGGTAAAAATGGGTGTAAATTAACCAATTAACCTGATAACATAAATATTTACCTAAGCATTTAGACCGCAATCTAGATAGGTAATAGTTAAACATCGTTGCGGCGCCGGCGGGTCGGACGGAGCCCTAAATGGACGTAAAGCAGTACATAAAGTCAGCGACGTGCCGCTTTACGACCCGCCCTACGCAACCCAGCCCCATCCGCCGCCTCCCTTGAGAATAAAATAGTTTTACACCAATCTTTTCCTCTTGTTAACAAACAAATATTTTGACACCTGCAATCCTAATTCAAAGAGATTCTGTCAAAACAAGATGGACGTCACTTTAAAAACATATAACGATGCGTCTCGATTGAGTTTATCATAATATTATGTGATAGCGGCCGCGCCCTCCATCAAAAACACATTACAAGCGCTTACAAGAAGGCAGCCAGGCGATACGTGTTGAATCAACACGTTCAAAGGCGCCGCTATCACGAGCTGGCCGCGATTATCGCACATTAATGTAAGCTGGATTTCGGCAGACCGACAAAGCTAGCCGTAACCGATAACCATTCGATTAATTGTTTCCTTTGTATAAATCGAGTTTGACATCGTGTTCAACTCGATATTGCTATCGATATCTATCTATCTACATGTGTAATCTCAGGTCAGATATGTATAAGCTGTGTTCATTATTTACCAATATTGGGATTAGAATTTTAGTAGGTAAGAGTTAGTCATTGCTGGTATAATCCTTATCGTGCTAATGCTATTGTTTTTATATGACGTTTTTATTTAATAGACTAGTCACGTATACCTACCTTGGTTTAAGTATTCTGTTAGGAGATACGAACAATCAAAATGTAAATAAGTATGTTAATAATATACTTAGGTAAGTTATTGCCTTTTACTTTTGCTCTACTCTATCGTTATAAGTAAGAAAATTAATTAAGTTTCTATAAGTAAATAATAATATTTAGTTTCATGTAAAGACTACCCACATGCCTGAACTCTTCTCTCACCTCGACTATAATGGCGGTTACCATGCCCCCTGTCCCGAGACGGGTTATCTCGCAGTGTATTTGTCTTTGATAGCAGCTGAGTAAAAGTCCTTTCCGCCCTCGGCCGCCGCGCCCGCCCGCACTGTTTGCTTGACACAAACATCTATTTTTTTTCTCGTAACTCCATGATAACACTGATTCCTGCGTTGTTTTCCATATTTAGTTTTTATTATTATAGATAATAAATTTGAGAATTATTCATTATTGTTCATATTGAAATAGTAAAATATTTTCTATGTATTTATTTAACTAGTCAATGGGAATTGTTTGTATAGTAGTTATATACTATATTTGTATATAATAAATCGTGAATAGAGAGACGTTCTGATGTAAATATCTAGTTTTGCGAGAAAACCAGAACGGACTGCGACTGTTATCTATCTCACTGAGATTACAAAAGCACACCGCTGTGTGTGAGGGCAAGAGGCACAGGGAACCCGGCCGGCCACTGTTTACTATGAAAATTAACGACTCCTATCAAACACAGCATCGCCTATAGATAAAGAATATTTGTTTGTCTTACTTGTTATGCTTATGTTTGTTTTCCTAACAGGAAATTTATTTAAGTTATAATTTTCTGTCATTTGTGCTCTGTAAAGAGTTTATCTTCTCTATCTATCTATATGAACAATAATGTTGTTACAGTTTTTGTGTTTCTTAAAAAAATCATATATCATATATATAAAATACTCATATAGTGATACTCGAGGGTCTCAGGATGAACATAGGATACTTTTTTTTCTCATATTTGTAATATTTTCGATATATACCAATATATTAAAATACTTATTAATTTGACATGCAATTTATTATGTCATGTTAATAACAACCGTCGCTTGCAACCGTTGCTAAGCAACGATTTGCAAAGTTTGTTGTTACAAAACGTCATCCAAAATGAACTTGTTTAACGCATTTCTCTATTGAAAATTGAAAATAATTTCATAAATATGTTTAATAAGTATTCGTATAGTTCAAGCGGGCGTAGCAGCGTTCGAGTCCACTAGTATATATATAAATTTCTATAACGCCTTATTTAATAGCGCCAATAAAATAATATGATGATATAAAATGGCGCGATAGCTATAACATTTATTTATACTTTTCTATCTAAATAAGTAACTAGATTTTTTCGTTAAGTTTAACATAAAGATATATATATCTTCTTGTATATTATAATTAACAAGTAAATTAGATATTGCGCAACATTCACAGTTGTATTTCAGACACTATAATTCTCTCGTATGTGACAAACATAATTTATGAAGTCTCTAATACCGAGATAAGGGATATTTACACACTCTGAGTATACAAGCAGACACCTCTTCTCTGTCTTAGTGTTGTGTCAACAGATCTACGTATCTTAGTAATTTCACTGTTGAGAAATCTACGGTGCAGATAAAAAATGCAAATAAAAATTACCATTTTTGACGACGTGGTTAAATATATTCTATGTATTTCCATTCCATTCCATTTGTTTAATCATAAGTGTAGGTATATCTTCGACATAGGCATTAGATTAACATGGATTAGAGCGTTTAAAGTATTATTTATTTGTAGATTTTCTTTAATCTATTCATGACATCATTTCAGTCGTCGTAATGGCTACAGCTTACGTTTTGTTTTTATATTACAAATTGTAGATGCGTAATAATATTTTAAATATTTATTATCAAAAATATTTCTCGATGATATACGAGTGGATTAAGTGTAATTAATAAAACAATATTTTCACCAATTATTCTTAATTATTTTATTGTACACATTGAATTATTTGTGATAAAATTCAATGTTGTCAATAAAATATTTTATGTAAATTGTAAGTATATATTTGTCATTTGAATTTTGTTATTTTAACAACTAGATATATAAAAACATCGGTACCGTAGTATCTATATTGTAATTTATTCACACTATAATCGAGAAAACTGGTAGAGCCCAATAAAGAAAAGGTAAAGATACATCGTTTTTATGTTAGTCTTTAGAGACTTACTTAGAACTTAGGTTCTATCATAATTAAAGTATCGGAACGCACAAATATTCCAATAAAATAAAAAACCTTATTTCAAGTAGGTACCTAAGTAATAGTTCAACTTCCTGTTTCATCGACTTAAGTAACTATAACAATATTTTGGAAAATACTAAACTCTCCTCTCATAAACAATAGAATTAATCATGCACTTGGTTATTTATTTCCTATCAGTAAATGCTATATTATTTTATTTAGAGGCCATTGTGGCTCAGGCTCTCCGTCCCCCCCTGACACTCCGTTCGCGCCACGTTTATGTAATCAATAGTTTAATAAAAAATAATAATTGATATTTTGTACCTACTTATTAGAATAAAAATTGAAATTAGTAAAATGGTGGACACAAGGTGTGGTCCAACGATAATCCCAAAGTTAAGCCAAAGCGTGCGGCGTCTCAGTGATACGCCGCCTGGATTAACCTTATCTAGCCAGCTAGGAGAGAGCTCTCTTCCCTCTTAAGCAAACAATTGGACCGCCTCACCTCTTTAGTAGTACAGCCGACCATCGTTACGACGACATATAAAATAAAATATTTAAATGTGTAGGCAGACGGTGCTAGCTAAAATTATTTATTTGAAATGTAACCGAGTTATAATATGAGGTCCTCTCTGCTTGCACTGTTTATGAAAAATGTTGCGAGGATCTTGTGAGGCCAACACTTGTTAGTATGAATTATATATATTTCTAGGTTCACGCTGTATCCTACAAATAGCAGAGTAGGAAGAGGGAACCTGGGAACTCAATGTTGAGGCACTCCGTTCCCTTTAAGACATTTCCGTTACCCACTTTCAATTAAAATATTGTCGGTACGCACTTGTGTAATCTTTAATTTCTATATAAACTTAATTTGCAATTAAAGACGACATAGTATTTAGCTTTTTTTTCAGTCCTAGCACTCAAAAACATATTTTTAAAAGTAAGAATTATAAAAGCTTTTTAAGGAATATCCTAAACGTTAAAAAGTAAAAGTCGTTAGTTAATCAAAAGTTAGGCGTAAATATTAATTATCGATTATATAGAGACGTTTATTTTTATTTTGGAAATATAAAGCGTACCCAGTACATACGTAATGCGTCCATATAAGGGAAACAACAAATGTAGAGGTTAAAACGCTACAGGATTTTAAGCGTTTTTTATTCGTTTAATTATAACAGCCTTAAAATAAAAATCTTAATAATATATAATAGTAAATAATAAATAACTCTTCCTGAACAAAAAAGTACTTGTTAAATAAGTATAAGTAATTGACATAAATTTAGCTTTACATAAAATAAGTTTTTGCGGTGTTTTATATTTATACGAATTAAATTAATTATTATATTTATTTATACGAATCAAACTAAACGAAAAACACGATACTTATTGAAATTTGTCTATTACTGCAGGGAAAACTCGTACGAAAGATAAGTACCGGGTGGTGTACAGCGACCATCAGCGGTTGGAACTGGAGAAGGAGTTCCACTACAGCCGATATATAACTATCCGACGGAAGGCTGAGCTAGCGGTTAGCCTTGGACTCTCTGAAAGACAGGTATGTGGCTGAATATATTTACTTTAAGTTCTATTATGCGTATATTTCGAATATCAATATTTCTCGTTTCTCTTTGTCTAAATTTAATAATTTATTTTCGAATAATAATTTTATTATGCAAATATCTGAAAAGCTGGTAAAGATTTGGCTGAGAGTCTCTTACTGATCAAAGCATCCGTGTTTAAAATAACTCATTTGTACAAAAATTCAGAGATTTATCTAATTTTTGTTCACTTTAAGGAGAAAATTTAAAATGTCATCTTGCATTTTCATGTAGATACCTAATACCAATAACCTTTATTTGTAGCGCACGCAATAAAAGCGTACTTTAGGCCATTTTCTACGCATTATGTCAAATTATATGGGAACGTTAATTAATTTAAATAATTTCTCTTACGCTTTTTCATCTCAATGGAAAATTTTATTGAAGTATCAAATGAAGGAAATAGAACAAAATTATTATCGTTCTTTAAATGAAAATATATCATATAAATTAGTTAACACAAATATCTAAGTAATATTTAGGTAGGTATGAGGTTGTTTTACTAAGATATTATAAATATAAAAAGGAAAATTCAAATTTCACAAGTTTATTACCGTGCTAGACACATTAAAATTAATTAAAACAATATAGATAAGTAATACATGAAAATTATGAACAAAGATAATATAGATGCCTACAAAAATTGACAATTAAATATATTATTATTGTTTTATTTCATGATAAATAATTAAGGTTAAAATCATAAAATTGTTAAAAAATATTTGTTATATGAACCTACAGTATTGAATATTAATTTTCATTTTTTTAGGTAAAAATCTGGTTCCAAAATCGGCGCGCAAAGGAACGGAAACAGGTTAAAAAACGTGAAGAGGTTGTAATGAAGGAAAAAGGTGATCACGCGTCTCTCCAACACGCGCAACTACACCACGCTACAATGCTGCATCACCAACAGATGATGAACGGCATGATGCATCATCATCATTATCACCAAGGGGTCCTTCAAGGGGTACCGGAACCCTTAGTCACAGGGGTTCCACCAGTTCCCCTTCTGTGACCTCAACAAGACTTTTGCGGTAATAGTAACGCCTTTAGTGAAACCCAGTGATTAAATATTAGTATACGCCAGACTGTTTGTGCTTTTGCATCGAATTTTCAATATTAATGGACATGTGATAAACTGTGCAATATTCTTACGAGAATATTTGGTTAAGGTGGATAATTGTATTAAAATATGTTTATATTAAAAATTCTGGTCTAATTTAGATAATTTGGAATTTTTATATAAATATATCGTTATTATTTAGATAGGTAACCATTGTAATTGTCTTAAACATCTTATGAGACCACATTGGGCTCTAGGCTTTTTCGTTAACGACGTTCATATACACTTTCTAAAGTGAGCTCTACATTACTCTTAACGGAATAAGTCTCGACCCAGTTCATGTAAGTTTTTCATTGCCCTTTTCAGCTCTATTACGTTACTTACGGTGCCTATCAAATCGTACCTAGCCTCTGTAATATAAAAATTACATAAAACATAATATTTCCTACAATAATAGCTCATTATTTGTTCACTATTTAATACTAGTGTTTAGTGATCTTTAAGTTATTTACATTTGTGTGTAAGAAAAAAATATATTTGTGGTAGAAGGGGATACGATACGGTGGACGGTTGTTGTAGCTTTCCCTTGCTAGGTACTGTATTATGTTAACTTAAAATGATTTTTGTCACTGTAAATATAGATAGCTATATTTTTATATTATGATACTTAAGTATTAAATTGTTTTTAACATTTATTAATATTTCTCAACGTTTCGTATGCTGTTGATGAGATTATTACAACAAATAATTCGATGTTGTGAATCGATCTTATTGTTTGCTTAAAAATCGATCTTTTTACAAAGACCGGCAAATCGATACAGATCAATATTCATAAAATTATATGAAGCTTTTAAGAATCTCATTTAACTATAAAATCATAAACTGTAACCATATAGTTTTTATGGTACAGTTATTGCATCGGTAGCGTTGAGAAATAACTTAATATATATATTTTTTACTTTGAATGAGATTATTTCTAGTTTTAATGGTTCTGTAAATACATTGTAGGAATAATTGCTTAAATTAGAATTAAATTTATCTCGGTTTAAAATGACTTTATCTGTGGAAATCAATCATGTAAGTACTAATTATTGTAATTATAATTATAGGGTGGGTGATACCACCTCAAGCTATAATCGATTATAATGACTTACTTTTCCTTATTTCGTTTAAATAACGTAACGATATATTATTTATTGACTAATACTGTGAATTATTGAATAATAATTGTTTATCATTCTGTTTTGTGGAACCCTATTCCGATACTGTGGTGCTAGATGTATTTCATTCGGGCCTTTTATTAATAGAATAAAATTAGAGTTAAATTGTTATAAGTATTCACCTAATATTTGTATTCCTGTTTGTTGTATTTTGTGTTTATATTTGGGGATTGTTTGTGAACACTGTGTTATTATAAGTATTTTCGCACCGCCACGAAACATTGATGAACTAAATAAATTCATGTTAATCGATTATCTATTTTTTATTTCACACACACTATTTGTTTTCTCGCTGAAATTTAACTGTCAAATTTGTATTATTTTAAAAATAGAACATTGCTTTTTAAGTTACCACTTTACCTTTGCCTAAATGATTTCTTTTTAAATTTAAATTCTTTCACAAATAATGCGAAAATATTAACTAAGGAAAGAAACATATTACCAATGTTACTATTATACTACAAAATGTTGTTTTTAAATTGTACACAATAATTTCGATTAATCATTTGTCTCAATATAATGTATTTTGCATTTACATTAAAAAGAGAATTATTTCCAAGAGGACGTAATACTTGCTTTGCTTTTATTTGAGATTGGCACGGTAAAACTTCGCTGCCAAGATAACAACACGTTATGATACGATGGTGTACAGTATAGGGGTGTAAGGCGATTGACGGATCAACCGGTTGTCTATGGGCAGTGGATCTCAGTACCTATCCATTTTATTCCCATATATTTCAATCGATTCTCAGTTATTCGGCAGAATTTGTGATTTTTTGTAAAAATTCTTGAAGAAAACTGGCAAATACATCCCGACTGCAGCGTCTGTCAATATTAACTTTCACACGCTGTGGAAAGAATAAATCAAGTTAAGTTTTAAAGTCTAGAAAAAACTTAAAATATATTTAATGTAAAAAAATCAATTGTTTAGAATTTTAGATTATTATAAAGTTAATAATTTCACTGGCTAACTTGAACTTGAAGCCAGCGTTGCTGATCAGACCTTCGTTTTGCCAACAGAAAGTGTTTATCATGTTGACGAACTTCTAAAACGTTAAATTTATATATTTTATAGAATAAAGGATTAAATAAATTACGGCTCATATAATCCCGAGGACTAATAGCTGCATAATTAAAGATGATTAATTCAAATCTGTTTATTTTGGCATGAATCGTGACAAATAAATAGATAAAAACTAAAATGTTGTTACGCACGGTACAAGCTGTATATAATAAAAAAAAAAAACTTTTGAGATGCCATTTAGGCCTGCCTTAATCTTCATTTTTTAATTTCCATTGTTGACTTAAATATACCTACCCATGCATAAGTTGTCAAAATGTTTCACTTATAATTTAAAAAATCAGCATTGTACCTACTAGTTGTACTACCTAGTACTACACACAAAAAGAAAACTTAACTAAATCAAAAGTTTTATCTAAGGATAATATAAAGTTACAAGAAATAATCAAAACCATAACTAAAGCTTTCTATATAACACAATACCTATATAAGAGAAAAATTGAGGCCAATCGTTGCGCAGGGGCAAAAAGTATCTACTGGTTGTTGGTTCAATCCCCATTCGAGGGAAGATTTATATTTTCATTACTTCGCTCTAAGTAAGCTCAGTAAGTTCGTTCGTCGAGCCTCATATTCGGCGGATAGTGGGGAACGGAGTATCTTAACGCTAGGTTCTTTCTATTTACCCTGCTATATGAATGATACAGCGTGAAGCTGATAACAATATATTAAATAATTACTTAGGTCAAATTAAACAGGATTTGTGCCACAAATACCTACTTAGATGTGCATAGGTAGGTACTGCTGTTTCGTCTATAACTTTGCCGACGGATACTACCTACTACCTACCTACGTATATTTAAAAAATATATATATTATTGTAGCTGATTACTATTTTTATTCATTTTATGCACTAAAATTTTTCATTTCATTTTCAAAGTAGGTACTTCTAAGGAAATTTAGTTTCATATTTATTTTGATAATTTACCTATTACAATAGTAATTTCCACAGGATACCTTAATACACTATTCAAGTAAAGCATTTATTAAGCAACAAGCTAAGTATATCAATTGTATAACAAATAATATCAGTAATTTTATCGCTTATTATTCTTATGAGGTCGTCGTGGCGTGGGCACAAGTGTGAGGTTGTGGATTGGATCTCCACACTCCACACGGAGTGTCTAGACACTAGGTTCCCTCTGTCTACCCTGCTGTGTGCGGGATATAGCGTAAAATTTATTTGATTTTTATTTATTGTTCTTTAAATAGTCGGAATTCTAGTTGGAATGTTGTTAAATGTTATGCAAACTAATACTTATTAGGGGCATTTAGATGACCGCTTCAAAAGCACCGTCTTCTCACGCTCCGCGCGCTTAATTTTAAAGAAAATAGTTAATTATTGGTAGGGCCTAATACTTTTAAGTAAAATATATTACTCTTTAATACTACCCGTATACATTTATATACAGAAAAAACTTAATGTTAAGACATTTCGATACTTATTATTCTTCGTTATAGCTAATTTTTGAGACAGCATAAAGAGTGGCGAAACTCAACTCCGCCCTTTGTTTACAAAGCAGAGAAATGAAAATAATTTAAATTAAATTATTTCCCTGAATAGGGAACGACATCACATCTATTATGTTTATAGTCCAACGGCCTTTCTTAGATGTTTATTTATCCATTCATCCATCCATACCTATATTATAAATTCGAAAGTTACTCTGTCTGTCTGTCTTTTACGCAATCAGGGCCAAACCGCTAATTTAATTGTGATAAAATACTCATATAGAGATACTTGAGGGTCTCGGGGTGAACATAGAATACTTTTTTTTGTCATATTTGTAACATTATCGATATATACCAATTTGTAATGTAATATAAATTGTAATATTATCGAACCCACCGAGGGTTCCGTTCAAAAATTTGGCCTCGAGCTTTTTCTGGAATCCAGGCTTAGCTTAGCCAGACCTCTTTCATCTGATACTTCACTTGAACTAGCGACTTAAACACCCAATTTTAACACTATACGAGTATTTCCTCTATCTATATAGAAGGATGCTATGCGCGGGGAAAAGTCTGAAGCTCAAGCTAAAATATATCCCAACATTGGTTTCAAAAAGCTTAGAAGGATTTGAACTTAGTGGCTATATGCAGGAGTTCCCAGTTATTTATAACACATACCTATACATATAAGAATCTCATAAATAAATAAGAAACGTGTTTTCTGTTGGTAATATTTATGACACCTACGTTAATGGAGATTTATTGTATAAATATTAATATTTTTATAGAATAAGAAACAATAAACTTCATAATGCAAATGCACTTTAAATTTAATTAAATATTTCTGTTCTCTTAAAAGAGGACAATGATATTAAAAGGACCTAAAGCTAAGCATTATACTTAATTAACTTTAGTTAATAAAAACTGATTTTAGGTCTTTTTTATAATAAATATAAATAAACTTGTAATCTATATATATAAAATCGAAAGGTCACTCACTCACTCATCACGAAATCTCAGAAACTACATGTGCTAGGATTTTAAATTTTTGCATAGGATTTACTTACAGGACCTAGGTGGTGCTCGCAAAGACGGGAATTTGCAATATACGACTTCTACAGGGTTGTTTTTGGGGTTGAAAATTTGTATGAAACTTCGTTACTACAAATGCTAGGAGTCTCAAATTTTGCATGGACGTCATTTATAGGACGTAGGTACTCATGGAGACAGAAATTAATAATAACGTAGTCCACGCAGGCGAAGCCGCGGGCGGGCCGCTAGCAAATAATTTGTGAAGTATGTTCAGGAGAGACGGAAGATACGAAATGGACGTAGAAAGGTGTATTGCAGTAGGTAACAGGGTTAACGGGGCCTTAGCTGCTTTGTTGGGAAGACGAAACGTCAGCACAGCTGCACGTTTGGACGTACAGAATGCAGTGTTGGTACCGATGTTGTTCTACGGCCGCGAAATGTGGTTATCACAGAAGAAGAATGAAAGAAAGATGAATGTCGTAGAGATGCGATCTCTTCGTAGGATATGTGGAGTCAGCTTAACTAATCGAATCCGCAATGAAGAGATACACAGAATGGCAGGTATTAGCGAGGATGTCACAGTGAGAATGAATAAGAACGTGCTCAGCTTGTTTGGGCACGTCGAACGAGTGAGTGATGGAAGAACAGCAAAAAATATTTATGATGGAAAAATGAGCGGTAAGAGAGGTAGGAGGAGACCTCGATTGACCCCTAAAACACAGTATCAAAGATACTGGAGGAAGGTCACATTAAAAATATAAATTTAATAAATAAATAATTGATCCCAATCGTGGCGTAGGGGCACAAGCGTGTGACTGTAAACATGACAGGTTCTGGGTTAGAATTTCACTCGAGATATTTCAAGATTTAATATTCTTTGCTTTGACGTCGAGGCAAAACGCGGCGTTAAGTTCCGCCATTCAACAAATAATGCCTTCAGAATTCAGTGGAAAGCGGGCAGCGGTGTCTTCTCTTAATTAACACTAAGCTCCCTCTGTCTACCCAGCTAAAAGCAGAATACAGAGTAAAGCTAAAAAATAATTTGTAGCTTTCCATTAAAAATTTTAATATGTAAACTAAGAAAATAGTTAAATGAGTAGGTAAGTACTAAAAATGGGGTAACCAAAATAAAAATAAATAAATAGTATTTTCTGCCATTGATTATTACTTTTTGTTATCGTTTCTTACTTTCGTTTAAGAAAAACCTTTTTATTATTTAATAGCTAATACGTTACTTGCGTAGGCTTCATACCCATAGAAAGGCTGGGACATTTCGACCACCGCCGAGATCACTGACGATCACACGGCGGCCCGGCGCTGTGCAAACAACGCCCATACCACGTGTTTACTCATTTTTGTTTGCTGTTTGACAGCAGTCTTACAGGTCGTTAGCACGTCACGCCTAACTGGGGTACTATATCAACAGAATACTAAGGAACCTTATTTTTAGGCCAGTCCTGGTGCAAGACTGTAAACCCAACTGGTTGTGGGTTCAATCGCGCCTCGAGGAAATTAAATATTTTTATCAAAGTTTAGGTATATATTCATTTCTTCGAAAATGGGGAACAGAGTATCTGAACACTAGGTTCCCTCTGACTACCCTGCTGTGGGCGGGATACAGCGTGAAGCTGATTGTTTTCCTGTTTACCTTTATAATTAAATCATGAATCTCACCATTATTCAAGAGTACAAACAGACATGTACAAGAAATAGTTTGATATTTGTACTATGACGAACTATTTCATGATTCATATGGATGTTGGCAACTACTGGATGTTATTACGATTTCTCTATGTCATTTGAATTGAAAGATGATATGCGTTTTTTTGTATTGTTTAATGCTAGATTGTGCAAATAATTACGCTTCATTATTTGGTAAAATTAACAAGGTAATTTACTAGTATTAAAA
This sequence comes from Heliconius nattereri, assembly GCA_013403645.1. Classification (NCBI taxonomy): domain Eukaryota; kingdom Metazoa; phylum Arthropoda; class Insecta; order Lepidoptera; family Nymphalidae; genus Heliconius; species Heliconius nattereri. The sequence continues at coordinate 5,152,721 of JAAIXI010000236.1, forward strand.
ATGATCAATTATTTTTTCTGTGTTGAGTTTTTTGTACCTACCTCAACAAGTTGTACTCAAATGTTGTAATTGTATTATACCATTTAAGTACAACTTTTTGTCTTTAACTTTCAAATTAAAATATATTTTTACTTAAATAATGATTTTTTTAATTAAATACCTACCTTATTAAATGTAAAAGGTTCACTTGTAACAACATTTCATTAACTAGTGGGCCCGGACGCGGCTACGCCCACTTGAACTATACGATTATTTATTAAATATATTTATGAAAATATTTTCGGTTTTCAATAGAATTAGTGCAAAAATATAAGCCTAAATAATTAAAATAAGTTAAAATAATAAGTGGAGATTTATTATTAGATAAAATATCTGAGTAACCGAAATGAACAAACAAAAGAAGTAAAAGTAAATTAAGGAAATTCTTAATATTAGAAAAAGTCCCTAAAGTTTGCCGTGCGCGCGTACTAATCATTTTTCTATATTAAATAATTAATAACTTTTGCGAACAATATTAAATAAAAACCCAAATGATTAAAATTACAATATTTTAAGTGTATAACATCGGTATAGATAACCGAACTGAGATAAATTAATAAGTAGTAGTAGTAATAAGCAGCAAATAATTAAATAAAAATTAACAGTAATTCGAAAATGTATAAAAATTTACAAAACCATCAAAGTCATCTGCCCGTTCGCGTCGGTCATACTATACCTACCACTCGTAGGCTAGGTCATTCCGAATCACTGACATCTCCTTAATTATTTATTAAATTGTTATACAGTAAACCATCTTACGTATAATTTCCATCTAGATGAAATGCTAAAAGTGACTATTATATTTATTTTCATAAGGATGAATATCAAATTATAGAAATCATCTAATTTTTGTTAATGTATACAAATCTATATCTATAGTATATATCAACGCGGACTTTTTTAAACAATATTTAAGGGACAATATTTTTGGAGAATATTGTTTTTGTGTCTCATAAGGTTGAGTCGGCGCGCGCCATGTATGCGTTAAGCAAACTTATTTTGGGTGACGTTTTCTAACAACAAACTTTGCAAATCGTTGCTTAGCAACGGCGGTTGTTATAAACATGGCGGAATAAATTGCATGTCAAATTAATAAGTATTTTAATATATTGGTATATATCGAAAATATTACAAATATGAGAAAAAAAAGTATCCTATGTTCGTAGTATCTCTATATGAGTATTTTATCACAATTAAATTAGCGGTTTGGCCCTGATTGCGTAAAAGACAGACAGAAAGACAGAGCTACTTTCGAATTTATAATATAGGTTTTATGTCTGGGTATCTAAGATATGTCTTGTCACAAGTAGGTACCTATCTTTAACAGAGACACAATTTAAGTATAATATTGGATAATTTTGTCCTTAATATTAATTACAGACATTTGGGGATTTCCTAATGTACATATTTAAACAAGCGTTTAAGTTGTCGACATTTTACAAAATACGAGTATAATAGTAGATTTTTAAAAATATTTATTCTTTGGGGTTCTGGTAAAATTAAATATGACTTTTCCTTCATTATATACGTAGATAGGTACATATGTACCTGTCACTACATGATAATTAAGCGTTATCATGTAAACGTTACTAAACTAGCCGGGCTTAATCCTCTTGAATTGATAGGTTGGCGATAAAGTTTGGATTATCGGTGAACATGAAAGAAGTTGAATTAATTTTTAATCTTTTTTACCCTCAGTGACGTTGTACCTTCGTCGTGTGGTCGGATGCAAGTGTGGTTACCAGTATACTACATTTGAAACGCGAATCTAAATAAATAAATACTTTTTAAGAACGAGGAAGTTTATTTTTTTGTTTATTAAACATTTAATAATAATTAAACCTAAATACTTCTGTCAAAAAGTTTCTTTTGTAAAAGTAAAAGAAAAAATTGTTGCACAGATTATTTACAAAAATAAAAGTGTGACGTCACATCACTCGTGTTGACCACTAGAACAAGGCCTAATAGTACTTATAAGTTCATTCGCAGTATTTAGTTTATTACGCGATGGAGGACCCTGAAAAAAAATCTCCTATGAATATTATATTATCCCTATGCTTCGATCTTGGTAATGTGACGTCACAAATGACGTCAGCGACCACAGATTGTATAATAGGCTTAGCTGGCTTTGCACATTAACAGATTTTAATATTTTTTTTTAAGATATTTAATTTTTTTTAAATATATGTACATTATATTTTAATTATATTAAGCTGAAATTAATAATATTATTATTATGAAACTTCTAAATTGTTTTCATACGCAAAGATTTACATTTAAATGTTTTTTTTTAAATTTCTTATTTCACGATGACTCAAACATATTATTATGATGTTCTATCTATTTTATACGTACCTAATATTAAACGAATTATACAATTTTGATAGTAGATTATATCTAACATAAGGTGCCTAATAATAATAGCTAGAAAAAACATATTTTAATTATTATTTTCGTCAAATATTATATCTAAGCTAAGGTATACGTCCGTATATCTGGTAAAACCGATATGACGAATGTTTTAATCTTCGATTTCCTTTGTACTATTGACTCTTTATTTTTAATATATCTAAAATTCTATTACTATATAAGACTATAAACATTAGATGTTTAAAAAAGTTATATTTTGATAACCATCCATCCATCCATGCTATAGGCAGTTTAAGAATTTAAATTCAAAAGATTTCTATTTAAGTGTTTCAACCACGCGTGGTGTATGTAGATAGAGTTGTTATGTATGAACGTACTTCATAAGTGGATGTCCTGAAGTGAGTAATATATCTAACTTTAGCTAAATCGATCGAGTATATTGTTAATGGGTAGGTGTTTTGTTTGTGTGTTCAGAAGAAAATAAAAAAAAATAAGTATAAGATATATCTTGAGTTAATAAAAATAAAGACATATAAAGTAAAGCTATAGTTTAACTAAAATGCTGTTTTAAATAACTATTTTCCAAACGCTTTTAGCTTCACAATACCTAACTATGTTTAAAATAATTTTACGACTAAAACGTAGAGATTACGTTTCCATCGTTTATAACTGTAGATTAGGATAGCGTATTATAAAGTGAATACTTATGAGCTTTAGCGTTAACAGCGCCTTATCACGAAACTCTACACGAAATCCGAAAGTAATAGTTGTGGCATTCATTTAGGTACTAAAGGGAGCATTTCATATGTTGAGTAAAAAATACGCTCCTTTTTCATGTAAAAATAAAGGTACTATTCTTAAAAAACTCATAGCTAAAAATAATAATATATATATATATATATATATATATATATATATATAGGTATATATGTGATATCTATATCTGTATAAAATTACATAATATTTATAATATAAGTACATTAATATAGTAATATTAACAATGTAATAAAATATTAATGTAAATATATAAGATTTAAGTTCTTCTTAGTATATACCAATGTTAAATAATATTAATTTATCTTTTAAATTATTTACTTAATTATAGTATTTTTTTGATAAGATTATATGGGGATTTCCTAATATACTTATCCATAATACGTCACTAAATAAATATCTATTAAAAATTATAAGTCTAAACGTCCAAATTTGTGTGTTTAGGTATTGTAATATGCCCATAACGTGTTTTTTGCTTATGTATTAGATTTCTTTTCTCCAATCGCTAAAGCTCACCCATACAAACATTATTATAAAAGACGTCTTCTTTTTATTCGATTTTGTAAAGCAGAAGGTTTTATATTCGTTGTAGATATACACATTTATATGTTTGTCCGTCGGTTTATATAAAATTTGGTATTTTAAGTCGTTGCCACCCTACAAAAAATAACACTAACAGATATCTTCTAAATATAAGGAGCAATATCTAAAAAATAATAATTAAGGCACCGACTCCAAAAATCACTGATATTAAATAGTAAACAGGTAGGTAGGTACTATAAGTATCAACAATTGAAATAATTATTTTTAAATTTTCTTTGCTGTACTACTAAAAATATATTATTTAGTTTTCGTTTAAGTTTGTATATAGGCATAGGTACCTATTATATAATTTGAACTCGGTTTCTATCTTCTTTTTATGTATTATTTTATCAAATAAATGTGTAGGTAAATTGACCTCTAGTTTGGAATTAATTTCATCGATTTGTATTTACTTATTCAAAGCTTTTTTTCAGCAAGTCTAATTTTTATGACGTCCCGACGGCAAACATTTTAGTAATTTTAGAAGTTTTTACTTATTTTATAATCTATTATTTATATCAGCATTCTGTACCGCATTAACGTAACCAGGTTGTTTTTAAATATCAGAACCTCAGGCAGGTTTAGTGATGCGATTTGACGTGAACCAAGATTTATGTTTATGGTATTTCTAATTTATAGTATGCTATAAACTACGTTTCAAGCCTTCGATATAAACGTATGGCAAGAACATGTTTGAAGTTTTTTTGGTATCTTATATAAAATAGTTTATTTAATACATCTTTAAAACAGGTATACTTTTAAAGCATTGATAAACTTTAGAAATACTAAAACAGTTTGTAGGTTTTTCTACTCTAATAATGAAGGTAATCCTAAGTAATTTTAACGGTTAATTCTCTACATTGTCTTTTTAAACATCTTTAAAAAGACAATAGCGACGACAGGGCGGGCATCGATGGGCGGTAATTTTCAGACAGGCGCAACCGAGGCACGTGATGGTTTTCCGAACGGGCGTTAAATGTCGGTGGAAATCAAAGAGTGAATTCACAAAAGGCGTTCAAGTCAAAATATATACAAACGCTGACCGTAATGGGCTAAACAATAAAAAAAATGGATATCTTATTTAAGTCTTAACAATAAGCGCGGCGCATTTAGTGCGGGGCTGCCTCGTATAATAGTTAGTTTTATGGTGCAATAAAGGCAGCGTCTTTGTCCACGACTCGGTCAATAAATGTGCCTCGAAGTTACCCCCTCACCCAAATGCCAACAGATATCCTGAAATATTCCATGCACTGTAGAGACGTGCATATTAAATAATGGTTAGGTATTCTTAGTATTGCAACGTTATCTTATCTATTTTATAGACAAAACTTATCGCTGTCTATTATGAAGCTAAGTAAAAAAAGTTATGAGGTAGATTTAATTTGTCAAAATTAAAATTTTGAGATCATCAGCCAATTAAATTTTTTATATTAAAAAATTAATATGGTCCAGATGTAAGTAAATATACGAAAAACTGTACGCACTAACTGTACCTTAAAATAAGTAAAATGAATACCTACATTGGTACTCATTTAAAATTATAACATCATTAGTATTTTCGATTGTTTTTTCATTATAATTAATTTATTTTCTTTTTAATAATTATTTTATTTTTATTAATTATAATAGATAATTTTCTAATTTTTCAACAGTTACGTTAGTATAATTAAAGTATATTTTACAATTATTTTTTAAGTGTTATTCCATGCTTCGGGAATACATTTATTTTATAATTATTTAATTAAATAACTACAATTAATATAATATCTATATATTTTAGTAACATTCAAATTAACTGTGTTAAAAAATATTTTTTTACCCCGTGGTATTTTAAACAAGTCAAAATCTACTTTTTATATATTTTTTTTGAGAAAGTAAATTCCAGAAGGTATTCCCTTGGTCTTAGGCAGTACAACACAGATATCTTTGTCTTTAGAATTTAAATAACAAATGAATACAATGTTGCCAATGAACTCAAAGACGCCGACTGCCATAATCCTCAAAATCACGTTACTTGGGAAAAACATAATTGTATTATGTAAAAAAATATTTCAATAACAATGAAGTTGTTAAAATAAGTAACATCATTAGTATTTTTACTAAATAAACGGTACAAACAATATTTACAAAACTACTTATGAATTTGAATATTTGAGTATTATGAATCCCATCACTATTTCCCAATCAAAACTATGAATATGCATTCATTCATCGCGCAAGGACAAAAGTGTGTGTCTGTAAACGGGACAGGGTGTGGGTTCAATTCATTTCTTTGCTCTGGTATCGACTCAAAGCGCGGCGTTGAGTTTAGCTACAAAAACAACCTCTAGAATTCGGAGAAAAGTGAGGAGGGGAGGTTCCTTCCTAAATACCAAAAGTGTATATTTGTCAATGTGTTTTTCATAAAAATAAAACAAATATTTTTTTTATATAATGGATGTAGGTACACTGTCGTGTCATTCTTAATTGAAAGTACGCACTTAATATAACAATTGATTTACAGATTTTTCATAGTCAATTATAGGGTCCGCTATTCATGTTGATCACGCGACTGTCAAAGGGAACAATAAAAGATAAAAATAGATATGTTTTCTGACTTTACACGTACAAATCCACTTATAGGATCTGTTTTATTGTAATTCTATGAGTAAATCAATCAAAAATACCTATGAAATAGTTAAAAAGCCTTAGTGTGATTCGAAATTAATTTTTTGGTATCTTTTTTTTTCACCATAACTGATAACTAAAAAAAAATAATACACACAGACAAAAAATATAACTAAATGTTTTTATACATTACAGTATGTACGTGTCAGTCAGCCAGTTTATCATTTTTTATGCTAACACTACAATTATTGGTTGTAAATACACTGGTTGATAAAAAAGTTATTATTTATGTACTTTTATTTGAAAGTTATATTATGTTTTTTAATATGCTAAGTAGGATATGCAAAGAAGTAGATATTTTACTGACTGATTTCACTTCTAACGGGGAAACCCCGTCACGAGCTTCCTGTGGTGGTAACCAGGTGTTCTGGTGTGGGCACGGACCACCAGGTTCCTATTCGTACGCCCAGGTTCACTCCCATGTTTGTTTATTTTCCATAGCTGTTAGCTCATTTATTAACTTTTTAAGTTTCCTCTACGTGCTGGACTTGCATCACGCAAGCTTTCCAAAAGACTATATATCGATAGACGGTCTCTTGGAAGACTTGCCTGTATAAATAAATAATTGTAATACTTAGTACCTATCTATAGCAGAAATTAGAAGTATTGTGAATAACATTGGAACATTGGAAAGAAATTTTTATTTTGTAGAAGCCACCTACATTTTATAAAACCACGTCTAATATATTTCATTGAACATTTAAAAATAAATTTAAACATCTTATTATTTCGTCAAATTATTAGAATAATTCTACCTGAATACAGAATCATTATGACATTTAACTATTTAATTTTAATGATAGGTAGGTAGGTACAGTTAGGATGTAAGATGAAGCATATAAACTCGAGCTTACTGTTTCAGCAAGTTGGAGGTTGCGTGCCTGTAATTACGTAACTTTAGTACCGTAAATGCATATAAGGATTCATTATTGGCTACCCGAGAAAGGAAACGATTTAAATTTTAATAAGAACAGCGATTATGCACCATAAAAAGCTATAAATGTGTAGTTAGCGGGGCTCCCTTACGATAGGCAATTTGCGAAGACCGGCTCTTGTATGAAGGAGGTACCTGTAACACATGTAGGTACCTATAGAGTTACGCAGACATTTTATATATTGTTAATAGATGTCATCGAAGCTTTTTGTTTTCGCGATCTTATATATTGTCGAAATCGTTTTATAGCAAAACAATAAACAAAAATAAATCTAGTTGTCATGAAAAAAAAATTGTCAGTTCTTGTTCTAAATAAAACATTCAATGTTAGGTGATAACAAGTCGATTATTGCCACTAAAATATAAGAATTGGAAATTTTAAGAAATAGAAAACAGGACGAGGGATAAATCCTCGTATGTCTCATGTCAAATTAAGTCCTAGAAATTTGGAATAACCTCATCGTTGGTTTCCCATAGGTTACATCCTGTAGGTACCTACCTGTGTAACTTAGAACTTAAAATTGGCCAAATAATGTCTTACAATAAAAACGATTCATGAATTCATGAATAAAACTGTTATAGAATGTGAGCTATAATAATAGGACAACGTTAATTGTGGAGAACAATAAATGAATAGTAGAAATGTAAGAGGAGCAATTAACAGCAATTTAAATTAGCTTCTTTTTTTATCTAAGCATAAGATGGTTCAGCCATCGACAGGTATACAAAATAAACTATATATCAATGGCTACGACAAAATCATATATGTACTCTTATGAATGTGTCGTATTCAAAGATCTACACAATCAATATTCGAATTTTATAAAAAAAAACAATACAAAAAAAAAATCTACAAAATGGTGAAGGAAAACTAGATATTAATATAATAATCTTGTTATTTTGGAGGAGTCTAAATTTATATTTTCTAGTCTAGAAGTAGATACTAGTAAAATAAGAGTCGATGCGTCCCGATATATTGAATCATAGCGGTGGTCAGGACCATCATTCAAAATCGGCAGCATTATGATCAATAACATTTATTTGAAATTATAATGTGAACAGTCTTATAATGCCAATTTCATTTCCTCGAGTGGGAATCGAACTCACGACCTGCCACATTCACATTCGCAGACTTCTGATTCTGCTTTTGCTCTTCTTTATGACAATTTTTCGTCAAAAATTATAATTTAAGTTAATCCTATGTGGACGTTCCACTTATTATCGCACCGATGTCCACACCGATGATATATAGTGGCATTATTAGCGGACTCGCGACAATTAAGCTATGTGATAGCAGTTTCGGCGGCGCGTTTCATGTACGCCTTTGTCCATTGTTGTACGCCGCCCGTGCCTTCCTACTCGCTGTACCTACCTATATACCTGAAGGTAGGTATTAATGTCAGCACAAAAATAAACAACGTCGATCGATTAGAGTTTTCATTGTGAATGGACAAAATAAATTGTACTTAAGTTTATTTTTGACTGTGAAAATAAGTTTATACAACATAATAGGAGTTATAGGTCTATCTTACCATTATTTATAAACTATACACACAGCAGGGTAGGCAGAGGGAACCTAGTGCTAAAACACTCCGTTCCCCACTTTCTGCTGAATTCTGGAGGTATTGCGTGTTGAGTGACAATACTCAAGGTCGCGCTTTGCCTCGATACCAGAGCGAAGAAATGGAAATAGAAATGTAAATAAATATTTCACTTCCTCGAGTGGGGACCACACATTATACGACGGCCTTTACTTAAATTTAATTTTAATTTATTCTGATATTTAATTATTTAACATTTGCCAATTTGTTAGGTTCTGATAGGTCATGGATTTCGACTTTCTTTACTTTTATAAATGTAGAAAGATATAAGTACAATACAATAAAACATAAATTTTGTACTGACATCGAACGTACAGTACTATTTACCAACAATCCAACACAAGTGAAAAAAATAATCGTTTAAATACCATAAAAAAAATTAACGTCTGGTAGCAGCAAACAAAGTAATAGGTAGGTTTATAATAAAATAATATTATAACACAATGAACTTTAAAACCAAATAAAAATGGAGATGTATAAATTTAGCTAGTGTTAATTACTTTATAGTCTGCACGATTTAATACCGATTTGATTTACTAAACATTCCATCAACCAATTTATTTATGTATATATATAATTTTATGATGTAGGTATGTTGGCGGCAATTCATTCGTGGTCACATTCAATTAAAGTTTTACAGCTGTTTAATTAGTATTAATTAACTAGTCTCATATTAGATATAAAACCGAAATTAATGTCAAGGTGGATCTTTATTTACCCACTAACTAAATAATCTAGCATATTCTTAAAAGAACTACGCGAGCGACTGTAAACGGGACAGGTCGTGGGTTCAATCTCACTCGAGGATATGAAATACTTAATATACTCATTTCTTCGCTCTGATAACGAGGCAATGCGCGCCGTTGAGTTCCCCTACTCAACACGCAATGTCTCCAGAATTCGGCGGAAAGTGGAGAATGGAAACGGAGTATCTTAACACTAGATTCCCAGGTTTTCTCTATCTACCTTGCTGACTGCGGCATATAGTAGCATGTTTACAGTAAGAAACAACTCGAATGAAGATATAGAAGTAACATGTTCAAAGCACATTGCTAGGGTTGCTTATAACCAGTAAGGTAGTTCATAAAACGAGGTGACGCCGTTTTGTTTTCAAGCAGCATTTTTATTGTACACTATATAAATTTATGGAATCATCATCGAGCTGTATAGACTTCTCTATTCGCAGCGGGTCCATAACAATTACGGATAGACAAAGGCATATAAAACCTCATTTTCACGGTCATTTTAAAAATAATGACTATAAAAAAATATGCTGCTTAGTACGCAAACACATAACAAAGCATAAAAAACGTACCGTGCCGCAGCGGCACAGAGTCTGACTGTAACGCGACGGTTGAAGGTTCGATCCTCATTCGAAGAAGGGAATTATTTATTTACGTTTATATTTCCATTTCTTCACTCTGGTGTCGAGGCAAAGCGCGGCGTTGAGATCTGCCACTCAACATGCAATGCATCCAGAATTCGACAGAAAGTTGGGAACGGAGTGTCTTAGCACTAGGTTCCCTCTGTCTACCCTGCTGTGTGTATAGTTTATAAATAATGGTAAGATAGAGACCTATGACTCCTATTATGTTGTATAAACTACATACTTATTTTCACAGTCAAAAATAAACTTAAGTACAATTTATTTTGTCCATTCACAATGAAAACTCTAATCGATCGACGTTGTTTATTTTTGTGTGTGCAGGATACAGCGTGAAGCTGATATGACACTTACTACGTACAAAAAAGAATATTAATATTTTTATTTATGGAATATAAAAAGTTATAAATTGTTAAGGTGTGGTTTCGATTTTCGTTCAGGAAAATTAATACATTCACAATATTTACAATTTTCTACTCTAGTAAGGAAATGAGCGGCCCAAGTAACTACCTATAGGTACGACTGATGCAAAATATGAACTTAAGCCGTATATAGTATAAACGTCAATCATAAACTCTTAAAGCTTTTCACAATAGATACCTAATATCAAATTAAATCCACTTTTGGGATAAGATGAAGAAAAATGTAACATGTAATTAAAAAGTAAATATTTTAGAACAATAAAAGTTCCCAACACCCGGCAGCTGTAAATATTAGGCATGTGTATACTATATATTGTGATACGAGCGAGGGCTCGTTATTTTCTGGTCAATTGCCGCTTTACTGCGCCCGCGCATCCTCACATCCAATTACTGCCCAGCCGCCAATGCTATAAAGTATAATCCTTTTTAAATATGTCTTAAATATAAAAAGAAATTAAATTATTTTAAACCATATTTCCTAAGAAATAAGGTATTCTTCTCAATAAACATTTTTCTCTTAATATGTCAGCGTATCGCAGCAAATGCAAATTACGCTTAGGTAAAACGTGTTTGTTGTCCGTTTCGAGTTTTATTTTTTATAATTATCTTGAATCGGTTACTTGGAAATGCATTCAAAGGAATCGAGGATAGCTCCAAGTTGTTTAATAGGCTTAGATTAGAAGTTAAAAGCCGAACCGTTTCGAGCAATAAGGATCCATTAACGTTAACTCTAGACCTTATATTAAAAAATCTTACATGAAGCAAATCAAACCTAAGACATGAGCGTGATAAAAACAGAGATTGAAGTGGGAGAAAGAATATTTAACTCTATTATTGCAATTAAATATTTATATATAAAGTGAAGGAGGGTACCATAAGTACCATTCATAACGGTTTGAGCTTATACTTCTGAATTGTTCTTAAGCATTTTAATCTTTTTGTCGATATCAGGTTAATGATATAATAAACAATAAGTTTTGCAAGCGCAATTAGCCGGCATACCGACAAAAGGCTTGAACCTTTGATGGTGCCGCTGCCAGCATCCGCTTTCTCTCCGTAGATAATGCCGGATATGACGTGGCCTTGCCGAGAGCTTTTCACGATTACGTGATAAATTCCAGCTTTCTTATAAAAAGCTTTATTTGCTTAAGGACCTAACATTGAGTCATACAGTAAATTAAGTTTTCTTATTTGTAGAGTCCTTTTGTAAATATTTTTAGAGGTGACAAACTTCGTTTCGTATTAACAAGTAAGTGGAGCCTTGCTTGTGAATTATTAAGTTGATGAAAATCAGCGTAATAAGTACTTAGGTAGGTACTGTTAGTATTCGTTTATACTTATAAGTTTTATACTTAAAGGTTTATACTTATTATATTATAGAATATTAGAAGATGACGTCATTGTGTCGTTTTTATGAGTGTCTTATTCTACACACGATGGTTGTAATTTTGAATCCGAATAATCGGAAATCGGAATACTTATATCTACTTGGACGGAAAATGGAGAACTAAATATTAATTATCTATTATGTAATCGATATGGAAGTTATAGTTTAATGCTATAATTGTTGTCTTTGACCAATATCTAACTTTTGTATCTAAACTTAAATAATAATTCCTTATATTAAAAAAAGGTAGTACGTAAGTGGGTACGTGTTATCATACTTTTACACATAGCTGTCAACAGACCGCCATATTTTATTACTTGCTTACGGTTGAATTCATTAAATTTACGATGCACTCTCACGGGGTATTTAATGCGATTTAATAGTGATGCATTTTCGATTATTTTCCCCAACAAAAGGAGGGTAAGACCAAAAGTGGGGGCGAAGGGCGGGAGCGTCCGTAGCGGGCCAATAAAGGCGCGCAGTAAATCCACGTAATTTAGAGCGGTCGTAAATTAAAGTTCCGCTATAAACGTGGCTGAGCCGCGTACCTGCCGCGCCCGCGCCGTCCCGCCATCCCGCCGCCGCCGCCGCCCGCGTCACGCCAGCGATTGTAAATCAACCGCCGCCACCGCGTCCTACGAACTTGCTGCATGACCTGTACGGTGTAGCTATGTCACTCTTATTATAGAATACTAACAAAATATTGCATAATAATGTTCTCATAATCCTTATAGTACCTTCTCGTACCATCAATATGAATTATGAAACAAAGTTCCCTTTTCACATCAAATTCTGTAATAACTAAATTAGGTACTCATTGAAATTTCTTATTAAGTACATAGATTACCTACTTATGACGCTTTATCAATCGATGGTTTCTATTTATTCGTATATTCGTGTAGGCATAAATAATAGATTTTTAAATGAATAGATATCAATAAAATTTCGGAAAAAAAAAATTATTACGGAAAAGCCTCGATAAATGTACATTAGGTAAATACTCGTAAACTTAATACTTACTACTATTTATAATTTATCTTGAACTACAAAAAAGTTTTATCACGATAGGACCAGGTCGAGTGACATTTCGAGTCAGTTATCTCTTTATATAGATGTTGAATAATAAAATCCTTCCTACGTGTGATGTATAGTGATTTACTATGTGATCGGGGTACTATATATAGAGTTTACTTTAGACAATCTGAGATGGATACACAATACTTCGTATAATTTATTTATACACGTAAACTAGGAACCCTTTATGCATTTGTTGGGTTAACGTTAGATAAAATAGATAATGTGTCTCTTTATGGCTAAAATCGTAAAATGGGATAGAATTACGGCACCATGGGGTGGGTTTGTGTTGGTAAATGAAAAGAGTAAAATAAACCTTCAATTGACAGAAATAAATGTTCGCTAATTTTATAGATCTAATGTTCTATCTCTTATCTATATTATCGTAATAATTAAGCTAATATTATTAGACCAATATAAATACTACCTACATAGAGAGTTTTTTAAAAATAAAGTGGAGAAGAGTTTATAATCGTTATTAAAATTTAAAATTTGTTATAAGTCTTTATTTTTACAGTCAGATCTTAGGTAGCTACGTAAGTGAATGTACATTGTATTCTATGTATGCACATAGGTATTTATTATCTTTTGTACCTACCTATATCTAAGCAGCCAAACGTTTTTTAAAATAAGTTATTTTCGGTGTAGGTATATCTTTTAAATCCCCAAAACACAAGTATGAGAAATAATAATTTATCGTTGATCTTTTAGCACCTCATTAAAAAAGATATAAGAAAAGAAAGAATGAATTATTAATGTGTAAAATCTCGGAAAGGTCATGCATCAAAGTGCCGTCATATTGTACGACGTCTTTCCATATCTCAGAAAAAGATATTAGGTAAAAAATATTGATGGATAAGAGGCAGGTAGAAGGCGGTGGGCGACGAAGCACGCAATATAGCGCGCATTGAGCCTTTTGTTATCTGTGCAAGCGTCGAACGAAGCCCCGCCTTAGCCCGACCGTCGCGCGCTCACATCACTACTTCCAACATGGCGGTGCGACGCGTCTACCGGCTTATATATACTGCATGAAAATCACTTTTAATTAATTCACAGCGATCAAGCCTCGTCCATGGCGCCACATTTATGTATGTCATTTTCATATCATTTTAAAGCTCTACATTTGATTTCTCCAGAGAGTCTCGGGGTTTTGTTTTGTAGGTTTATTATGTTTATAAACAGTGCGTTGTTTTGCTGTCATTAAGTCGTACGCGGCTTTTGGTTAATGTAATTGCAGTGACCTAGCAATAAAATGTTACGTGAATATTATGATAATGACTCGTTTATGAGTGGCCATATGCAATGTCAATAAAAGATTCCTTTACAGAGCCATATATTATTGTAGATAAAAAAAACTTGTTTTTTAAATGCTATATAATACCTTCCTGCCAATTTAATTGCGTAACAGTGATTGTATTATTATAATAAATACGAGCTCCTTATTCTCGTAAAATAATATTCTTAAATTTTTTTATTTGTAATAATTTATTTTTGTAAATAAATATACATGCATATCTATATGAAAATAATTTAACAAAAAAGTCACATTAGGACTCTACAAAATTATTTGAAGTTATATTAGTTCTATTCCGAACCGTATTTTAGTAATTCTTAATAAAAAAACATTCCAAAAAGAAAAGGTTCAACCAAGACCGGTCAACCAGCGAAAAGTATTTTATATAGATAATATTCTCAATTTCTTCTACTAAGAAATAGGAGGTATGTGAGGTGAGTAAGCTCGCTCTACATTGTTACCTAAACAACATAAATGTGTTAATGAGAAATAAAATGCATTTTTTTACTTAATCTGTCGATAATTGTATATCTTAACATACAAATCAACATGAAGGACATGTTTCAGAGTTTAACTCATGGCAGACCTGTTAATTTATTCTTTTTCTTCTTTATAAATACAATAAAAATTACAAGAAAGAAATATAATAGATTTTATAAATAGTTGAGGTTTTCGTGGGTCAGTGCCATCGTGTTTAACTGTAATAGCTCAGAGTCACCGCATCTAACTGTGTTGTTGGTTCGATTCCGGGGCAATTAATGTTTTAATTTCCTCCCTTTGGCAAGAAGATCAAGTACGGCATTGCATTCTGCCGCTCTATACGCAATGTCTTGAAAATTCTGCGGAAAATTCTTTGAGATGATTTTAAATATAAAAATAACATGATTGACTTTAGTACCTACATTAATATTATAACTGACTAGATAATTCTACTTAATTGAAGATGAAACTGGTAATACCTAAAAACAAATAAATAAGTCAAACGAATGTACCGAAAAATATTTCCACATCCAAAATCGTTTCAGTCTCCATTCCGTCATAAAATTATAAATAAAACAAAAGGGATCAAATTTCCAGACATTAAATCGGTTTTGCATTCACATTGCGAGGCTCCCCCGCCATTTGCCGCGGTCCCCGAGGCGTCGTTAGCGACATCTCGCGTTGTGATTTATTCTAGTCTACACAACTGACACATAAATGTCGCTTTTGTTTCGCTTTTGGCTGATTTAAGGGGGAAAAGAGATATATTATTTTATTTAAGACGTAACGAATAGATGTTGGCGTCAATTGTTATGTTTTTATTTTGTTTATTATAAATTAATTTTAGTTTACAGCGCTTTGGTGGGCGGCGCTCAGCGGGCTCCTCCAAAACACCTTACACACTTCCGTTCCTCACTTTCTGCCGAATTCTTGAAGCATTACGTGTTGCGTTGTGGAACTCACCGTTGCGATTGGCGCCTCATTACCAAAACGAGGAAATGAAAATATTAAATATTTAATTATTACTTCGAGTGGGTATTAAACTCATGACAGTCGCGATTATAGATAGTCGCAAGTCGAAGTCTGCTCGCATTATACTTTTTGGAGGTTTAGAACTAACAACCATCGCTGTCAAGCAATTTAAGGTGTTTTTACTCACATAGATACTATGGTTGGTATCTGCTTAAATGTATCTATAGGGTTATTTTGTTTATTTAGATATATCCAGGAAAAATAATCGTCGTATTTTCGAAGCGCATTAAAAAATGTAAAGAAGACCGATGACCTGAAGAAGGTAGCTGACTTCGACTTGATGCGGAAGGCGGAGGGTCGGGAACTTTGAGGCACCCTGGGAGAGATTTATGTTCTCAGCAGTGGACCCGAATAGACTGATTTGATTGATTCAAAAATGTACCTATTCAATACAATATGAGTTATGATGAATATCTAGTTTGATATCTAAATACATAATTATACTAGACTA
This sequence comes from Heliconius nattereri, assembly GCA_013403645.1. NCBI lineage: Eukaryota > Metazoa > Arthropoda > Insecta > Lepidoptera > Nymphalidae > Heliconius > Heliconius nattereri. The sequence goes on from JAAIXI010000236.1 coordinate 5,169,212, forward strand.
GTCTGGTCAGTAATTTTCAATATGTGTTTATTTTCGATGCGTACTATTTGTGATTAATAATTCAATAAACCAATCTTTCGCAGATTAAAAAAAATAACTGGCTTGAAAAAATAATTTCTTGTTACTTACCTACAAGTCAGTTCTTATTGAAATCTGTATTTTAAGTTATTAGGGTCCAATACCTTAACCTCACCTATTGAGGCATGTAAAATGGGAAAAGTTATTTTGTGTAATATATAGATAGGTACATATCTAGTTTTCAAGTAAGTACTCCACTGGGCCTCACTATTACGTATCATGATTAAGCGATCTAAAGTAGGAAGGAATTTAATAGATTTTTTTCCCTTTACCCTGTTTCTCGTTCACAGGCACATCGTTCCCCATTTTCCACCGAATCCGTGCTTTGATTCCAAATTTCCTCAAGTGGGAATCGAAACCACAACCTGTCCCGTTTACAGCCACAAACTTGTGCTTCTGGACCACGAATGATCCAGAATGTTAATTAAAATAGTCCTATTTAAATATTATTTAAAAAATGATGGAAAGTACAAGATTAAATCTTTCGCTGTATTATCATTACGACGCAGATTGAATTGTTAAATACCTCACATATTTGTATTTTGTAAGCGTTACTCATGCGCTTTCCTGGTTATCTACGAGTATTTCTGTTCTGGTACTATAAAGAGAATTAAAAGTTTGTTATAGGTATTAACAGAATCTTTACACGTAGCAGAATATTCATTTATCTCTTAAAAATATTTATTTTGTAGCTGTAGGAACTAGGTTTCAAGGTCTCTGTATTATCTATATATATAAAAGGACTTGTCCTCTCTGACTGAGGTAAGACTCACGCACAGTCGTAACCGCTGTGCGCAGAAACGTGAAATTTGGACAGATGTTTACTTTCGTGATCTGGACATCCACTTAGAAGGGATTTTGAAAAATTTTAACGCTAAAAGGGTTAAATAGGGATTGAAAGTTTGTATGGAAAAAAATTTTTATCGGCACCGATTTTTATAAGATTTGAAATTTCGATTTTTAAACAGTATTTAATTGAACACGTGTTTTATCGTTTTCTAAAATTCTCCCCCTTGGGGTGCAAATAAGGGGTTGAAAGTTAGCATGGAAAAATCTTTAAAGCGCCACTGATTTTTATAAAAATCGAAACTTAGACTCTTTAAAATATATCATTGAACACATGTTTCGTGATTTATTTTAATTAACCCCCTAGGGATGTAAAAAAGGGGTTAAAAGTTTATATGGAAAAATCTTAATCGTTACTGATCTGTGTTTAATGGTTTATTAGAATTTTCTCCTAAGCAATAAGCAGGTGAAGCTGCGCGCGTCCGCTAGTGTTATATAAAATAATTTTTATAAAATTTGTTTTATATCTTAGCTATTTAGTCTTCGCCCGCAAGTTTACTTGCGTGGACTTTAGGATGTAAGATGGAAAAATCTCGTTCCTGGAAGAATTTCGAGAAATCCTGTCTTAACGCTTTTCTATAGTTGAGTTTGGTATGTAGCATAACTACTTATATGAAAAAATATTAATGTATTTAGGCTACATGCCAAATTTAAACTTTCTAAGTCCAGGTTATTATTTATCTATTAGTTGTCCGTCAATCATTCCACAGTTGAAATTAGGGACGAAGGCTAAGTAAACTACATGTCAAATTTACCCTTTATTTCTGTGTTGTCTGTCAGTAGCTCAGCAACAGAAGTTTTAGAATATATATATATATATATATATATATATATATATCTTAGCTGGATCTCTTTTTAACGTGCATCTACTATTGCGTAATATTGTCTTTTTACCGTACATTCTCCTTTGTGTGTTTTCCATTCAACGTGACATTGGCGAAGTGATAAGTGCTGAACTGGCACGCTCGGATCGTCATAATTAAACAACAACAAAAGCAACAAAGAATATATAGATTTTATATTATGTTACGTTATCGTAATGGACGGATAATCGAAGACTTGGGGATAAGAACTTATCTATTTCAACCAGATTTATATTCAGCAATTCTCAAGGGTTTAGCAAATATTTCGGAATTAGTGGTTTTTGGAAAAATATTGTAGAGAAAAATTAATTGATCATAAAATATCAATGGTTATCTTATGTTGGCATGGGATGTGACTGACTGTATAATATAGGTATTGTTTTTGAATTCTTAACCAAGCGTAGAACAAAAATATTAGTTATATTACTTTTCTCTAATTTAAATTAAAATTTGACTATTGACCATAATTCAAAATGTACCTGGAAATTACAACACCCAATACTATAAATAACTTACCAAAAATACTACTTTGTCTTTATTAAAATTATTTTTTAATTACCGTACAACTTTAATTGTATGTAAAAAATTACAATAAACATGTTTTTCTTAAATGTCATTAGCTAATATCTCTCCGTCATATTGTGTGAACTAATGACCCTATTTAATAATGATTATTTAAGCTTGATAGTACAGACATTGGCCTCAGTGTTGTATGTATTTGAGTACAATAAGTTCACTATGGAAGCTATATTTAATATTTTACAAGTTAATTCTATGAGTGATGAAAAGTTTGAAAAAGTGTTTGGAAATGTAATAGAACTGTGTAAAGATGCATCTGTTTGTGTCAAAAATATGCGTCCGTTTAAAGACGTGGATGGCCTCTGCGCGGCGTTCCACATATATTTGGATGAAATAAACATTGAAAGTAGGTAAATATTTGAGTACTTATTTATACAATAATAAGCAAAAAATGTATATTATATAAGTATTCTTAAAACAGCCGCTATTCCTGCCTAAAGCAGAGAGCGGGAATCCACTAGATCCAAAAGGCCCAAAACCCGATGGTGTGGCGAGCATTAAGGGAGGCCTATGTCCTCATGTTAAAAGGCTGATGGATGGGTGGATGGATGGAAGTATACTTACCTACTCATTTACTTACTTAGTAACTTTTGGTTTTATCTTACAGTATCTAAATTGTAATGATCTAGCCGCATTTAACCATGCTAAAGAAACAACGCATAGACTTTAACGAGGTCCATTATTACAGAAAAGCTAGAGGTTCTTCGGCTACATCCAGATTTGGCGGGTAGATTAGGGGCAGAACTTACACCCGAGTCCGCAGGGGAACAAAATAGTGCGGGACTAACTAATCTCAATGCTGAGCAGAAATCTCTCATAGATCTACACAATAGAAGGTAACTATAGTTTTTTAGCTTCACGCTATATTTCGCAAGTAGTACATAAGACACAGAGGGTCGCCCAATTAACCATACATTGCGTGTTGCGTGGAAAAACTAAATGCCTAGCTTTTTCTAACACAGTGAGCGAATGAACAATTTATTCCCCTGCATGGAAATCGAGTCTAGTCGTAATTCGTCGTACAATATATTGTAAAAAAATATTTAAAAAAATGTGTTCCTCCCTGGTTCTCCAGCTATACAGTGGGTACCTACCTATTCTGTGCTGACGAAAATTACTTCTGCGGATGTAGGTACAATATTAATATTATTGTAATAGGTACAAAAACACTAATTTAAATTTTATAATGACGAATTACGAAGAATATTCTAAATTTGAAATATAAAAATACATAAATGGTTTCATTTACATAATATATATCCGCTTCATATTTATTTTTATTTTTTTAAAGTTGAAAGGATTAAATAAATTAAAAAAAAATATTGATTTACTTGGAAAAATACCAACAATAAAGCCTACTTTACAGTATTATCTAAAATGAAATTAACCAAGATAACAAAGTCTTTCATGTTAATGCAAAAACAAAAATATATTTTATTAACTAAGTATATCACTCTGTAATTAACACATTAATTTAATCTCATATTATCGACATCTACTTAGTTGACGTGCACCATTTCGACGTCGCACAAGCTATATTACAGTTGTATTCTTTTCTAACAGATGGCGCTACTCAAGATATGTGAAACGTTTATTTTAAAATGGATATTATAACTAATTTTATATTATTTGTGTATTACAAACATAAACTAATGAGTAAATTATACTAAACTAGGGCTCTCCATATATGTACTTCAAAAAAGTCACCCCGCGACGATAAATCCTATTTTTAACAAAAGAAAAGATATGTCTCAAACTCAAGTTCCTATTTATTAGATTAAGACAATATATAATTATTTCAACCTCATTTTTATATTTTTATAGTATATTTTTTTATTAAAGTGCCAGTTCATTTACAGAATCTAGTCGATAATGCTTTTCCTCCTTCAAAGCTAGACAAAATTTATGCGTAACAAGTGATAGAATCAATCAGTTACATACTTGCCTATTTCTAATTACTCTAGTGTCATCTTAACTCTAGGGATATTTATTTTACAGATACAAAGATAAATTCGGCTTCCCGTTTATTATATGCGCAAGAGAAAACAAAGTGCAATCGATAATTGAAGGTTTGCAGTTGCGATACAATAACACGAAAGAGCAAGAAATAAATATTGGTATCAATGAAGTTAAGAAAATTTGCAAGCTTCGTATTCTTGACATTGTAAAACATTAGAGACAAATAAATTTAAAAATTTTGAGTGTTCTATTGAAATTTATTATAAAATAAGTATACATTTAATATATAAGTGCATTAAAGTACACCCAAAGATTTTTCAACAACTGCGTGAGGTTGCCCGCTGACTTCAATGAACTCAGGACTATTGAGAATATCTTCAAAGCCAATATCAAGATATCTCCCGGTAAATACATCATGTTGCAAATTTGAGCTGGTGAGGAAAGGAAGATGGCCAACCTAAAACAAATACAGGAATATTATGTTATCAGCATTCTTTGTTGCTACATAATAATTATGATTTCTCCTATCTACTACAGAATTGTGGATTTGTTACACAAAAATATACTTTTATAATATCTACTTTCATATTTTTGACATCCTTAGCTTGAATTTATTATCATTGCTTTAATAGTGTCAAGTCACAACTTTGATCAAATTGAAGTAACCTGAATACTAATTAAACTTGTATTATGACTCTCTTTACTAAAAAAGCGATGAATGAATATAGTAATTTGTATATAGTATGATATACTATGACACAAAATATTATATAATTAAATATATAAGTGTATGTAGTGCGGGAAGCCTTCCTCTTGTTCTCTGTTTAAAATAATAACTACATTAAAATCAAACACAAGTTATTATAAAAGGACTAAAGCATACATGAGTGGGTAGCAATTAATTTATATAATATGTAGAATTTTTTTCAGACACAAGGACAAGTGAAATAAGTCAATTTCCCTGAATGGGTATCGAATTCACAGCCATTACATTTACAGTTAAGCACTGATTGCAGCATGGTAATGGGGATATTTCAAAAAAATTGAGATATTAGAAAAATAAGACAGAAAAATATTTAACTACCAGAAATGTAATAATCAATCCGAGATCTAAGATAATAAATATTTAATAAAATACTAGATTTTATTAGCTTTATTATTTTACGTTAATAAAAAATACATGTGGTTTTATGATTAAAGTGTGATTAGTTTAGATACAATAAGTTCCATTTATTTTAATATTTTTGAGTTTGGATGCTACCTATAATTAGAGTTTCATGGTTTTTAATGTATGCCCCTATACACAAAGTCTTAAAATAGATACATTTCACTAATGTAGCTCATGACTTTTGTCAAGCTTATTTCTTGCCTTCATTAATTGTTGGTCCATATTGCGATCCTTTCTAAGCAGTCTTATTCAATCCTTTTAATGAGAATAAGATATGACATTTTTGGTTTCCACAAGTTATGTATGCCTTTAGTAGTCACACAGACCAAGTATTGACATAAACTCTTAAATTCTCTCTTAATAGTTATGAAGATTGTTAGTCCTTGATTGGCCAACTGTCATTAGTGAAACATATTGATGAGTTTGTTGTGCCATAGGTAACATGAACGGAGAGCTAACTTTGCGAGTCTTTGTTATTTTACCCCTAAAGAATATATAATTAAGCTTTTACCTTGCTAGCAAACTTTCGCTCCATTGAAAGTTTTAAAGGTGCATGGAGACCTTGGATGTTTCGTAGCATAGCCATATTCATTTTTTCTTCATTAAGATGGTACTGGAAAGAAATAGTTGTAATACTTATTATAACAAAGCCATACGAATTACTGAATATATACTACGTAGAACTGCTGAGATAAAAAAAATACTGTAAGAAAAAGAAATACACACATTCCGTTCAGAAGCCTGAAGAGGATGAGACATGCCTAATTTGTTTTTTGTGGCCGCAAGTCCTGCAACCATTGGGCTAGGTATCCCGAAAGGACCTTCTTGAACTGTAACATTTCCAGCATGCTCAGGTTTTACTTTTAATGAAGGTAGTCCAAAACTCTGAAAATTAAAATAAATATGCTTAAATAAACTAAAAATCAGCGTATACAATTATCATTTAATAAGAGCTTATAAATTAAACAAGAACATAAGTAACTACAATTTGTTGAAAATGTACAGACTATTTACCAACCATTTTGATATATTTTAGTTATATTTCAATTGTTAAAATACAATATTCGTTTTTTTCAAGTACACTAGTTTAATGTTTTCTCACGCCGCAAAATCGGTAACAATAAGAAACTGCTATGTCAAGCAAATGTCAATATTTGTCAAATCATGTTTTACTCGTACAGATAATTTCATCATTGTAAAGGTCAACACTAAACGATAATAAATGTTAAAAATATGTTTTTTATTTTACTAAGAATAAAAATAAAATAAAATAATTACTATTAAGACGACATCTAATGTTATAGTTGTAGTTTATAATCAAACTAATTATAAACTAAATAACAAGTGAATTCATCTGTACGTTTTTAATGCTTCGTTTAAATTTTTCATGCATGTCGAGGCTTGTCCACCAGCACAAGCCATAGTCTTAGTCTTGAGAGAGCTTGTCACTGTTGACGACTCATTAATGAGATTGCGCCGAATGTGTTTTACTGTCCGATATTACAATAATTTAGAAGCCAATAAATAGAATAGGGTGGCTCTACCTGCTGGTTTTTACATAAGCCAAATAATATTATAAAAATTTAACATTTGTACAGATAGTCAATCATTAAAAATATTCGAAACATAATAGCATTGATTTCTTGAACATCCACGTCTAGTGTTCTGTGTCCAGTGTTCTGTGAGTAAATGTGTTCTGTGTCAACGTCTGTCATGCTTGCCTATGCCGGAACATACTAACGGACTCGCAAGCGTGTATATGGATGACTAGCGGACGCGCGCAGCTTCGCTTGCTTATTTAGTGGTAATAAATCATGAAACACATGTTTAATTAAATATTTTTAAGAGTCTAAATTTCAAATTTTATAAAAATCGGTGGCGATTTAAAGATTTTTCCATACAAACTTTCAACCCCTTATTTGCACCCTTAGGGGGTGAATTCTAGAAAACCATGAAACACATGTTCAATTAAATATTTTTAAGAGTCTAAATATTAAATTTTATAAAAATCGGTGGCGATTTAAGAATTTTTCCATACAAACTTTCAACCCTTTATTTGCACCCTTAGAGGGAGAATTCTAGAAAACGATGAAACACGTGTTCAATTAAATACTTTTAAAAATCTAAATTTCAAATTTTATAAAAATCGGTGCCGATTTAAATTTTTTTCCATACAAACTTTGAACCCCTATTTTACCCCTTTAGGGTTAAAATTTTTCAAAATCCCTTCTTAGTGGATGTCCAGATTATGAAAGTAAACATCTGTCCAAATTTCATGTTTCTACCATCAGCGGTTACGGCTGTGCGTGCGTCTTACCTCAGTCAGTGAGGACAAATCCTTTTATATATATAGATTGGATGTAGCTTCGGCAAGCGTGTAAGCGTACCATAATATCTTGTTTCGTGTTGCAACCCTTAAAAATTAAATGTACATTAAAATAGTAAACAGGTAACTATTTGCTTATTAATGTAAGGTACGATTATAAAAATAATTAATTAATCAATCAATTATGAACAGTTACCATAATATTATTCAGCCTATACATTAATGAGGCTTGCCGTGGCGCAGGGGCACGAGTGATAGTGCAGTATACATCTTGAAACTGAAAAAAAAAACTTTATATTGTAATTTTTGTAATGTAATTTTTTTAATAATACAAATAGTACATTTTATGTTCATAAATAACACACTTGCTCCAATTGTAAACTGAACTATATTTTGTTACAAATATTTATTTGTACCGCTTTATCATTCTAGGATTAGTAAAAAAAAGATGAAGTATGGCAGCTCTTCAGACCGTTGAAACGTTTAAATGTGTGTCGTTAGAGTTTAAAAGTCATTTTTTTATTTTATCATAATTAGATAACACAACGAAATCATAATTAGATAGTTAAGTTAAAGGGGTTTCAGTCTCAGAAGTTGGCATATACCTATAATTACAATTTAACGCAGTTTTAGAATCACAGTGTGAAAGTTGAAAATAAAACCTTATCATATTTTTACTTTTCTAAATTCCTGTCCATTCTTTTTGTATTACCTATTATGTACTCATTGTAGACATATAAATTTTATCTGTGTTACTTACGAATATTGTTAATCAAAAATTAACTTTTTACGTCTTATGTAGTATATATTTTAAATTCATTTATTATTTATATTTATAGCGTACTATTATTATTAGTTCTAAAATTATATTTTGTAATAATTTTTATTTATAAAACTATACGTAGAGTCTCTTAATCATGGCTGCTCGTGGTGGTAAAAAAGAACTGGTATATTTCATTTATTTACAATGGTCGGATAACGAATTCTTTCTGAAAATACTCAAGTATATCATAAAATTGTGATTTTTAGGATCCTGAAGAACTAATGAAAAGAAAATTTCGGGCCAAATGTTTGTTCCGTGCTTTAGGTCGGCTTGTACTTGCTAATGCTTATTGGCTTATTGAGGGTGTTGAACAATATGAAGGACTAGATAACGTTAAGCGTAGAGTCGAGCAAGCAGTTCGTGGCAAAAAGAAAAAACAATTATTAAATATAAATGTAAGATTCTTTAATGATGACACTGAAATCAATTAATAACAATTAATCGTATTCTTTCTTTATTGTTGTGGCTACAGATTATCCAAATATATTTGCGTAATTTTATTATATAAACCTAAATACATATATGTGAAACTATGTAATAGTTAAAAGAACATTTTAAGTGCACTAGCTGAGTGCGCTTAATATACAATCTTGCTATATTTAAAGTTTTGGTTTCACAGTAATTTATGACTGTGAAACTAAAACTTCTAGTTCGGTCATTAGTTACGTACGCGATCTAGACATAGTTAATGGCCAAATGTTATAACTTCAGGATAAAGCACTCCTTAATAAACCAGCTGAAGAACGGACAGACCAAGAGAAAAAATATATATTTCGTATTATAGGAGGCCTAAAATGTTTTAAACGATATCCTAATGTGAGTTAATTATGTTAATTAATAATAAATAGTGTTAGAAAATATCACAGATTTTATTATCGTTTGAAATAATAAATTTGCTTGACGATTCAGATTTTAAGTTATAGTGACCACAAATGGACAGAATAACACTTGAATAAAAAATAAATTAAAATTGGTTGAGATATCGATACTAAATTAGTCTTATTAGAACAAAGAGGTTATAAGATAAGAAGAGGCGAGCCGGCCATTAATTTGGTACACTGTTAATAACTTTAGAAATATAATAAAAAAAATCTCTTTCTTAATTAGCATGTGAAAAAGAAACTAGCGGCCGTGACGTATTTTAAGTATTACGGTCCAGCTCGAACTATAGTTCGTCAACATCAGGAGGCCCATGCGCTATATTTCATTATAAAAGGCGACGTCACTGTTAGTCAATTGGTCTTCGATGAGCTTTTACAACAGTACATTTCTGTTGACGTTGGCGTCATGCACTCTGGTGACATGTTTGGAGAAGTTTCTTTGTTACATAATATTCCCAGGACGGCGACATGTACGACAAATGGTAAGATATTAATAACTTTTAGAATTATTATGATTATTGGGGTGTTTGCTGGTAGCACGATGGATGACCATCGCTGTTACTTCTTATTGTCATCAATGTAAGTAACGTAACTATAAGAATTGAGGTCATGACCCGGACTTAAATTATAACTTTTCCCGAATCTAAATTGCTTAAAAATCATATATACCTAACATATATCTATATTGTTAAATATTTTGAGGAATGTAGTACTTAATTAATACAGCTTCACAGCAGCGTAGGCAGAGGGAACCTAGTGCTAAGACACTCCATTCACCTCCGTAGTAGGTACATTAGTAATATAATAACGCAGTAGTCAGTAATCATATATTCGTTATACATAACTATTTATAACATAGAAAAGAAATGATCTCAACTTCGGATTTCTGTAAACATTAAGCACTTTAACTTGTAAATTTATTCCGTTTGTCCATGTTGAAGAATTCCATTTGGACTATTCCAATGGAGAATTCCATTTGGACATACAGTTGGAAATTTATAAAACCCTATCTCCATTTCTTTTTACACACAGGCTTTGTTATGATTCTCATTGAACTAATACTACTAAGGGTGATTGATATTTTTCTAGTATTAAGAATATAAGAACCTATTTAAGCAATTATGGAGAAAAATTTAAAGCCTTAATTAAGCTTTTTTTTAACCTTTTTAGTACCTGTAATAAACTCTTTGTTGCATAGAGTGCCTTCTTAACAGATTTAACAATCAGATTTCGATTCAACATTTAGTATCATGGTAACCGTATTAGTCGTAAAATATTTAGGGCTTTGTTTACTTTAGTTTATGGTACGAGGCTATAAAGATAGTGCCAGTTTTATCCATTAACTGCTAGATCACTGCGAGCTGTTGGTACTTATGAAGGAGGATTTCAAAAATGTTCTTCAAGCATCCATTCAGAAGCAATGGGACGAAGTTCGTCGCGCCATGTCAGCTTTTACTTATTTTGATGCGCTCGATGAGGTATTTTACAATTCATTTATACATAAAAATGTACTTTTTTTCAGCTTAGGTTCCGCAAAACAAAAAAAGATTGTTTGCATTGTTTTTTTGTTTTGTTTGAGTGGCGGCATATAACGCCGCGCTTTGCCTCGAAATCAGAGTGAAGAAATAAAAGTATTAAATATTTAATTTAATCGAGTACGAACCGAACTTACAACCTGTCGCGTTTACAGTCATACGTTTGTGCCTACGCTACGACTGGCCTTTTAAATTATAGAAATTAAAATGTCCTAGTGTTCATAATGTACTATGTAAGCCGTTGTATTCTAAGTATATAATGGATAAATGATAACAGTAAATGTACTTTTATATTCATAATATAGTCATTTACATGTTGTATACCTACCAATTTTTATCGAATTCATGTATCGACATGTAGCGATATTTAGCTCGTTTATTTATACAGATTTATTATTTTATTATTCCCTATACAATAATATACTTGTTATTTACAATTACAAAAGAAAAATTATAATAAACTATAAATAAAGCCTATGCCATTAAAACATTTGTTGTAGGTGGCGCGCCGTGAAGGTTGCATCGTTGCCAAGATGAAGTCCTACGAGACAAACGAGACTTTACTGGGTGACGGCGTGGGTGTTGCCAATTTCGTTTATTTCATACTATCTGGGCGATGTCAAATGATCGAGTCTTTACAAGTGATCGTGACCACGCGCCTTGGAAAGAATTATTACGCGTTGTACGATCCTTATGTATGTATGTAGATTTTGTATAAAGTAGATGTAGATTAGCATTAAAATAATGATTTTAAAATGTGTATTATTAAATGTTATCTAACTAAAATAATATAAATAAATCTAAATAATTAAATGTTGGAGAGGCCTATGTCCAGCAGTGGACGAGAACAGGCTGATGATGATGATGATGAAATAAATTAACTTAGCTTCACGCTGTATACCTGGCGGGGTAGTCGGAGAAAACGGAGCGGCAAACGCTACGTTCTCTACATACCTCTTTCGACTCGCCCACTGTCATGAACCTCTTCTTCAGGACCGCTCTCCGGGGGGTTCTCATTCTTTTTACGGGACGTTCCTGCAGTAACTTTGATACACGGAGCTACAAATAGGATAAATAAATGTATTAAATTAAGAATGATTAAAATAACTAGGGAAAAATATTTGTATTAATTAAATTACGTTAAAGGTCCCAGAGGAAGAGAGTGAACAGGACTTCGAAGCAAAATATTTTGACGCTTATAAAAATTTAAATAAGCAAGATGAGTCGAGTGATACTGAACAGGGGAAAGAACGTAGTAAAAGCGACTCTGGTTCTAAAATGGACTCGAAAAAATCTCTTCCCAGTGCTTTCAAGAAACAGTCCTCCAGTACTGTGAAATCAGAAAATGATATAAATAAAACAAATGAAACTCAAAGAGAAAGTAAAGGGAGTGTTGAATTTGCTGTTCCAACTGTGACTGTCAATTCTCAAGCAATATTGTTGGATCCTACTTACCACGAGAAACCAAGAGAATCTGTTAGGTATATTAATTAGAATAGTGGCTCTATTCTATATATCTTTAGGACTTATATATTATTATTATTTATTCTTCTATTGGACATGGCACGGGAATCAGTGAAGTTCTATTGTTAAGACACTCCTTTCTCCAATTATAAACATTGCCTCTAGAGTTATGAAACTATACACTTCACTTTGCTTTGTCAAACGAGGGAATGTAAAGGGGTAATGGGAATAAATATTCCCCCGGGCTAATATCGATCCCACTACTACGTGCCTATTTACTTATTGCTCTACAATGGCAAAAAAATAATATTTTAATATGCAATTGTTTAGGAATTACCAATCTATTTTTAATTTTAGACTTAGTATAATTCCTGAGACCGCAGCTATAAATAAGAAGATGCCACAACAAAATCTTCGAACGTATTTCATGCAGGTATTCAATTTTAAATGATCTAAGAATATATGTGTTTGTTTCACAATTTAAATTTATATAAATAGTTAAAATTTTGAATTTAAAATAAAACGTATTTATTAAAATATTAATATTTATTTATAGTTAGCTAAAGTTTGTTTTATTTTACTTAATTTTCGTATTTAATTGTTGTTTATAGGTGTGTCAACTTAATCCCGGATCGAGTTTCGGTTTTGGGGAGAACATGCGCGATCGTCGCATTGTGGCGCTAACACCAGTTAATTGCATGCTTTTACCCAAAATTTGGCTTCTGCAGCGCAACACCGCTAATATTTGGACGAGAATTCAGCATTACCTAGAAAAGAAGGTGATTTTAAATAAAAAAAATGTTATATGCTAGATATATGTACATATTTATAAATTTTAATCAATTTTTTTTGTTCCGTCTAAACCTACTAATTTTATAAATGTAGAAGGCTAGGAGCTTATGAGGATGTATGTTTGGTCCACTTTCACGCAAATACTACTTACTGAACGAATTAAGATGAAACTTCATAGTAATATAGCCTAACCAGAATAAAATATATAGGCTTTATAGGCAACTTTTTATATAATTTACCTATAGTAGAACAGGCTTAAGCGGGCGAAGCCGCGTTTGGGTCGTGATTTTATAAATTAATTCGTTCGTTACTCAAAATGTGTTGGAATAGAAAGTAACATATTTTATTTTTTGATCCAGATACCAACCAAAAAACAGCTTTTTAAAGAATTCGTGTCAGCACGACAATGGCAAGATTTCAAAGATCAACTCGTACAAGACATCGTTTCTCGCTCCAATACCGTTAATTGGACTTCTGTCCACGATGTTCCGTATTCTATTCGTATGGAAGAAATGCTTGATATATAAATAAAATGTTGTATAATGGTAGTAAAATAAACATATGCAAAAGTTTTGTTTTATGTTCATTGTTTTTACAATCCTACCTTTTTTATAATTTTAACAATAAAATAAAAAGTTATGCATTATACGGATTAAATACCTAACATGATATTCCATCTTAGCACTTAAAGTGTCTCTTAGGTGAATAATAAAATTGTTCTACGAGAAAGTTTGTAAATTATTAGATAAATATGATAATAGAACTTTCTTTTATGTTTTTATCATCTTAAATGACTTTTAATAATTTTAAAAAAAAAAATATTTACCTTCAATTATTTAGTAGATAACTTACATTGTTATTTTTTTTGTGTTTATGTCACAAAGGAAATGTTAAATGCATAATTATTATTGTCTTCCGATGCCTACGTATTTCGTATGAATAGCGAGGGCGGAGACCTCGGGAAAGAAACAACTTACCTGTTCGCAAATATCGTAATCAAGGTTGTATTTTGTTCATTTTATAAAAAAATAAAATTTTGTTAATATTTGTAAAGTAAACATAGTAAATCATTAAAAAAACAGATTTTTTATATATATCAAATTTATATTAATAAAAATTACGTCATATAGAAATTATAAAGAAAATGACTGGCTGGTAGGAATGACGACATTACCGCGTCGCGTAACCAAGGTGACCGGTTTTGGCGGGAAGCGCCCACGCGACTTCGCCACCTTTGCCAGGTTTAGGAACAAAGCGCAAAATTGCCGAGCATTCGACCGCAGTGCACCGCGAAGAATCGAGCGCGCTACGTATTTCGACGACAGCTTTTGCTGATCGACATTTTCTTTTTATAACGAATACTTATAAATATAATTAACATTGTAATATATTTTTGCTTTCACTTACATTGAGAGTTGCGTGTGTATGTTGTAAATGCCTATGTAAATTCAACTTTTAACTTAAGGTAAGTTTCGAACGTCTGTACTTGTTTATTATTAAAATTTATAATGATCGATAAAATATATAAATTAAAATATTTAATGGCGTCGATATATAACATTATATTGTAACTGAGTTGAAAATACCGTCCAATGTTATTGGTTATTCGATTTCAATAACTCGCCCCATAAAAACTGTAAAAGAAAATTAAATGAATATTTCCTCCTATTAGATAATTATTAGTAATTAATATAGAATAAGCAAAATATAAATATATATTTTGCTTCGCGTATAGCGTCGCAATATAAGCATACATATATGATAATAACTATGTACTTTATTGTCATTGCTGTCTTTACCGGTGTAGGCAATTGCATTACATTGTCGCTCGGACTGAATGTAAGAGCCCCACTCAAAGGAGCAACTGTGATTTATATCTTAATACTCATCTCTTTATTGCTATTAGAGTTAAAGGTCGCCGTGTACGGTTTGTTAGATTGTCGACAACAATAATAGGCAGTAGGCATATATTACATATTATATCTAAAGGTACTATAAATATATTTATACGTAAGTAGATATATTCGTACGTACTCCATCGATAAACAGATTATATATAGATTTTGTTTTAAATATGGTATCATTTTGCTTATATTAATTAAAAATTATTAATTATATTTGTACGTACGACATGCATATAATGGTAATACATTTATTGAACACAAGATATACAAGTAACTTAGATATTTACCTCAATTGTTTGGTTGAAATTAGTAAGTTTCTAATTATGAAGACGGCTCATTCTGTTTACTTAGCGAACTTGTTGACTTTGGAAGGCTAACCAATTTGTGACGTCACGAGAAATAACAATAATTGGTTGCTCAATTATAGGGTACAAGAACGGGCGATGTGATAATATAGAATACTTAATATCTCTTACTTATATCAACATTAATATTTTTTTATATACATACATGTATGTAAAATACCTCTAAATGGTATAGGTATTTTTAGTCTTACGCATTATTGTATTCTATCGGCGTTGAGTTGCGCCACTCTACACGCAATGCCTTATGAATGCGGCGGAAAGTAGGGAACGGAGTCTTTTAACACTAGGCTCCCGGTGTCTACTCTGCTAAATGCGGGATGCAACGTGAAGTTGTTTATTGTAGTTATGTATCAGTTAAAAATATAGTGCTAATTCCAATATTTGCCAAATACAAATTTGATAAAAACACATCGATCTAAACTTACGTATAAAATAGTGAGGTCGAGGATAGCCACCTAGGAAAAACAGCATAGAATTATCAATACATACAGGTTTTTAATTTAACTGCCTTACGTATAATACGAGAATTGTACTTCAAACGATATAGTTAATATAATATCTTGTATCAGAAGAAAAAACTGTAAAATTTCATTGGGCTTTAGGGTAATAATAGTTATGCTCAATTAATTTTTTATTTTAATAATTCCTATGTTTAGAAAATTTATAAATTAAATTCAAAATTATTGAAAAACTAAATCTCACTACTATGACATGAAATCCATCATATTAACAAAAAAAATTCAGCTATTAGTATGAGTACATTTATAATCAAATATCAATCAATCAATATAGTAGAAGTTATTTTTTTTTGTCTGTTTGTCTGTGCATTTGTGTACTGTAATCTCAGAAAAGGCTTGACAGATTTACTAACTACCTTTCTCAGTTTTATTTAGGCTAACTTCCCTTAACATTTAGTGTTTGCGTCATTTTAATTGGTTCATAAATAAAAAAATATTATAAACCGATATAATTTTTAAGCGGACGAAGTCGCAAGTAGTTCGGGAATAAAAAAATAATAATTTTCATTATACAAAATGTAAGGTATTTAAATGGAATTTTAATTAAACATTATGTTACTAAAGAATTTATGTGTGCAGCAATATTTAGTTAGCAAAGTTTAATATTCGCGAATGTTGTGGAACAAGTAAACGAATGGCCCAAATACAATTTTATTCATTTTTCATGATGACAGCGACTCGCACGAGCTGGTACTGAATTAACTTTCTTTCAGGATGAAATGCCGAATTTCTTTATACCTTTATCGTCTTATACATATGTCAATATTATGGTAAATTCAAAGTTATAGTGCCTCTTTTGGTTTTCAAAAGGTCTTACATTTATTAAGTCATACATTTTAGTGTTTATAGTTTTAGAAATATAATATTATAACTGTAACTCTAATTCTATCTCATGAACTCTTTTTAACGTTTGCACAAATTATGTAATTTATCTACAACTTATTAGTTTCTAGTTCCTTCTGTCTAGTTAAAATAGCTTTTCCTTTACGTATTTACACAAAAGAACAATATATCATTTCCGTCATATACAAACTGTGGGCGAACACGAAGGCAATCATACACCGCGTAGGTGTAACTGGCTTGCCACATGTCATTTAAGGATATTGATTGATTAATCTTGCAGGTGTTCTCATTTATACTACTTTTTTTATCGTTCAAAGAACTAGCCGTATTTCCACGGCGAAATTGCCCTAAATAAATGAAATCTGACGAAATTTGTAACAGATTTCCATTGGTTCCTTTTTTGTAAATAAAATTAAATAAATATTCTAATGATGTATTAACGTAAGAGCTTAAACTTCTTTCTTCATTTACCACCCAAATTTAAGTCACTTCGTGTTATGGTGCAAGTCAACACCACGCTTTGTTTTATGAAAATAGGAAAATAAAAACAATTTAAATATAATGTCTTATCCGAGTGGAGATCGAATTCAGAACCACCGCAGCACTTTGTTTTCCGTTGTTCGTTCACCGTTACCGTTGTTTTCAATTTTTAATGATATTTTTGTCAATTAAATTTGCCTATTACATTGAACAACATTAACTAAGACGGCAATTTTTTTATTTTTATAATTTAAAGTTATTCAGCAGATAATCCAGATTTTTATTTTTAATATGTCTGTTATATGGGTTTCATTGTTTCTTAAAGTTTAGCTGGGCCCTTATGGTCCTACATCAAATGTATCAGTCTTCCAAGTCTTATATAGCCCAAGTCTCAGTCAAGCCATATAACAAAAAAGAGAGAGAAAGAGAGAGATAACGCCTAATAATTCAGAAGATGTGCCTGTACAAACACAAAATGTTTATAAAACATAGATTCATATTATATTAGTCTTTTTACATCCGCTACAAGCTTTTGCTCAAATTTATTTAATGTTTTAACAGACACATTTTTTTGCTGTTCTATCATATTATAGAGAGAAGGTTAATAACATTGAAAAAGATAAAAAAGATACAAACTGAAACAAAAATAGAAAATGACGTAACGGTATCTGTGCTCATAGTAGAATCAATCACAGACTATCTTGCGAATCAGTGTCTCTTCGAGCGATGTACGTATTTGGTAGTCTATAAAGCCATATGAAATAGAGGACTAGTATGTATTTGGTAAGAGTCAGTTGCTATATAAAAAAGCAATGACTATTAATGGATTGTAGGAACAGCTCTCGAAACTACGGATGTATGTTAAATTTAATTTATTTATATTGTTACTAGTGGGTCCGGACGCGGCTACGCCCGTTTTAACTATACGATTATTTATTAAATATATTTATGAAATTATTTTCGGTTTTCAATAGAATTTGTAAGAAAATATAGGCCTAAATACTTAAAATAAGTTAAAAAAGAATAATAAGTGGTGATTTATTTAGAGTAACCGAAATGAACAAACAAAAGAAGTAAAAGTAACTAAAGGAAATTCTTAATATTAGAGAAAGTACCTAAAGTAGTCTTCTTAAATTTCCAACTTGTCGTACCCAATTCTATTCCAATTCCTTCACTGTAAAATCTGCTATCCTCTGAAATGAACTTCCTTCCGAAATACGTCATTCTAAATCACTTAATATTTTTAAAAATCGTTTAAAGGAGTATCTTTTCAAAATATAACTGTAGTTTATCTTTAGTCATATATATATATATAATTATGTATTATATTTATAGGATTATATGTATATGTGTATATATGTATGTGTGTATATTCATTATTATTTTATTACTGTATTTTATTTTGCACTATAACGTTATTCCCATTTCTTTATTTTTAGTCCTTTATTTTACAAGGGTTGCCTGGAAGAGATTGCTTAAAGCAATAAGGCCGCCTTTGCATACATTTTATAAAAATATATTGTTTCTTTTTCTGTTATATGTATTTTTGTG